>QVRM01003523.1:0-29041 GCA_003439945.1 Dermanyssus gallinae | reverse complement strand
ATAAGGAGAATAGAGTATACTATATAAACTAGAGACACACACACGCATGTTTTATATATATATAAACATGCGTGTGTGTGGGCGCAAGCAAATCTCTAGTTTGGTAGAAGAGCTTCAAGAATCACCGCAGCTGGCGCAGCGAACGCTCCAAGCCCGAAAGCATGGCAATCATAGGCTCATCTCATGTGCGACTAGCATCGAGAGTACATAGTAGCAGTTAGCAGGTAGGACTCGTCCATAACTCGGCCAATGATAGCGGTGCCACTTACTGTCTGCAGCCGAATGGAGGATACGGACGTTTTTGCCTTTTGCTATCTTGAAATCGGTGTATTCCCCGTAATGTTCCCACCACAGGCTATCTCCCTCTCCCGCTCGTTCTTACTTGCTGTCTGCTTTTTCCTCACGTTGTTTCCCTCTCTCCATCGCTATCGATCTCGACAGCAGTGTCTTTAAAGGTAGCCTTACACAAACACATATACATATATATATATATATATATATATGTATATACATATATATATATATATATACATACATATATATATATATATATATATATATATATATATATATATATATATATATATATATATATATATATATGCATATAAACATAAAATAACACGCTGTTCGACTCATGATGCACTGTTATGATGACGACGAAATAGAAAAAAGGAAAGAACAAGGTATGACAATGAGGACTATTAGAGCTTCGACCGTGGCTGATTTTCCGATGCCCTGCTAGCACACTTCGACACCGTCCGCTGCCGATCTGTGCCGAACAGCAAAGTAGAGTGATGAGAAAACTTCTACTGTTTGAGTGTAGGGCGGAGTTGGTCACGACTACCTTAGAAGACAATATGGTTCTTTTCACAGTGAGCTCGACAAGCCAACGACAACAACACGGACAGCTATACTATCACCATCATCACCAAGAACAAACTGGGAGCTGAGAGATAAGCACTCATGGGAACGAATACTCGAGGAAATGATGTCTTGGAAGGAGTACATGCTTGTGTGTATATATATATATATATATATATATATATATATATATATATATATATATATATATATTGATACATACGCATGTGTGTATACGTGCCTCATATGGAACTTTTATGCACGGCGAAAAACAAAGAGGTCGTTCCTATATCGGACTGCTAAGATGACTCAGTAGCCGAAGTTCAATGTGCAGCTGCATCACAAACAGTAGCACGAGCCGCAACATACGAACAACACAGTGAGTTTTAAAGTGTTCTCGAAGAGGCTGGGATGAGGGCAAGAGGTCAGCCAAAGGGACGAATGCAAGCACGAGTATACGAACACACACAAACTTATGCTCCAAATACCACGCGACCATATACAGATGTCCATCCCCCATAAGGTCATCGACAAACCTACCCCTGTATCCTTATACATATTGAGAAATGTATATACATATATGTCTATATGTTATTTTCCATTGATAAGAGGGGTTGATTTGGTCGTCTGAGTCCGAGTTCATTATTGTCATAGCTGTCTGATGTCACCTTTATGTAGGCGACTTATTCATGTCTCCTCCGTAGTACTTTTACACATCATATAGATTGGTTTTGAGTTTTGACATGTTAGATCCTTCGGTTACAATGAAGCAAAACGAGTACCGTGTGGCGAAACACTTCTGCGTATATGGATTATGATAAACAACTGCAACTGCAACAAAAACTGAAAAAACTAAAGCACCGAAGATGCGCCACGTTCCGAACAGCTTCGAATGAAAAACTGTGGTTGAACTACCCAAACGTGTGATAGCTGACCTTTGGTTTTGCGAAATAAAGGAAGCGGGGTGGCGTTGGTGCAGTATATATCTAATCTCGCATAAACACTTATACGTGATAAAGTGTTAGCTGCGTTTTGCTACTTTATTCTAGAGCGGTAAGATGCCGCCACCATAGAGTGGATCGTAGGCGGCGAAAGACTTCTCACTAGCTTAGAGAGGCACATCTCGACCAAAAAGTTCCTGACGATTGTTTTTTAGGATGCAAAAGGTCTCTTTCTGTTAAACGACCACGTTCTTTTACAAGGCATAGACTGACAGCTGACTACTGGAGCGTAGCACTAGCATTACGACTCAGAGTCTGTTTGGAGACTTCGAAAAGATCTCTCTATCCGGAAGAGTTATCAGAGCAATAGTGATGTTAACATCCGCCGTAGCCGACGAGTATTTTCGCCAATGCTCCGTATCTTGCTTGTGGTGTAAAGGCTATTGAGGATAGCGTTCGTTCGGTAGATGTATGTTGAAATAGATTTTTGCAATGGGGGGGGGGAGGAGGCTTTGTTAAATATTAACATAAAATACGTGGTCTTTGTCCGGGTATTGCTTGTAATCCATATACGAACAATTTTTTCTTCCACTTCGTAGCTGTGGAGGATCTACGATTACAAGGCAACATGAACCTTCTAATGTCGCGCGTCGCTAATGACACCCAGTCGACTCATTTGACAACAGCGAAACGATACCGTACTGCAATATCGTCGTTATCATTTCAACGTTCATGTTATGGGTATCGTATTGTCAGTCAGCAATTCCAGTGCTGTGTGTATGCGTGTTATTGATTGATTGATCACTTAGGTTAGCAGACTTCGACACTGTTGACCACTCTGGGCCCGCCGGGCAAACAAACTGTTTAGTGCAATTGTTCAACACTGCGTAGTACTAGTAGAAGTAGGCTGCGTGGTGATTTTGTTGGAGGCGTAGGTGGATCGAAAAGTGCATTTGTGCATGGCCCATCGTGCCGCTGCCGAGCTATCGCCAAAGTAACGGGAAGCAAGTGAAGTTTCTTAAAAGTGCATTAGTAGTAGTGCATTAGTGCTAGCATAACTGGCATGACGTGATATTACGTGTAAGAAGGCAGGACTTCACACAAAGCGATATCTGCCAACGAGTGGTGACCTCAAATACTTGATTAATTTGAGTTGCATTACGATCATCATTCGCCAGTATTTCTGAACGGCGTCACCGTTTAAAGGTGTTTGTACGCTACCAAATATGGTAAAGCTTTGTTAATGTGTTAGTTTTTGGTTAATGACGCTGAGCGTGAAATTGACTATCTACTGAGCAATAGCTGGCCACAACTGCGACTCGCCGTAAAATAGAGCGCCGATCCGTTACGCTTGCTTGAAGCATTGCTTGCCGATGCCGCCGGCGATCAACATAACAACCAGGAGCGGCACTAGTGGCACCCTGCTAATTAATAATTAAGTAGCAGTCGTATTCTGCTAAGCGAGGCCCAATGGTGTTGTTAGAGAGTTCAACGCACAAACAGCGACCCCCGTTAAGATTATACGTTAACCAATATATATATATATATATATATATATATATATATATATATATATATATATATATATATAAGTAGACTAGTTACGGTCAAAATTCGTTTTTTTTAGTTAAACGTTTATTTAAAATTGTATTTAAAAGTTCTTTTATAAAGGGTGCCGTTGTGTTCGAAAGATGACGCTAAGAATATGGGCGCCCCGGGTGTTCTGACATAGCCTGTACGAGATACACGATTTCATATTCTTTTTTTGGATCAACTTGGGCGTAATTTTTAAAACTCGCGCCGAATATTTTCCTTCAGCTCGTTGATGGTAGCAGGCGCACTGGCAAGCGTTGCTTTTTTAAAAAACCCACAGAGAAATTCCAAACGTTTGGGGGCGTCAGGTCGCATGATATAGGTGACCACGGAGCATCATAGAACGACGCTGCATTTTACAAATACCTCACCGTTAGCGCCGATTTTCCCGCACTCGCTATATATATATATGTATATATATATATATATATTCATATATGCTCTTATACGTCAGGTATGTGCAGACCAGAGCTCACGTTCAACGTTTCAGCGTTAATCTTGGTTCACTAACCTTGAGACTTCTTTTGTTTTGACATTAAATCAAATACAATAACTGGCTCGTATAGGCAATATATACTTAGCAATATCTTCCTGCATATATATATATATATATATATAGTTAGCAATATCTTCCTGCATATATATATACTTAGTCGAATCTCCTACAACGTTGGTTTTCTGTTTTCTTGTAGTTCCTATAAAGTCCAAGACAGCAGCCAATACGCGGCAGCAGCCCTCGGCAGCAGCAGCAGTAGCAACGGCTCCACTCTTAGCAGCCACAACAACAGTGAGGGCGGTACTTCCAGTACAGACAATTACCCGGCTACACAAGAAGCAAGTTCTCGGCATTATTCCATTATGCGTCATGTTGAAATTGAACCCCCGAGACTACTCATGACATCAAAAGCGTAGCAAATCATCACCACTTTTAGACTGTTTCGCCGACATAACTATTGAGTAACGTTGTCACTGTTGTGAGCACCATTGCTAAGAAGTACATATATATTAATATATATATATATATATATATATATAGAGAGAGAGAGAGAGAGAGAGAGAGAGAGAGACAAGAAGCATTACCATAGCATATATCAAGAACAACAACAGTACGTTTGGTCGTTGTTTGGTCAGTCGATCATTGTGTTTTGTTGCGTTTTGCCTAGAAGGCGACGACACGTAATGACGGTGGCGTCCATGGTACAGCAAACACACACACACGCCCGTGTATCCCACGCACTCGCGGTTCTTTTCACTCTAGGCCGGTGTTTTTTGGTGTTGATCTTTCGTGTGTCAGTCAACCAGCATACATATGCAGCACCTGTTCGTCTGTGTGACCGATGTGCACAGCAATATATTTCGCGCTTACTGCTAAAACTGCAGGCGTGAAAATTGGAACAACGACAACAACAGCAACAGCGTCAACAACAGCAACAACAACAGCAACAACAACAACAACAACAGCTACAGCAACAACAACAACAACAACAGCAAGATCTGCAGCGTTGGCAATGACAGTAAAGATATCTGTAGCAGTCGCTAAGGTGGCAACAATCCTAGTCGATGAGATGTGCAGTGGGAATCATTTAAGGTAGCAGTCGTTGTAAATAGTTGGCCTGTTCGCTTATGTGTATACAAGAGTGGGTCGAAAATATGTGATATATATTTCGAAAAAAAAGTCATATTTACTTAATCATTCAAAGCGTCTCTGTTGCCTTTAAAATAGCCACCCGCCCGTGGTAACGCAGTTCTGCTATCGTCTGTGCCACTCTTCGAAACATTTTAAAACGCGTCGTTCGAAATCGAGTTGAGTTGAGCTCCTGCGAATGTCTCTCTGTCTCTTCTATAGTCTCGAAACGTCGTCCCCTTAAAATGTTTACGTACGTCGAAACATGAAAAGGTCGCACGGAGCCAAGCCCGGCAAATGAGGAGGTTGCGAAAATACAGAAAATGTTTTTTTTTAATTTAATAACCGGATTCGGTAATGGTGTGTGCGCCGGTCTGTGTTGGATCTGCTTTGTTTGAATTTCCTCGATCTACTCTCTCCTTGGAAACACCGCTGGGAGGATTGGGCTTTGGTCTCGATGTGGCAACCACATACTCATGACATTTTCACCACTTTAGAACATACTGTTTTAACCCCTAACATAATGCAGACTCGTTGCTCTTTCATTTTAGCTCCTAAAAAATCGCCGAACCTCATATACTCCACTACTTTAAACCAAACTCAAAAAATACACGACGTCACCAATTGGCGAAATTTTGCCTTTTGTGTAGCTGATCAATGGCGTTTCTAGGCAGAACAAACCGGAATAATTTGGTACATTCGATCTGGCGACAAAATTCAAAGTACTAAAACTTGGCGATTTAAGAAGCCTTGTTGTTACCATCAGCGCTAATAAAACTGTAATTGCGAATTTAAAAAAAAGCGACTGGAAGAGCTTGTAGTAGCGATAGCGGCCATTGTTGTTGTCGGAGTTGTTGTTGTTGTTATTATTGCTTAGTCACTTCGGTTGTTGCTGTCGTTGTCGTTTTCTTTGTTGTTATTGTTGCTGTGTTGTAGAAGATGTATTAATGCCGTGGGCTATTTGCAATTGTTGTTTCTTTCTTCGGGTAGCTTCTGAAGTAGCTTTGCAACGCAACCACCACCACCATCACTATTGCTAGCACCAGCATGACCATTGTATCATCGTCAATCTGCAAAATAACGTCGGCAGTAGCTTTTACAGCGGGAGCAACAGAAACAACAATAGAAAAAAACAATAACAACAACAACAACAACGACGTCGACAAAGACAGCAGCAACAACCTCAATTGCTTTGATCGCAGTGGCTGTGACATGGCCCGAGCACAATCGCAGTTGCTCGTGTGATTATTCTTGCTGTTCTTGTCGATGTTGTTGTTGTTGTCATTAAGGCTGTTGTTTAGGGGCCCGCCTTACTTGCCTTCTTGCGCGGGCGTATGGTGGACAGCTGTTAGATAAACGAATAGGTCGACAGGGAAGCACACAGACAGATCGGTGGATAGATGGATGAATGAATGATGCTGACGACGGGAAAAAGGGCTGAGCCATGCGGGGTGACGTGCTTGACGTGTGCTCGATGGATTAGGGTTGATTTTGCCTCTGCCAAGCCAGGCTTGCTGCCGTTGTTGTTGTTGTTGCAGTCGCTGCGGTTGTTGTACTTGTTGTTGTTGTTGTTGTTGCTATGTCCTCATTGCTGTCTGCTCCTTATAATGTCTCTTGTACTTGCGATGTGGCGATCGCATAGTCGCATAAACAACAACAACCACATCAATCAACAACAGCAATAACAACAGTAGACGCATCAACAAAACAACAACAACAGAAACGGCAGCAGCACTAGATACGACGATAACGACGAAAGAAACATTACGTCTGTTTTGCAAATGTTTATGCTACAACTCTAGCCACGAGCAGAACTGATGCCGTCATTTCTACCATTACGGGTGTGAATAAAATAATAAAAATAACAATCATATATGTATGATCACAACAAAATCTGCAAGAGAACTAACAGCAACAACAACAACAGCAACAACAGCAACAGCAACAGCACAACAACAACAGCAACAGCAACAACAACAACAGCAACAACAGCAACAGCAACAACAACAACAGCAACAACAACAACAACAACAACAACAACAACAACAACAGCAACAGCAACAACAACAACTACTACAACAACAACGACTACAGCTGCAGTAGTGGTGGTGAAAAAAATAGCGGCTGGAGTAGCAGCACGACCGCCACCAAATTCAACCATAACACCAAAGCACCAACCGACAACAACGATAACAATATCAGCAAGACAGCTTATGATATTGACCGAGTTGTTTTTGTCGTCGTCGTTGTTGCTGAGCTGAAGCTGAAGCTGCCGCTGCTGCTGCTGCGTCTGCAGCAGTGCAATGTACCTTCAGTCCAGCCCTTTGTCAGAGGTGAGTGAGAAGAGATGTCGGAATGGTCAGCCAACCCCACTGTTATTCATTTCCCCTGGCTGCCAGCACAACCTGTCATACCGTCATCCACATCATGAATAGCCACAACAACAACAGCAACAACAACGACTGCAGAAGCCGCAATCATGATGTTTGCGCATGATTGTCGGGGCCATCATGTCGTCAGGCGTGTCTGCACGTATATGTTATGAGCAGTTCAGCTCGTCATTCATTTAATCATGCATCTGTCGATCTGTGCCTATCTAATGAGCGTGATTTTGTTGCTGCTATTATAGTTGTCGTCATCGTCGTCGTTGTTGTTGCTGTCGTCTTCGTCGTCGTCGTTGTTGTTGTTTTTGTTGTTGTTGTTGTCGTCGTCGTCGTCGTCGTTGTTTTTGTTGTTGTTGTTGTCGTCGTCGTCGTCGTCGTCGTCGTCGTCGTCGTTGTTGTTGTTGTTGTTGTTGTTGTTGTTGTTGTTGTTGTTGTTGTTGTTGTTGTTGTTGTTGTTGTTGTTGTTAGTGACGCAAATGCAGCAACAGCAGCAGCAGCAGCTTCAGAAGCAATTGAGCAGTGTGAGCAGCACGGCAGCGTTACGAGGGCTCGGCGGGGGTGGAGAGGCAAGATGCAGAGGGGTCAGCATACCAATCAGAATTGCCGTCGCCACCACCATCATCATCGTCATCATCCATCATTCATCACTACCACCACCACCACCACCACTATCATCTATATGCTATACGTCCACCCATCGACCCATCGCTGTCCATCCATACTTCCATCTCTATGCGCTTGCCGGCTAGCCTCTCTCTCTCTCTCTCTCTCTCTGCGCCTATTTACACCGTCTGGCCACGATCCTCATCACGATTTGTGGCCGTCGTCGTCATCGACGTCATGATTGTTGTTGTTGTTGTTGGCAACCGTTGGAACGGTGGTGGCGTATAATGAAAGCTGTTCTGCTGATGCTTCTGCTGCCGCCGTTGGGGCTGCTACTACCACCGTAGTATACATATGTATGTACATACCACCGTGATGGCCGATATAATGCTGCGATTGCTGCTGCTGCTGCCGGCAACTACTAACCATACAGTTTGTTGCTGACACCGCTGTTGTTGTTGCTGTTGCTGCTGCTTCTTCTGATTATGCCGCCTTAGAGCTGCTGTTGTTGCGCTGATTATGCTTCTGTTGTTGTTGTTGTTGTTGTTAGTGGTGATTGTCATGGCGGTGTTGCTGATTGTGTTGTTGTTGTTGTTGCTGTTGTTGTTGTAGTTGTTGTTGTTGCTGTTGTTGTTGTTGTTGTTGCTGTTGTTGTTGCTGTTGTTGTTGTTGTTCTGCTGCTGCTGCTATTGCTGCTGCCAACTACTTCTCAATCTGCAATAGGGCGTATGTTCGTATTCGAGAAGAACTTGCGCTGTCGACCTCAACACACCATCATGATCTTCGTTTTTGTTCTGTTGCCATTGTTGTTGTTGTTGTGTTGTTCATGTTGTGCTGATGGGTTACGTGCTGTTGTTGTTTTTGTTGTTCATGTTCATGTTGTTGTTGTTGGTATTCGTGCTGCTGCTGCTGTTGCTGTTGTTGTCGTCGTCGTCATCATCAGATGGCGGGGTGAAACTGCCGACGTTGGTCATGATCGTCGGCATTTCTATCAGCCGTGATCGTAGTAGTCGTAGTAGTAGTAGTAGTAATAATAGTGGTAGTGCTAGGGTTGCTGTAGGGTTGTTGGTGATCATCATAATCAGCATTTTCATTATGATCTCCATTATCATCATCATCATCATCGTCATCATTATCACCACTGCCACCACTATTACCGCCACCATCATCATCATCATCAACAACAACAACAAGAACATCATCACAATGGTCATCACGGTAACTCCCGATTATCAGCCATTCTTCGCGTTGCTTACCAGATTGTTTTTCTCTCTTCCTCCTTCTTTCTGCATCTCTCTCTCTTTTGGTGTTCTTTCAATCGCTGCCATTGTTGACCACGGTTACTGTTATCGCTGCTGGCACTTTCATTCGGTCTGTGCGGTCAAGCTTTGTGTTTTGTGTGCACCTGCTGCTGCTGCTGTTGCTGCAGCTGTCGCTCGTTGTATTGTTCGTATTGTTGTTACTGTTGTTGTTGTTGTTGTTCATATTGTTGTTATCTATATTGTTATTGTTGTTGTTATTGTTGCTTGTAGCGCTGTTGTTATCGCCAAGATTGCTGTTGATAGTGTTGGTCGTTGCTTTCGTCAAAGTTGTGCCATTATTGTTGTTGCTGCTGTTGTGCTGCTTGTTGTTGTTGTTGTTGTTGTTGTTGTTGTTGTTGTTGTTGTTGTTGTTGTTGTTGTTGTTGTTGTTGTTGTTGTTGTTGTTGTTGTTGTTGTTGTTGTTGTTGTTGTTGTTGTTGTTGTTGTTGTTGTTTTGTTGTTGTTGTTGTTGTTGTTGTTGTTGATGACGACGACGCTGCCGTGTTGATGGCGACCTCAAGCGCGTCTACCATATGCTGCAGCATCCAGCATAATGGCGGCATAAGTTTTAACCGACCGACAGCTCGACAAAACGCCTCTGGGTCGGAAGCCGGGTATGCGCTGTCATTATTGTTGTTGTCGGTTTCTGCTTCTGCTGTTGCTGCCGAAGCAGAAGCATTGCACCGCCCTCGCCAACGGCCAGCGATCGACGCCGCACGTCGGACACGCTGGCAGGGAAATTTGCGCTATGATTGCTGCTGTCATCGACCCCGGACGGTCGCTACATCTCCACACAATCCACATCGACACAGCTTCTCATACTTTCACTCTATCTCTATCTCTCTATATATATTTATCCATCCATCCATCTATGTGTTTGCCGCTTTGCTCCGGAGCATACAACCCCAATGAGAATGTGGTTCCGTAACCTCAATCCGCTCGACTGTTGTTGTTGTTGTTGTTGTGATTGTCTTTATTGCTATTGTTGCTGTTGTTGTTAATGTTATCGCTGTCCTCTTGATCGATGTTTCTTGGTTATTGGCAAGTTGGACGACGGCGAAGATGACGATAATAGTGGGTTATCACAACGATAACATAAGAAACAACAACAGGACTCCACCAGTAACACCGGCAGTAGCAACAACAAATGTATTAGGATTGCAGGCTCATTTACTCTACCTATCTGCCCGCTAACCACTCTCAGCTTACAACCACCTACTACCGGCTCAGACCATCTCAGCGCCCGACCCTGAGCCGAAAGAGGCTGGACACACTCTATGTTATCTGGGAGATACAAATATCGCGGGACACCACCCATCGGTGCCCTGTTGGATAGATCGGGTCATGCCGGCGGGAGGCAAGGAAATTCTCTGGAGCACGAAGGTTAGCATCTATAAATATGCCTTGCCGTATCATAATACAGTACACATGCAGATCCAATGTTCACACTCGATAACAAATGACGGTGGTAATAATAATAATAATAATAATAATAATCGCCGTCCCTCTTTATAGAACTTGTTCTGCTTAACTGGACATACCCGAACCTGAAGGATATGTGACGTTTTCATTTATTTGATTCGGTGTTTATGTTCATACGGAGACAATTATTACCTATTCCATATAAACAAGTAAGCAATCCAATAATAATAATAATACCGATGCCGACGATCCCTAGTTGGTGATGATGATGATGATTGTGGGGCTGCTGTCGATGATGATGAATCTGATAATGGTTGTGAAACCGACGACACCAGGATGCACCAGCGGGCGATGGATCAATGCATAACATTACGGAGTTGCCTAGGTACTGCAGCAACCTACCGCCCACAATGCCAACGATCTGCTCATTCTATCGGCGGGTAGGCCGGCACGCGGGAGCGGACTCGAGTCACGAAGACCACAACGGTAACAACAACAACGGTAACAACAACAACATCAACAAAAACAACAACAACAACAATATCAACCGCACCGTCGTCAAAGGTGGCAAAAGCTCCGCCCTACTCGACAATTCCCGCACTTGACTAACACAGACACTGCCACATGTACTGTCGCGGCCGTCGACGTTGGTCACTCAAAACAGTTAGTAGGAGTAGTAAAAATTTGGCAACCAAATTATATTGCGCGAGGCAAAATCAAGGAAACTTGATCAGAAGAATGATCGACAAACGAGAACATAGATGCAGAGAGAAACAGCAGCATTCAATATTAAAGGGGTTAAAACTACACTAACAAAACCGGATCGATTGCACATTAATGTGTGTGTGTTGAAAAGCATGTATATTGTGCACAGCCAGAAGCAAGCCCTAAAATGCGGCATTAATGGCACACTGACGACAGTAGTAATGCTCAAATTAGACGGTGGACGGTTAATAATCCTGGAAAGGAAAACATCGCGGGAAAAGCCCAACAAAGTGCAGAACTTTTTTCCGCATGTTAACAGCATATTGACGAAGGCGAGCTTTAGCAAATCGATTTCACGTTACCTCTACTATAGTCAGCGGTTGATATTACAGTTTTTGAAAACTGGTGAGCGTAGAACTTTATTTTTAAGAAGGAGTCGTGTGTATGCATGCATGATATACACATAAGTATATGGTTAAATGCATAAATAGGTGTGTATAATTATGAATAGACATGCACATGTGTGTTTATATATACTCAAACATGCATATATATATATATATATATATATATCTCTATGTTTCCAAAATTCGTTATCACTATCTTTGATAAACCTTTTTAACGATCTGTACGTTGTGCTGGCCAAAACTGTTTCAAATAGTTCAATGAACAACTCTTCACGTCTGCAGTCATCAAACACATGTACTGACGATAGGCATGCTAGGTAATCTTGCACACTATTGAGCATATCTTCTGTGCGACTCACTTCGACTTTTTGCTGAAAAAAGCGGGCTCCTCTGTAAAATGGCGCATCGCAAAGTTTACAGTTCGGC
Source organism: Dermanyssus gallinae (assembly GCA_003439945.1). Lineage (NCBI taxonomy): Eukaryota > Metazoa > Arthropoda > Arachnida > Mesostigmata > Dermanyssidae > Dermanyssus > Dermanyssus gallinae. The sequence goes on along the minus strand of QVRM01003523.1, from coordinate 16,771 downwards.
CTTCTCTAACAGCTTTGTACTAAACCTGAAATTTGTCGAGTACAGAATCTCCCGAATAAGAATGAGCTCTCTCTACGGCTCCGAGTGCAAGGGTAGCTGACGCATTTATAAGCAATCCTAGACTACGCTTTACAAAGCAGGGTTTCACTCGGTCAAAGCTTTTAAAGTTACGCACTATGTCAAGTGCGACGTGACCACAGAGGCAGTAAGTACCGCGTAACCGTAGTCATATTCATCCCGAAAATGTTTATTACAGTTTCCATTCCAGTTACGTCTCGGAGATCCTCCAGTAGACCATAAAAACTGCTGTTGTTTTAGTCAGCAATGCTTCGACGTGCCTATGAGAGTCACATCTTGGTAATGACTGGATAATAAAATGACTGGACTAGGTAATGACGGGAAATGTCTGATGACGAGTTCAACGCTGGAACCGTTGACTCTTACTACGGCGGTCGGCAGAGTCGTAGGCGCCACAGCGACTAAAGCGAGAACCCTTAGTCTTCCTTATGCATTTTACTAGTTGGTCGATACACATAACATAGAACGGGTCGGGTCGGGTCGGTCACTAGCTTCGACTCGCGACGCTATTTGACTTGCCTGTGTTTGAAACGCTTCTCTTCTCCTATATTATAATTGAGCGCTCGTACGCACAAAATTTAAGAAATGTTTATATACACATATATTACAATAGCTATTACAATGTTACAATTCAACTTGGCGAGAGCAAACGTTCTCTCATATACATAGTCTGGAATCGTGGAATGGGAAATTTCACAGAAACGGCCCAATCAATTCTAATGGCAATAACAATAACTACATTGACAAACAGTGACAACACACAATTACAGCAAGCAGAATAACTAATAACAGGACACCAACAGCGATAGAACGATAGAGGGCCGGTGACAGCGAGTAGTATCGCGTAAAGTCGGGCGTAAAATATACGCTTTTTCTGTGCGCTATCCAAAACGATGCGACGATTTCGGTCATGTCGTTTCAATGTATTATTTCACTACTAATTTCGTTAGTTTGAAATACTTTGCGCTAGAACCAGCTGCGGAATTCTGTCACCAAAATGCGTCACAAAAAGCGTCCGAAGAGGTAGGCTGCAGTATAGATACATTGCGAAGGAATACGGACATAGTAGGTGGGTAGCTGGACGTAAAGCAATCTTGGGGGATTAGAAGGTGTGCCTGATGCGTTGAAGTTTATGTCGTTTATGCGTATACGTACCCCTGTAAAAGGTATATAGTATATATTGATTTTTTGCGTGGTGTTTATCTACTGAGCGAATACCTTGTTATCTCTTTAATAGCCGTACATGTCAGCTCGACTGTTCCAGTTCATTCATACGTACAGTTATCGTAAATAAAGTAATAACTGAGCTACCCAGCGATGTGACAACCTCAATAGAAGCACGCTGCAACCCGTGGAGCAGCTCGACAATGTATTGGTTTATCGAAAGTGCGATTCGGCTTCAGTTCTGGCTCGGTAGATATTGTCATTCTAGTTAGTACAGTTGTAGTTATGGTCTTGTAGCCATGCTGTTGCTTTCGCTGCTATATGCTCAAAAGCTAAATGCAAAACCAGCCTTTTCGTTCTGCACCACTTACCGTCCACGGAAGCACCGGAACAATTTCCACGTCTTATTTGATCTGCGTAGAATGCGATAAGTATCAGGCGCAATTGGACCCAGACTATTACTTTAACCGAACACCGTTCCAGGCTTCGAAGCTTTTGTGGATGCGATGTCTCCCAAGTGTAGAGAGCAGGACAATGATAGTAGGTAGTTACAAAAGTAACATCAATTAACATTGCTTTAACAAGTACAATAAGTATATAACAGATTTCCGACGTGATATTTGCAGAAGTAGGGGAGCAGTCTCATACAACGTTTTTGCCAGAGTTGGTCATGTATTCAGATATGTGTAATTAAAAAAAATCGTCTAGTGTCAAAGTTTTTGGTAGAAATGGTTTAGTAGTTCTCAAGTTTTGGGGCTTGGAACATATCACTTTATTTCTTGCATAGAAAAAGTTTAATATTGGGCACGCATCTTATTCCGTATGGATAGTCATGTCAACTTCGTTCACCTTGTCAGGTAACTTGTTTTATGCTGGGACCAGAGTGGCAGTATAATCTTAACCCAAACGAAGCTGGTGGTAAAGACTTTGAAATTCATCAATATTACTGCAATGCGAACTGACCACCAGTTTCTGCAAACAGGGTAGTCACGATTGTCGACATATTTCTCTAGCTCTGCTGGCAGCGTATCCTGCAAAGCAAAGACATATTAACGAGAGGTAGGCACATAGCAGAAGCAATAGCAGTTGCTAACGTACTCGACAGGCTCCGTAACTAGAACTGGAGACGGTCTGATCCTGTAGAACGCCCCGTGATTCGTCCCTTGGCTTTCGCAAGTTATGTACCTGCCGTTTTTGAGACAACGGCTACAGGAACGCTGTCTGTGGCAGGCAACCTTATAATAGCCTGCTTTTGCGATGCTTGTCAGCCAGCCCCTGATACATCACCAACAAGCGGAACTATTCCACCAGTAGCTATATGACGTTGGAGGTTACAAATGATGCGGTAAACTATTGAATTAGTGCTAGCTTAACGAAAAAACAGAAAACTGCATCACACACAACTCGGCTGTAATGGTCGCATTTTTTTTATCAGCGCCTTGACCTGCGCCCTAATATCGAGCCTCTATTGACGTTTGCAAAATCGCTCGGCCAACCCAGTTGTATAGGCTGACCGATTAAACGCTGAATGAACGCTGCTATTGACCGAGCTGCAATGCCGGGGACTTCTGGCAAAAGAAAGTTCCGCTGAACACAGGCCACAATTGTAGTCGAATCAATATGTAGGTCATGCGCTACCAGTTGGCTTCGCTGCACCGGTGCCCACGGACTACCTCAAGTCGATCTACTATAGCCTAATAAAAGTTGCCCTTGTCTACATCTAAGAGACATATTTTCCATGTTCTCTTGTTCCGTGCAGATCGGTACACCTTATTCCTCAGAAACGTTTTTGCCTATAGCCAGTACGTAGTTAGCGCGAACAGAGATAGGACTAATCTTTTCGACATACTTGTAGCACTAAATATAGCTGCTATAATTCGATAAACCACTTGTTACTCTGCACTGTGGTTTCCGTTATTTTCCAATTCACTCGTATTTGCGGGTTACTCTATTTCACAGCTTCGCTCTCGTTGGCGCCCTGTAACCTCTTGTTTATGCGTCTAACAAAACCAAGTCTTTCGGCATAATTATATGCCTTACAAAGAATTCAGGGTGTTTTCGTAGCACAGAGTTGATATTGTTTTTTAAGCTAAGCGTACGAAGTGATCTTCTAGTTTACGCGTTTTGTTAACCGCCTTGGCTCAACTCAACTTTGTATGGAAGTATAACAACTTTCATGATCGTTATTTTTAAGAACTTCCCAGATAGCGCCGTTAAGCTTCGCATGCCTTATAGGCGCAGGCGGCTTGGTGCGTTCAGCCCTTCTCAAAGCTGGAATAATCCCGAAAGATTGGGGCAAGGCTGTGCGCTACCCTTTACGTTATTATTACAATGGTGAGCTTCGAGTGTGTTCAATCGGTTCCAGTAGCAACAGTTTATTGGCTCATCCCATGGTATCAACTATAGAAGCAACGTTGTCTCTACACACTCAGAGAGACAATAGTTGTCTTAAATAATATTCAATCGCGCTGGTCTCCCGTTGCTGCCTCTATTCTAATTGGGATGATGGCAAACCTGACACTTGCGGTACGCTTTTACAGTGTCACACGCAATCTGTCTCCCTGCCATCTCTAACAGTAAGGCGGTGGAGATATTGCCGAATAAGCCTGGCCTTTACACCGCGTAGAGGCCCCAATGTCTCTATAGCTTTCGGCACAAAATTATAACTGTCCTTGAGATTTGCGTTTTACAGATCTCGAGGAGACTTATCTCTCTCTTATTTTAGATCAGATTACTCTCTCTCTCTCCCTCTCAACATGCTCCGCTACCCACCCCCAGCTTAAAGACCTATAACCTAGAGAGGAGGAGAACACAATACAGGAAATTGTAGCTCCCATCCCACGCCAAGATTTTGCCATGTGACGACAAAGGAATTATCGGGTTTCTTGTTGTTATGTTTGGGGTCTCAAGGTTGCAGGTAGTCTTGCTTTTCAAAGGCAAGTTTTGTAGTTTACTCATTAATTAATAAAAGTCTGAATGCCTCAAAAATATACCAGAGTTTTTCGAGCAGCTAAATGCATGCAAGCCGTCGGTGTTACTTTGATCTCCACATGTTCTACAAGTGAAGAGTTTGCATAACGAGCCTCTATCGTTATAACAGCAGCTATGCGAAAAGTGGTTGGGTTCAGCATGGTATCTAATTGTACAGCATTAAACCACCCTCCACTGAAGTTGTCCCGAGCAGCCCGAAAAACCACTATTGGAGACTCGACAGCAGATTGCCAAGAATTTGTATTGCTGTTGTCATGATTACATACCCATCTAACTGTTCTAACAAGTGTTCTTCGAAGAGACAAAGGTGATGTCTGGGCCTAATGCGGCACTCTGCCTCTTCCTTATTTTACATAATCTTTTGTATGCTATAGTTCACCAGGGATTTCGACGCAGAACAGATCTGATTTAGAGAGGTTGCATAGGGCACCTGCGCTAGACACACCATTCTCCTTGCGGTCTAAGACCACCTTCACCACTAGGTAGGCTTGCCACGCTTCGCCGTACAGCTTTATGTGCATCACTTCACCCATGATTTCTTTTGTGAAAGCATCATATGCCTGCAATTCAATTATACAGGTCATTCAGCCGAGGCATACATCGGCAAGTGCACTGTTAAGTTATATCATGGCGACACAAGTTGCTTGTGGATGCATTGTCCTGTTATGTGCTATCATGCTTTCAGGAAATATCGTTTGTTAACTAGTGCTTGAGAAGTTATTTGTCCACCCCTAGATCTCCATGTCCTATATGTTTAAATAATAATATTAATAATAATAACATAAGCAATATTTGTAGATTATTATATATATTAATATATTAGTAATTGTGATACATGTACATAATTATAATATTAAACTCGTGTTCCAAAACAATATTAATATTGCACGCCTAAAACATGCCACGATACCTTGCGATTGTTGGATATCTTTTTTCTGTAGGGATTTTAGAAATGCATGATGCGCATATACACGCACTGGCAACATCCAGTGATTAATTAGTGCGGGACTCTTAAGCTCTCTAGGTTCAAACTCGCTCCCCACCGAACCTATGGGTTCGGGATTGCAAGGTATTTATTTAAAAGAAAGTGGGACGACACCGTTTTAGCTTTATCTCCGTCTTGCCGTCTCCCGATGAGGTAGCGGTAGTATTTAGTAGTAACTGTGGTAGTAATAATTGTCGAAATTTCGAATGCTCGAAACCAACTGTGTGAATTCTTCACATTCCGGGCTGCACCTGCAGCAGCAACAGCATCAGCAGCAGTGGCAGCGTCCAAAACTGGTCATTGGTTACCGCCCGCCACCTCACCTTTCACTGTTGCCTGCCGAGCAAAAATGCCCAACAGTGGCTGTAACGCCAGCGATGAACATCTGACATTAACGCTGAGGGGCTTTCCAGGGGGATGGGGGTGCGGGGGGGGGGGGGGGCGATCGAGGGTCCCACGACGTGGTGCCATATGTAGACAGAGCAGTAGCTGCGGTGGCGCTGACGTACGTAGAAGAAGAAATGCTGAATCTCGTGCTGGGGGGTTGTCGTGTGACACAGACGGGCAGGTTGTCGTCATAGGCGTCGGTCTTGTTGTTGCTGCTGCTGTTTGTTGTTTGTTGTTCGTGTTTTCGCTGTGTTGTTGTTGTTGTTGCTGCTGTTGTTGTTGTTATTGTGGATGCTATTGTTAATCTTAATATTTTGTTGTTGCTGTTGCTGCTGCTGTTGTTCCGTTGGGTCAACGCTTAGGATTACCGCTGCCGTCAACTAAGTAGTTGTTAGTTGACTGGCTCAGTCGTCTGCGGCGGACCGTTGATTCGATACTTCATACGTGTGTTTATCTGGTATTTAGAAGAAGAAGAAGAAAATGAAGAACATCGTCGCGCGGCTTCGTCTGGACCTGCGTCTACTGCATCATCATCATCATCATCGTCGTCGTCGTCGTCGTCGCCTTCGTTGTCATCGTGGCTTCGTCGTCTTCATCGTCCTTCATGCGACGACCTTGTTGTTGTTGATGATGACGACGACACGTTCTCATACCAATAGTAGCAGTGGTTGAAGTGACAGTAGTTATGTTTCGTTAACCAGTAGTAGTAGTAGTTAGTAGCGGTTTTTGTTGTAGTAGCCCGCACAGCAAGCGTGCGTACCGAGGAGGGGTGGTGGACGAACGAGAGCCCAATTTCGCTAATTCGATTATATGTGCAGCAGCAACAGCAGCAACAACAACAACAGCAACATGTGAATTCCGACTGGATAGCCCGACGGCATGCATAGCATGCATACATATGTACAACAGCAGTAGCGGCAGCGCGGTAGATCGTTGAGGGGCAGATATCGACGACATCGGCTATAGCAGCAACAACAACAACAACAGTAACAACAACAACAACAACAGTAACAACAAACGTCAAGCCTTGTTTGCTTCGGTCATCACATTCGACGTACTCATATTCACATACATAAATGCATACACATACATACAGATAGATAGATGTTCATATATGCGCATATACATACGTGCATACACTTACATATCTGCATGCAACTTACGCATAGCGAGATAGAGAAAGAGTGCGAGAGAGAGAGAGAGAGAGAGCGAGAGCGAGAGAGAGAAAGAGTCAATTAATAATCGACGTGTGCAAATAGCAAGCAATCTCTAGCAAGTGCTATATACGAAGATTTGGTGTGACATTCAGATGCGCGTTGCGTCTCCAGGCTTGCTCTTTGCTAGCTGGCAAAATTGTAGCATGGTAGACGAAGCGTGCGCTGCCAAACGCACCAATGACCAATGATACCAACACCACCACCAACAAGTGGCATCAGAATGTACATACTCGTCAGCGTAGTAGCAGTAATAACGCAAGAACGTGTTGTTGCAGTAATTAGCAGTAGTAGTAGTAGTAGTAGTCGTAGTAGTACGTGTTGTTGCAGTAATTGTAGTAACTGCAGTAATAGTAGTAACTAAACCAAGTTGTAGTACCTAGACCGTTTTTTCCCCATCCTCACCGACCTCGGAGCATTGACCTCCGTCGTCGTCGGACTCGAGGCCGGCAGGCCGGCCGCAGGAGTCCAGAGAGCAGCGTTCTCCAGCAAACGAAGTAACAGGTTCGAACAGACAGCCAGTGAAGCAGCACTTCGGCGCAGCGTCACAGCGGACGCCCGCCGGACAGGGACATAGAGCCGAAGCGAAATTCTCCCACTGTGACACACCAGCTCGGTCGCTCGGCTCAGCTCTTGCTGAGTTGAAGCCTGCTCTACCTATGACGACGACGACGACAACAGCAACAACAGTTCAGCTCGAACGCTTCCAAGAAACGGTAGCGGCCCTCGGCGGTACGTAGCCGAGGGCGACGGGCTCATAGCTTTGTTGTTGTTGCTGTTGTTGTTGCTATTGCTGTTGTTGTTGTTGTTGCTGTTGCTGTTGTTGTTGTTGTTGTTGTTGTTGTTGTTGTTGTTATTGTTGATGATGATGATAATGTTGTTGGTCTTGTTGTTGTTAATGTTGTTGGCGTGGACATCGTCGCTATCGGTGTTTGTTGTTGTTGCTCATAGTGATGATGCTATTAGTGTCATACGTAGTTCGTACTGCGATTGGCTTCGATATTCATCTTAACTTTGGAACGATTACTTGTTCTACTGTTTTGATTGCTGTTGTTGCTATTGTGAGTGCTGGTATTATTTTTTGGCTATTGTTGTGATTGATCGTATTGTTCACAGAACAATATTTGTGTTTTGCAATGCTTTTGTTTTTATAACTATACCCTTAACTAACGTGTAGCTAGACGTTGTTGTTGTTGCTTGCCGCTGCTGCTACTACTGCAGCGATAGTTATCGTGAATCGCTGCTGATTGCCGTTGTTGCTGTTGTTGTCCCTCTTGTTGTTAGTGCGTGTTATTGTTGTTGGCAGGCGACGCTCTTGTAGTTGACGATGCGGCTGTTGTTGTTAGCTTTGTCGTTAATGTCGTTATTGTTGTTGTCGCTGCTGTTTTCGTCGTCTCTGCATTCGTTACAATTGTCCAAATGAAATACGCCACATCGTTTATGAGAACGAAGCGCGGAACGTCGCACGCACCGATTGTCTCGGGCCATATCGGTTCGTTCGCTTGCTGCACATAGATGCCTTCGTTCGGCATGTTCGATTTTGTGTCTCTCAGACGTCCCGGGGCGGCGGGGGGCAGCGGCGCGGGGGGGAGGGGGCGCTGTGGGGTGGGGATGCCGTGGGGTGGGGATGCCGTGGGGTGTAGGTGCGTGGAACAAGAGATCCTTACTGCCGGGCACCATGCCGAAACTACCTGCTGCGAGCAATCGAACCAGCCAGCCAGGCAGCCGTGAACAGTCAGCGTTGGTCACCGGCGATCGACGTCATCGGCTGCGACTAGCTTAGACTAGATTGGACTGGGCTGGACTGGACTGAACTGGAATGAGTAAGAGAGCACCAGAACGACGCGACGGCGATGGGCGGCCGCCCTACATCGTGGCGGTGGTGGCGCCGGCGGCGATGGCCGAGCGGCAAACATGTAATTAACACTCGACGCGAGCATATTCGATTACATTCGGTCGGTCGGTCGATCGATCGATCGAGACGCAGGCGGCACGCAGGCTGACGCGACGACCAGGTCTAACGAACGAACCCCAGAGGCAGCTAGGTGGTAGGGAGGTAGATAGGTCAGTAGTACAGTATCTAGATAGATTATAGAGAAACACCTTTTTTTTTCTCTCTCTTCTCTTCTCTCTCGCGCGCATCGATTATCAACGATGCGACGCAATAACGTTCGCATCGACACCAAGCAGTTAACGGGGGCGGCGGCGGCAGCAGCTGCAGCAACAACAGCAGCAGGAAGATCAGTAGTTGGCACATAAGAGGGCGCCACGACTTGCAACGAAACAAAAGAACGCCGGTGTCGTCAGTTGAAATTGAGATCCTTGATCCAGGACACATTTTTCATCTCTTTTTCGGGTCGCTCTCTCTCTCTCTCTCTCTCTGGCCCTGTCTATTTGCTTGTTTGTTTTCACTTTTAATTGTTCAATACGACGACGACGGTTGTAATAACGCGTCAGCTACCTATGTCGGAACGTTGAACATGTAGTAGATGTTCAACATCATTCCTACAACAACAGGTACCTCAGTATTATACCTTTAATTACACAACAGGTCATGTGCTAAGTGTGCGAGAGCGATGTCCAGTGACCCATTATCCAGCACTACAACAACTCGCTCCCACGTTGTCGAAATGCGTTCAATGGCGGCGTTGTGGGAAGTCGTCTACGCCAAAGGACTTCCACCATTGGCGCACAGCCCGGCAAGACAGATACGTACAAAACTCTAGCCCTGCTGGAAAGGCTTAGTGCACGTCGTCCGGTGACAAATCCAGACAACTTTTCTCGTTGTCCGGGGAAAAATCTCGACAACTTTTCCCATCGCCCGGGGACAAATCCCGACAACTTTTCCCGTTATCCGGAAAAAGCTTTCTTATGGGGTTCGTTACCTGTGACGACGATGCGTCTCAACTACGTCTTGCTGCACACTCTATTGGCCCTCTATGGCGCATGTCGTTCTAGCTATTCTCATCTACAATATATAGCTGTCCATCATCATCATCATCATCATCGACCTATGTGCCTATGTCGTGCTCTTTCCTGCTCTGCAGGTCGGCGTGCCGTTAAGGGGCGGTGGCGGTGCTGGTGCTGCTGGGTCTGCTGGGACTTACCGACGTTTCGGCTCTGTTAGCAGTGGCGGCCATTATGGCTGATGCTGCCATCATAGTCTGTCTGGCCGTCTGTGTATCCGTAGCTTCCGTCCGTTCGTTCCAGTAATGTCAACGGCGGCAAAGAGACAAAACAAAGAAGAAATAAAGCTAGAGAGATAGATGTATAGATCGAGCAGGAGCAAAATAGAAAGCAAGAGGAAGAGCGAGGAAGGGAAGCAAGGAAAAGAAACAGCCTACAACGGGGCGGTGCAGGTCGAAGGTTAACAGAGAACAACGATAACAAGGATGACAGCAACAACAACAGCAACAACAACACACAACACAACAACACATAAGGGCGAACGCAAGAGCGCACGGCTGGTGCCTCGACAACGAGAAGACATGTACAATATGTACGCGTTCCTCCCGACCGACCCAACGACATACGACGGCTGATGGCCTTGTACAACGACGAGTAGTCGTAATAATTAGCAGTACCAGTAAGTAAGAGTACTAGCAGAAGAAGTAGTAGTGATAGCAGCAGCAGTATGAGTAGGAGAAGGAGGAGCAAAAGTCGTAGTAGTAGTAGTAGTGGTAATAGTTACGTACGTAGCAACAACGGTAGATCACCCCGACCTTCAGCAGTAACGCCCTGTCGACGTCGCCTTCAGTTCGTTTGTTCGTCCGTTCGTCGCCAGGCCAGCGCCAACACGAGCGAGTAAGGGTAGCGGTGCGCAGAACATGTGATTCCCTAGAATGTACGCCCACAGTATGCAGTAGTAGGCTGAAGGGCAGTAGGCAGTAGGCTGTAGGCAGTAGGCTGTAGGCAGTAGTCGGTCGTCGACGATAGACGACGACACCGAAAACAAGGCCGCGTGCCAGAGGTCAGACGACGCGGCAAGACATAGAAAAGTCATTGTTGTTGCTTTTGCTGTTAGTGTTGTTGTTGTTGGTGTTGCTGTTGTTGGTGTTGTTGTTGTTGTAGTTGCTGCTGCAGTTATTTACTGTTGGTGTTGTTGTTATTGCAGCCGGTGTTGTTGTGGTTGTTGTTCTTGTTGTTGTCGTCGCCACCGTCACCAGCCGTGTCGCTACAAAAGTTTCGACCAAACTATAATACATAGGTCGTCCTACTACGACGACGACGACGGCCAGTAGCTAGCTGTATGTGAAATCTCAGCCGCATAGCGATCGAGGGTGGAGACCGGTGGTGGATTGATGTTGTTTTGTCGTTCCGCCGCTGAGTGAGCAAGTGGCCGTCCACTCTGTGGCCGACAGACACGAATGGTAAATCTGACGTATGTAGTAAGAATCATGCAGATGATGATCATGATGATGGTAATGATGCCGGTGCTGCTGCTGCTGATGATGGTGATGATGAGGCACGACGATGGTGGTATATGATCGTACTGCTCTGGTGGGACAGGTTGACCGCGACATGCGCTCTGCCACCGGCCAGCCGTACTTAGTCCCACAACTATATATATATATATATATGGTTTAGGTCAATTAATATATATATATATATATTGTTAGGTCATATATATATATATATATATATATATATAGAATCCTCACAGATTCACGACTGTTTGCTAGGTCGACCAGCAGCAGCGATGGTTGTAATGCTTGTAGTACTAGTAGTTCTGTGTGCGGGCGACACAAAGTCTGGGAGGATATTGTAGGATCGCCTACAGGACGTGCAGGATGACGAAGAACACTGCCGAGAAGGTTGCATTCGAGTTGCAGCACAAGCAGGGCCGGCCATCTCGACCATGCGCGAACTCGGCGGCAGTGGTCCACCACCACGACCCGCCAAGTTGCTGTACGACCATTTGTACCTCATCACTGCTTCACGTCTAGTCCACGATGCTGTCCCGTCCTGATATCCTGGCTGTGCTTCGATGATTGTTAGTTGCTTAGTTGGTTGCTTGGTGGTTGGTAGGTGATCTGTGGGTAACCGTCTGTCTGCAATTACTGTTTGATGCATCACACCGAACCGTTGTGTGCTTGCTGATCATAGGGTGGTGTATCGTGGCGTCGCGTTACGCCGGCCCGGCGGGCATTTCTATTATTCGGCGATTTGGGGCGGCCGCAGCGGCGGTGGGGCTTGGGCGGTTGGGCTGGTGGGGCAAGTTGGTCTGGGTCGCGCGCGGGCGGCACTGGCTCGGACTGAGGTTACAACAAGCGGTGGTGGTGGCGGCGGCGGCGGCGCCCACTTTGGCGAGGCTAGGCTAGGCTATAGCGATCTAGCTCGTATTCGAGTAGTAGTAGTAGTAGGACCACGGACGGCGGACGGTGGGGGCGTGGAGTGTCACGGGGGCGGTTGAACGCTGGCCGCATTGCGGAGGTGGTGACCCTCAGACAAACAGTCATACAGAAAGACAGGCAGCGGGAGATAGAGGGAGGTAGAGGGGGGGGGCCGGGAGAGACAGCACCGCCACTCTATACACGAGAAGAACAGCCTAGCAACGATGACAGGGCAGAGCTATGCGTATTCCAATAGGCGGGTTCGTGTATCGGGCTTCGTGGTGCATGCGCTAGTGACCGATACGGTAGTGGTACCAGGTGTGGACCACGACGACGACGACGACGCCCCCAAACCCCCTGGTCGCTTGAGGACAACGCCAAAACGATATCGATTATGCAGGCACGACGAAAAGTGAGAGCGATAGCCTAAGAAGATATGAAAGCATAAAAAATATATACACGAAGAATTACAACTATAAGTATAATATGACCATTCGTCTCATTCAATATATTCGTAGTTTTTTATGGAATTGTCTTCTCTGGACAGCCAATGTATTTATTTTCAGTAATTCCTCATTGAACTTAAAATGTTCATAATTACACAATTTAAACAATTGTAACCAATCAGGGCATTTTGCAGAAATAGCTACACGGGCGTCTACCCGCTTTTGTGAGTGTGTCAACATCCTTCATTATACATAACGGTGTTTAGTAAAATGTTGTATGTTTAATTGTGCTGGGAAACTCATCCAAATACACATGTTTTTAATATATCCGGCGAAATTAAACAAATCTGTTGTTTAAGTTTGATTTTGCATTCCTTTGTAGATAATTCTAATACACATCTAAACAAATGAGGAAATATATACTGGTGAACGTATATATATATATATATATATATATATATATATATATATATATATATATTGTTTTGCTATATATAAGCAGATATTGTTGAAAACGGTGTAATAGCACAAGGAAGAATCAATAGTTGAAAAAGACAGAGGTGATATAGAAGAGTTGGAGCCTACAGGAAAAGGTCTAACGGCCTTTAAGTCGCCAGATTTTGAGGGCCACTGAATGTCCCTGTTACCAAAGATTACCCGTGTGGAGCACTTCGTCTTTAGAAGCTCAGTTGCCTTACCGGCTGAGTGGCTTGCGGCGATATCATGTTGGTACCGGAATTCACTTGCTTTAGGTCTGCCCAAATTCGGCCAAATACAATCAAGGATCATGCTGCGATAACCCTTGCAATTCACCATAGAGTGAAAAAACAGAGACCAATGATACCTTTGGACCAAAGGCCGCACCAGACTGTCACATAGGGCACATGAAACGACTGTTCGTGAATCACGTGACGGTATTCGGTTGCCCAGATGCGACCTTTTTTTGGTGAAATCACACGTCCAGTCAGAACGAAATAGATTTAAAAGAATAGTCAGAAAAGCTAATCTTCCCAAAATTGGCATCACGCTGCATCATCTTGCCAGAAGCCAAATTGACAAAGTTTAGCTGTTCCCGATGGTCCGTAGGCTTGTGCTCTTGCCTCAGCCAAGTCCTATACGTATACAACGCTAGATCCGACCTCAAACAATACAACAAGTTGAGGCGCGCGAAAGACCCAGTTGTTGGACACGTCGCCAAACCGATGTTTCCGAACATTGTTCCGCACTGTCGGCCAGAGCGGCAATATTTTCAGCAGAACAAACTATTTTTCATGCTCTTCCATGGCTTGGCACATCACGTACTGAATTAGTTTTGTACTGGCCTTTTTTGCACAAGTTTACCAGCCCTAAGATGCACAAAGAGCTCGCACGTATGCCCGTACAGAGTTTCCCTTTTGATGATAAATTTTCATATATATATATATATATATATATATATGCGGCGGCGTGTCCGTACTGTATAACAAGAGAGTAGGCGAGATCAGTGTGGCATTGGCTGAAGATGATACAGTAGTACTTCGGGGTAACCGATGTAACATTGTGGCAGCCTACGTCCGACCATCGAACGCCGAGAACACAACGGTGTTGATTGACAGAATCACACGGGCTATCCACGTTCTCCGCTCAGTTGCATTTCGCTGTTAGTGGCAGGCGACTTTAACACGAGGGTTGACAAACCTGATGATTCGCGTACTCGCGCTCTTCTCTCGATGCTCGATGATTTCGGCTGCAGTCTGATTACCGATACGAATGTCCCGACGTTTGAAGGCTTTATGGGAAGTTCGGTAATTGATATATTTGCATCCAACATTGACTCGGAGAGAACTTGTTATATTGGAAAAAGCAACCCGCTACATGAAGGTGGTAACTTTAAATGGCATGTCCCAGTAGGAGTCGAAATGTTACTCCTTCTAATGGAGACTCCGCCGCGAAGGAACGCTGGGTTGGCTAAAGCACTGGACCCCAATAAGTTTGGCTTAAAGCTTGCAGCGTTATTCCCGGTACAGCGTGACCCAGACATTGAATCGTACACGGGTGTTCTGACAGAGGCGATTACATCGTCCGTCTGTGCACCGAGCCCGCGTCGACAACGGCCATGGTTTAATACAAGCTGTAGACTAGCCTCCGTGGCGCAGTTCCGTGCCCGTCTGCTGGCTAAACAATACCCGTGCTTCATGCCGCTCTGTAACCTGCTTAAAAGTTCGTATAGACGAACTCTCAAGACGGCGCGACGGCAATATCTTGAACGTCAGGAAGAGAGGCTTCTGAAACAGGCAGTCAAGGAGCCCCACAGGTGGATTAAACGGGTGAAATCGACTTCGTGTCCTATAAACTCCGCTGTCTTGATAGAGCACTTCAGGGAAATGTATGCAAGCGCAAATACTATTCCCAGCAAAGTTCCATTGTTCGATAGCGCATGGGACGAAATGACATCGTTTATGCGCGATGACCTGGCAGCAGAGTTCTCCATAGTGGAAGTGCTACGCTCCATGGAACGGCTCCAGCCAAACAAAGCAGCTGGCTTGGATAGAGTTCGCAACGAACATCTGAAGACGGCGGCTGGCATGGCTCCTGGTTGGACAAGTTTATTCAATCCTTGCCTCCGTCAGGGACGTCTACCACGAACCTGGCGTGATGCACTGCTTATCATCATACCAAAGGGGAAAGGTGATCCGCAGGTCCCGTCATCCTGGAGAGCAATTGCGAAGAAAAGTTGCTGTTATAAACTCCTGGCACTCCTTATCACTCGACGGCTCAGCACCTTCTTGGAGTACTGCGGCTGCATACCGGACGAACAGCATGGCTTTCGCACGGGGCGTTCAACGATCACGGCATGCAACCTATTACTAAGCGAAGTGCGCAGCGCCATTAGCCGGCCAAAACAGGCACTCTACGCAGTATACGTCGATTTCAAATCTGCGTTCGACACGGCGCCTAGAGACAAGATCCTGGAAAAGCTCGCTGAGTGCGGAGTTCCGCTTAACATGCTTCGGCTAATCAAGGCTATGCTTCAGGAAAACTCAGTGAGTATCGATGACGGCGTGTCCCAGCTCCCGCCGTTTGCCCAAACGACCGGAGTCGCGCAGGGCGATAATCTGAGTCCGCTGCTATTCTCCCTGCTGCTGAACGACTTGCCATCCCGAGTCCAAGGATCTACTTCTCACGTCAAAACGTTGCTGTATGCAGATGACCTTGTCATTTTCGGAAGAAGTCGTTTTCATGTCCAACAGGCATTGGCAAGACTCTCCGCGTACGTACAAGACACCGGCCTGACAATCAACCTTGATAAAACTGAAGCTATGAAATTCCGCCGGGGAGGGCGACTAGCCGAATCTGATCCACTTCGTATAGGGCCAACGATCCTTGAGTATGAAAATAGCTTCAAGTACTTGGGGGTGGTACTACCTACCAACGGCCGATGCTTCAAAGAGCACCTTAAGGACAGGGTCAGGCGAGCCTTGGTTGCGAGTGTTGGGGTGCAGACGCCATCGAAGCTATCGCTACAGTCAGCAATGGCCTTGTTCGAGATCAAAGTTGCACCTGTTGCTGCATACGGAATTCAAGTAATCTGGGAGTACCTTTCGGCGTCGCAGCTCGAGGTGCTCGATCGTATAAAGCCAGCATTTCTCAAACGTGTCATGGGGCTGCACCGCTCAACACGAAACAGATTAGTTTACCTCTTGGGTGACACGCCGCTTTTTATAGAAGATCTTAAACGACGTTTCGACCTTCCGACTACTTCAGCTTACTTAGAGTTCATTAGCTTATGGGAGCGGAAGATGGCAGAAATCGACCCTGAATTCTATGATACGGATGCAATGACCAACGACGCATGGAAGGGACTTAACAGGACCAATAGGCATATAGTAACACGTTTTGCGGTTCATGGGTATCACCACATTCTCTGCGAAACATTAGGGTTTCATGTCCCGTGTGATACCTGTATTTGCAGTAGGTGCGGGAACTTTTGCGCCAGGTACCACGCAGCGTCATGCCCAGAAGTGACTTCGCTAGGGAGTCTCGCTCTAATGGAGGGGTCCCAATAGCGTATTATTTTATCGTGAGGACATCGAAAAGGAGATCGTCCTCGATGTATATTTAAATACGGGACAGTCATGTGTACTAACACAAGTTTTACAATGTACCTAACCAAGGTGATAATAAACATCATAT
>QVRM01003522.1:0-27433 GCA_003439945.1 Dermanyssus gallinae | reverse complement strand
CACCGATAACGGCCGGACTGCCCGAGTGGTGCCACCGCCTCCACCAGGTGGCGCTGCGGCGCAGGTGCGGCTCCGCGCGGTTTCATGCCGCCCATGCCACCGCCGCCACCCGGCATGGTTCCCCCGCCACCAACTTCCAGACAAGTAAGTGTAGATATATATATATTTGTTGTTGTTTTTTTGGGGGAGGAGGGGGGCTGACTTTCAGCTAAGATTTAACATCCACGGGACTGCTTGTCGCATGCTTCAAGACGGATCCGCATAAATACAAATGTGCAACGGTGGGGATCGAGCCCGCGCACTTATGAGTCTCCTCCGGTCGCGAGGCGCAGACGAATGCACCATGCCACCGGGCTCAACGTATACATATATAATTGTTTACACCCCATTATGAGTTGTAGAAATGTATGCTAACAAGAGCGATGCCAGGCGAACGAGCTAACGTAAATGTCTATGCTGTGTTATTTCTTTTCTCGTTGTTCTTGTCACTTGCTTGTGCCATGATTTCGACGACCATCAGTGGGCGGTCCGCCATTCGGTATGATGCCTCCTCCACCGCCGCCGATGATGCGCGGTGGCCTTCCGCCGATGGGCGGTATGGGCGGCGGTGGCCCGATGAACCTTGCCCGGAATGGGTCCACCGCCTGGCATTCCGCTGCCGCCCAACATGGGCGGCCCGCCGCCCGGTATGGCCGCCTCGATGGGCATGGGACTACCGCCGCCGCCGCCGCCGGGTGGCATCAACCCGCCAAACATGGGCCATGGCCAATATGCCGTTCAGCCGGCCGCCGTGGGGTCACCACCCGCCTCCTCCTCCACCGCCCCCACCACCGCCCCCGCCGCCGCCACGGTAGTGGCGACGACGACAACGACGACGCCCACGCCCATGGGCGGCACCGGTTTGCCGTCGCGCCGCCGCCGCCACCTCCACCACTCCCACCTCCGCCACCGCCAAGGCGGCGCTATGCCGCCACCCGCATTAGCGGGCGGTTTCAGCTGGCACTACTCCTGCTGCTGTCCCCCCCGCTGTCGTCGGCAGCAGCAGCAGTGGAGGACCCGGTGGCATGATGCCCCCGGCGGGAGGTGCGTTACCGTCCGCGCCTCCTCCTCCGCCACCGCCTCCGCCACCTTCGGGCGGCGGAGTGGGGCGGCGGCGCCGCCGGCGTTTATGCCCGCCAGCTCCGCCGCCTCCTGGTGGTGGTGGTGGCGCCGCTGTCACCCCCAGCAACAGCAGTGGAGGTGGTGGCGCCATGCCTCCAGCTCCGCCGCCTCCAAGGATGGTCCAGCCGCCTCCGCCGCCACCACCGCCTCCTCCACCGCCTCCCCCACCAGCAACGAGCTAATTCCGGCGACAGCAACAACGACGACGACAACAACAATTGGACACCGGAAATCAATCATCTCATGGGCCTACTTTCTCAGGGTCTGTTTATACGTTGAATACAAAACGTATACGAGAAGGGGCATGCAGGACTGAGAGATACAGGAAGAGGCGTGTGAGGACTTGAGGAGTTGCTATTTTCAGTACGTAGGGGTCTGGGAACGGACCCTGTGGGCCCTCGTCACATATTCCGTTGGGCCTGAATTTGCCACTTGTTATTGAATTTACGGCGTGCCACGTGTTCCACGAACAAATGGACAATGCTGCTATTTGAATGCATATGTGGAATAATACGGAGGGTGCAAACTAGCATCGAGATAAAGCTTTTGTATATGGGTTCGTCCAGTTTGCAGCATGTTAATAAATTCCTCCCTGCATGTTGTATTCAGGTCTTGTATAGTATTAAGTGCCGTCTTGCTTTTATGTACATGTATTTGATACTATACTTGCGTTTAATTTGCGTGCCTGTTTATATAGCATAATTAGATTGATACTTCAGCCTAAGATGTGAAATGCTGGACTACACGTTTCTAAGTCACAATGAAACAGCAACATTAACCTAGTGGTTCATAATCTTGGCGACTGATGGCGATATTTAAAGTTTCGATGTTCTCGAGGTGGTTGTAAGGAAACACTTACCGGTGTCAGCTGTTGTAAATATTCCTGATATTCAAAGAAACAGCGCAGCGATCTACACTTGGCTGCCACGAGGCATGTAGACCTATCTAATTTTCTTTGATCGATAGCTATTGCTTAAACAGCTATGAGATGTGCAGTCAGGTGGAAGAGATCGGAGCAGAATGAGTGATTTTTCGGGCCTGGTATCTCGCCGACCGTAGGGTGCTCGAGCTCTTGTGCCAAGTGAGGTCAAAGGCGCCACTGCCGCTGCTTGACATAGGCTTGAATTTGTAGATATGCCTCATATAGCTATTTTATGACGATAACGACAATATGCTAGCATAGCGATATAGACTCTTATTGGAACGGCCTTCTTTAGTATCTCTGCGACACGGTACGCCTGTCCCTAATGATTATACGCCCGCTTACATTAAACAGGATACTATGTATCTGCTTTTTGAGGTAGAAAAAGTAAGTTAGGTTCTGCGCTTCATTCCGAATAGAAAGAGTGCGGGGGCCGGACTATATAAACTACGAGTATTGTGGTGGGGACAAATGCCAGAAGCCTGATACATTGCCAAACTTCCAAGCTCTTTAAGGGCAAGCATGGCTTTGACCAAGCGAGAACCAAACTTATACCGTGGTATAGCGTCTGAAGGGACGCTGAAGAATCTGCTTTGCAACTTAGTTATAAAACAGATCTAGACCTGAATATACTTAGGTGCCTGCTTTTGCATGTGGCAATATCATCATTAGATGGCATTAATAGTATTAGACATCATGTGATTTCTACTGTATTCAATTATTGTTGTCTAAGTTCATTTGTATCTTGAGTGTTTTTTTGTGAACATAAGCTAGAACGTATGATTAACACGGCTTTGCGAGGACCCACAATTAGGTGTAACATTTATGTGATAAGACGGTAACGTGATTTTTATTTATTAGTTTAGACTGACTTTGTCTTTCATAATAATGTTTACACCTAGTTGTATCGATGAATTGAAGTCATTAATGATACCATCCACAGTCATCTAGCGTGTAGTCGAATAATCGCACATCGGGGCGGCTTTGCAGGCATCTGCATACAAGACATCTCCCACTCTATAAATGGATGGATAATAGATGGGTTATATGATTTTCATGAAGAGTTTACATTTGTACAGATTTCACAGCTTTTCAAAGCCATCAAAGGCTAGTATGCAGTGTTTATATTGCATGCTTTCTATTCATTTTATATATTGTCATTATGCTTATTATCGTGCTCGGTTTATGTTAGAACAAGGTAACTAAAAAGTATTGTTTAGCATTTTTTATTTTGTCGAAGAAAAGTTGGCAGAATCTACATCTCTATGTATTGTAACGCATGGACTCCCTAGGTGAATATCCTAGTATTACTTGAAGGCTCTTTTTGCAGGCGGCGTAACGGACATAGGATACCCATATAAGTCATTCCGAATGTTTCTACTGCGTAGGTCAGATAATGGACGTAGGCATGGTACATGGCGAGCAGACAGTCATAGGACAGAATATTATGGTTTTTAACCAGAGCAGCGATGCCAACTTTCCACAACTTTCTTGCGAATGTGATCTGAATGACCTACAAACGATAACCTGGAATCAAAAACAACGCCTAAGATTTAGTCTTATCGGTCACGCCAATAGTGCGGTTTCCGCACTGAAATGGCTCATGGTTAGTACTTAGGACACCTCTAGGCGATTAGAACTGGATAACAATGGTCTTCGACTGCTCCATGGACAAGTCATTGGCTCTAACCGATCTGACAGTCGGCGTTTTTTTATCTATCATATTCTATAAAAAGGAACATATTGATCCAGGGATTAATCGTTCCATTCTTCAAAGAAGAGTTTGAATTTGATGAGCAGGTCTACACCGGTTTCAGGTGTGCTCGATAAAGAAATATATTTACATTCAGATCTATTTTTGTGAGGGCAGTAGGTTTTAAGCTACAACATAACAAAATACGTGGGCCGTTGAGCGGCGTGAGCATGCGTAAAATATATCTATTTTAAGCCCGGGTACCATGTTCGACAGTAACCCGGGCTAAAGGTACAGCATTGACGGCTAGGCGCAGAATAGCAAAATAATTATAAAGAATCTAGGTCTGATCACATCGGCCAATCTCAAGGCATTCGAAACGTACCACAGACGTACTCCTGCGGGCATCTCAACGAGCCACTGGGCTTTTAACTACGACGACCCGATCCTTGACATAAAACATTTTACTGTTTGTGACCTACAGTCAGTTATCCTCCTATTTGCGAATTCAAAACATCCAATAGGAACTTTTCAAGGACTGCCATGCTTTCTTCTGGACGAACTTATAACAGCTCCTACTTGCGTACGGTTTATCATCTTGATTCAAGGACCCCAATTTCCAACCTTACGTTGTTAAGAATGAGGGGTCTTGGATAAAAACGTTGCAGACGTTTTTTTAGGAGGTTGTTTCGTAATCAAGACTATCCCCGTATCCTATGGGTCTGGAATCCCGTGAAGTATATCGTCAATGCACCGACGGCCGTACATATTAGATAGATAGATAGGTTTTATTATTCTTATGAGTGGTTACATTTGTACAGAGATTCACAGCTCCTCAAAGCCATCAAAGGCTAGTATTGGGATACTTTGATGAGGTTAGACACAAAGTAACAACAGAACAGCCAACTACTTCGCCGTCGAATCCAACGTGCAAACGTTCGACAACCAAGGAATCGTCACCAGCCACAACAGCGAGATCGCCATAAACAACCCCGACATGAGATCGCTCAGCTGCATGCTAACTACAATAAGGCACGTTGCACCACCGCCGAACGCTGTCCCGTTACAGCTATAACATCAGCAACGGCATTATCATCATCAGACCACGTACCTGACCTACGGCGGCGTCACCGCCGAAGACAACGCAAATGTATGATGATGCGCAGTCTGAATCAACCAATCAGCGAAGAGGACTGGTGGAACATTCGAGGTGTCAAATGTTGGTAAAGATTCGATTTCAACGTTTTAACCTTATTGCTACTATACGAACACTACGGCGTCCTTGAGTGAATAAATAGACCGAAGAAGCCTGACCTAACGAACCATCCTTTGCTTGGCTGCGCTACACGTTACGTCGTGTGTTGTCGTTCATCGTTCCCCTAAGTCTCTCGTGCTGTAATACCCGTCCGGCGGAATCTACCATTTCCCAGTTAACTTAGCACATCGTTACAATACCTAGGGGTTGCCCAACAGTATTTGTGGCAGCAGCAGCGCGCGAGCCACCCAGAGTACACGGTTTTTAACTTCATGAAAGAATCACGTAAGATGCTGTTCCTAGAGAATGTTTTTAGAGCTGCGGAGTTTGTCTTTAAAGACGTCGGAAAGACTAAGAGAAGCGGCCTATGTTACCGGTGGCTTTAGATCAGACGTAGATTAAGTTGAGTTTTGCCGCTAATTTTACATATTTTTGCCGAGTCGTAACTGTGGTGGTAATAACGTCTTATATTGGCCAAATTTACACTGGCGCCGGCGGATTAGGTGTCATGGCCGCCCATTTCATGCACGTAGCACTCGATTCCTAACCGTTTAGACGCGTCCAGAAAAAAAAATATATTTATATATATATATATATATAATGACACGAGTAGCATGCAGAGGAGGCTATCGGCCGATGTTGCATGAAATGCAAGCGTAAAAACGTAGTTGTAAGCCTTCTTCTCCTTTCTAACTTGCTCAACTATCTACGAAGAGCAGGTCGTCGTATATTTGTCGTATTTTACACTGCTAGGCATGTATGTAGGCACGATTCGGCAAGACCATATATGCTCCTCTGGCAAAGCTGGAAAACACGACTGATAGCGTATGTTCCGCTGCATTAGTTTGTGCATTAGTTAGTTTCGCCTAATGCAGCTTATTTGAGTCCTAATCGGTTATTCACTGGTTGTTGCCACCACTCCGTGTAACAGACAATGAAACCTCTAAAATACAGCACTTACTAATATGGTGTTTTCTTTCTTAGAGATTCACATCGCTTGCATTTGCGTGCTAGGTTGTGAATTATCCACAAATCGTAAACCCCGCACTACCGTGACTTTAAAAACGACGGCCAGTGTACATCATGCTTTTTATCAGTTAATATTCAGTTAAACAAAAACCATGAAGTAGAATGGCCAGACTAATTGTCAAAAAGGGAAAAATAATTAGAGAAAATTGTTGCAAACTAACTTCCTACCTACTTTTCGTACTACTGGATGCAGCTTTAATGACGCCTGTCCAGATTCGCTTTTCTTGGGCTATTGAGAGACTTTTGCCCTGCAAGCTTCAATACCATAATTGTTTGTTTATTTATTGATTTTTTAAGATATTACACTTGTTTATTCCGAGCTTTAATAAGCACATAGCTTGTTCGGAGTCCCTTATATGAGATTATTGATATGATATGACGTTTATCAATACTTAATTGTAGTTTTTCATTTGTGTTACAAGTACATATAGCCACAGGCTAGTGCGAAGCATATGTACGAGTTACATTAAGATGATTACAATATATGATTTATATTTGTCATTTTCACCTATTTGCAGTGTGTTGCGACAGGGTTTGTGTTACTTATTACACCTGATGTATGTGTGTATGTAAATGTATTGTCTTTTCTGGCGGAGCTATTCTGTGGGATTAGGTTCCCGACATTCGACATTGAGTGCTAGCAAATAGTATCGTATGTCAATATGATGTTCAAATGCATTCACCGGTACCCGACAATACTTACTTAGACGCAATGGTATTGGTGCAGTTGGCACTCTTACACTGGGGAGCAAAGACATGTGTGTACCCTCTGCAGCTAACGAGCCTTGTACCAATATAAGGTTTGGCAAACAAAACGAGCTTATATCTGCGGTTTGACCCAGTTTCAGCGGTAGGCATTGGTGTATTAAGCTTTATTTTTTCTATCGTATAAGCTCATCATTGCGGTGCCAAACTTGCAGTACATACTTACAATATTGTACAGTTCTTTAAAAGAGAACTAGCAGCGTGATTTAAGATCTTGTTTGCCCTAGCGTTAGCCAATGACAGTCTCCTACAGATTCGAAGGCAGCAGGGTATTGACACCCTGTTGTACTGACACGTCGATAAGCTTGGCTCATTCTGGTTCAGCAGCGTTGCGACGCTCCTTTCTTCCGAGCGAGCGCAAGTGTATCACGTTGTTGGTAGATCGTAAACACATCTCAGGTGGAACCGCTCTAGTATACGATGTGTACATAAGAGCTACGCGCCTAATTTCGTAGCACATGTCATGCCATTGCGGCTGCTGCTGCTGCTGACTTGAATCTTGTACGCACACATCTCGCATTGCTCGAGCAATATCTGCGCTGTGCTCGTGGTTCACTTGCATATATATATATATATATATATATATATATATATATATATATATATATATATATAATATATATATATATATATATATATACATACATACATACATATGTGTGCTTATATTTGTCTTTGACAGGAGGTGAGCCAATATTTAAGTAGTCCAGCCCGACGATCCGGTGACGGTGAGCGCTGGCGGTGCATCTTACAGGTCGGTGTTTTGGTAGACGCCTTTCACGGCTAAGCGCACCAGTTGCCGCTAGTTCGTTAGAAGGGTAGACGAGCGATCCGTCAGCAACGACATATCGACGACAGCAACAGCAGCAGTAGCAGCAGCAGCAATCGCGTCAGTCGGAGCAGTGCGATCAAAACGTGTTAAGTCAAAACGGATGGCAAAAACTTCGTAGCATTGCTGCCCTACTGGCATCATACATCCTCCCAACTAAATCGTGTCGACGTACTCGAAAGCCCATGCGGACCCTACAGGGTTCTCCGCCCGTACAGCGGTGGGTAGAGAGATCCGCCAGTATTGGTGAGTCCTGACTTCGACGCCGCTGGCTTCGCTAATGTCGCTTCCGTTAGAGACGTAAAAGTGCGCTGCGCGGAATATCTCGATAAAGGCCCGTTCTGGCATGTTTGGTGTTGACAAATTTCCATCCGTTTACCAGAGCTCTGCTCCGTAATTGATTTCTTTCTCCTTTAATTGATTGTGAAGTTCGGCGCCGCCATCTACTCTCGTCTCTGCGAAACAAAACCTCAAGCGCGTACTTTGGGCCGACAAAACGCAACGAAATCAAGGCCACAAATCAGCAAGGAGGATACACGAATGCAGCTTGTGTCTACAGTCATAAGTCACGCAGGCACGGCCACTACGACATTGACGACGGAGACATAGCAACACAGGACAATAACAACAACCGGAAGAGCAGTTCGTGTCAATCATAGCAACAAGAGCCTTCATGAGACAAGTCAGGCATACAGAAGCGATTGCACGATTGGGCTGTAACACGTACGCCTATGTCACAACGGGGTGAAGTCGTGCTGAGGCTAGCAGTCAAAGGTAGGAGACAGAAAATCAGATAGTTCACATATCATATGTCCTGTCTGGAAGCAACTGCACTTCTTTTCGACACAAAATGGGCTGCCGTCACTCAAGTTACATACTCGAGTCGGCAAAAACGAAGGAGTTCGACGAACGCGTTGCCCAGATTCTCGAGATGGATGCCGGCCACGAAGGTCAGTTTAAGAAGAGGATGAGCCAACCTATATGTGTCGGTGTTTATGGGCCTCTAGATCTTGCAGAGGCTCCTCCGAGAAGCATCTATACGACGCAACAGTGTACGGCTATGGATTACAGACATGCACCCGGCGACAAGGTGGAGACTGGACGAGAGGAGCGTGATAAAGAGAAGTAGACATAAAGAAGAATGTTGTAGAAATCTGTTTTAGTAACATGCCGGTGACAAAAAAAACGATAGATCAAATATTGTAGAAACCTGTGTACCCGTTGTCAAATGCGATTAGCGGACAGATTAGGGAAGCTAGGGGTGATGCCCGCATCCGAAGCTAGAGGGCCCGCTTCAGCGGGGTGCCCAAACACCCGTCTTTCTCGCTTTTTCTGGAAAGTCTGAGGTTGGCGTTATTTGTCGCTCTAGCAGGCCGACCACAGCAATGTGTGTAAATATATTTAGCTGTTGCATAAATGCAAAGTATTGCGCCAAGCATGCTCGATTTGTACACGTGTATATGGACATAACTAGCACCAATACGTAATACGATTCAATTCCTGTTATGAATTCAGTTGGATAGCCACGAAGCATCCTGAACAACCATAGCACGCAACTGCAGCAAGATGGCCACGCGGCGGCGCGTGAGTTACAGGTACACTGTGTTCTTCGTCATAGTGCAACGTATAGTCGATCGAAAAACGTGCGATCGATTGAGGTGCGCTGACGTCTACAAAACTGCGTGACCGTTGACTCTCATTGGTTTGGTTTAACAGCCACATCTAACGCAACCCAAACCACAAAGATAGACGAGTTGCTGTATATACGAGTGTTATATGTGTGAACGAAACATCGTGTGTACATCGCCAAAATTGTCTTCTGATAGCTGCACTTGTATGCGGACGTTCTGTTGTAAACAAGATCAGAATAAGTGAATTCAGTCGGGCATCTTATCTAAGAATTGTTCTATCTGGAGCCTCTTGACTAAATTCAGATGGAGCAAAGTACTTTGATTAGGAATTCTAGAGGGTCGATCTCGAATACGCGGCGCAAGATTGACGCATACGCAGGATGCAGGATAGGCAGACTAAAACTTTGTTCAAAACTTTGTTTGTGCTAGCAGTGCTGTCGCAATTGTCTGCCTACTTGTGGAGTGTACATCAGAATGTTTCTGACTCGACTGGAGAAAAAGATGACTTCGCACGATTGTAATAAGGTTTCCAAGATATCCATTATCCGATATCAATTCTCACAACGAAAATAAATTCTAATTGCTGGTCGATTGCAATCTAATTCTTCTGTGTCATGAGTTTCTACAGCTACTCGCTCGCACTTCCTATCCAATATGTTATTGCAAGCCATGAAGAACCATATTAAAAGACATAGCACGCTGCTTGAACGTATTTGTATATAATATTTCAGAACTGATCTGATTATGCCTCCGTTCTGAATTGGATAAAATTATATCTCTTCAAGGGAGTAAAATTGAATTTCGTATAAAAGGAATATTAGGATACCATAAATATACATACCCTGCCACACGTTTGTGGCAGGGTATGTATATGTATGGTATTGTATATTTATGGTGTGTTCTGGTGCAACGGCCAGTGACGATACAGACACAACATTTCTACATATAATTAGCATTGTATAGTGAATATAAGCTATTAGATCATTCATAAATGCTCAATTCGTTAAATTGCGCATTATTCTTGTACGAAAGAAAAAAACATATGACGAAAGGCATCGTGCAACGACATACCAATTTATTCTAGCCACATGCGTACATGCGTCTGACATCATTACTCCTGCTGTGTCAAACCCAATACCTACTTCTGCAATTTGGTTCTTCTTAAAAATGGCACTACACCTTAGGATATTGAATTGTGCCTTCAAGTTCCCCACAAAAAGCGCGGTGCTTGGCAGTAGATAGAACAGCGTTTTTAGCTTAAAATTAATATAGATTTGTAAATTAATTGCGGCTACGTACCGCCTTAGTGAAATCAACTCTTCTTGAAGATTTGAGCCGCTGATTTTATATAGAAGAAGAAGATTAGCTGCGCACAAGAAAGAATTACGCCTAAGTCATCGTTCTTGATGTCGGACGGATTTGCGATGGCAACAGAGAACGCGAGGGCCTTAGCTTTTCCTTTTGTCTTTTGTCTAGCTACACCACATTTTCCGCTATCGGTATATCTTTAGGATATCCAGAAGATAAGCCTAGTGATTTTTCTTGGCACTCTGGCGAAAAAGGAGAGGCATTCTGCCACTTATACGCTTTTGTTCGAATTGTTTCAGGAATACATATTACATATCAAACACGAACACGTCGGCGGATTGCTATCAATTTCATGAGTAAATCAAGATGCTCTTATCGATTAAGATAATGGCAAGTGGCGAATGTCACCCAACAGTTTTCGGTTACTGTAATATCTGCACGTCCGACGTAGATCATTGAAGAATCATAACAACCCTCGCGGCGAAGCTTCATTGTCTCACACACAGGCGTTGTTCCAGGAGTTCTCCAGCCAGGAGTTCATCGCCACTCACCTGTGGCGCGAGCGTGCCGATCGAAAAGATTTTAGAGATGAGCAGCCTTGCAAGCATGAGATTGACTAGTGGCTGTATGCGCCTTGGGGGTAAAGTAATCGGTGTGCATAGGATGGAACTGTGAGTGATGCTCTCACATCTTCAGATACCGATCACAGCGTAAACCAGCCATGATTGCTCAGGAGCCAAGCGTATACCTAATTGGCTGAGTTAGTTAGTATCAGAGTTATAAGGACTGAGGCTGATACGTTAGAATAGGAACACTTATACCTGGTGATAGCCGGTATCTATAATAATATCATATGCACCGGATAAAGGTTAGCCAGAGGCCCGATGACATATAGAAAATAAGACTTCCCATTGCTTGTTGGGTATTTAGCAATAGAACGAAGTTAACGCCATGGGCACCATCCCGGTTGCTACCAATGAATAGTGTTGAAAACGAGGACCTATTTAAGAGGTGTAGCTGATGGAGAGACAAAATAAAAGTACGTTGAAGTAGTGCGTTTGTTTGGACATCACAGAGGCCTCACCAGGAGCTCCAACCTGGATTCAGTCGGGATCGCTTGTTGTCATATCTACGGGACACCGCAGAAGTTTACCTGCTTCAGTTTTTTCTCATTTATGTCGTTTTCTTTATCCTAAGCGTTAGCGCCATCTGGCTTTTTACTTTAGTACTTTCTATACTTATTTTATATAACCCTTTGCTTGAACCTCTCAGGCGCAGAATCCAGACATGCTTATTTTATAGAGCAGATGGCGGAGTGAGATGAATTCGAACACCATACCCAGCCGAACCGTTCTACTTAGGATTCACACATTTCAATTCAATAATAATGTAAATAAGTGTAATCCTTTCATCACACAAACTAAGGAACAATCAAGCGGAATTGAGATATTTGCGCAGTTTCGTTTCATCAACTGCGTTTGGAAACACTTTTTAGTAATCTTACCTAAACATGAAGTAGTGGCACCTACCCCTTATTTTATTGACGTCAAACGCTTTTTCTCTCTCAAGACAAAACAAATTGTATCAGCCATCATAATTTACTTAAGGTTCAATTTGTACTCTTATTGTAGTACTGTAATAGTAATGCGATATTAAAACAAAGTACATTATTCGAAAGGCAATGAAATACGGTTTGAAACATGACCAGAATATTGAAGCAATACGTCGAACTTTCATCCCTATAAGGTAGTAAACTGGAAAAACGGTCGGATATGCGATCTCGGCTTAGCCTTTTCCGCTATGTCCGCAGGTGTCTCATATCAGACACGTAACGAAGTGTAAAGGTTTCTTCTCGGTTAGCTAATGACATTGTTCGTTGAATGAGTCAACAACGGGTTGTGAGATATCGATTCCACCCCAGGCAGGAACGACGCCCGGATTGTTGCTAGGCTTGAACCTGGGTATAGTCAACGTTCTTTTTTGAGAAGGTTTAGGGTTTAAAATACATTTACGTGCGACTGAGTAAAAGCATAGCACGAGCCCCCTAACATGCTCACGTTCAGACAGTGTGGGACTCAGCCACCTAACGGCAAGCCAGAAATAGACGCCTAAGGCTGGCCTACCACTCTAAGCATGATATGTATGTAATAATTAATGTTATATGTAAATCTAGTTTTATAATGCATAGTTAATTAACTCGCTTACCTTATATATCGTAGGCCATATAATACAATATACCTCTATTAAGAAAACAACTGTAGTCGTCACATTGTCGGATGCGGCGCGCAGTTTGCCAAGTAAAGGCTTGATCCACTATATGTGATCTCTGTTTCGAGTGGGAAAACAGAGCCTTTGCTCTGATTACACCTGTGAACCACAGTGACATCGTAATATATACATACATATATATATATATATATATATCTCGTAGCTTTTCAACCCAAAATCAACGTCGCCCGGTTGTGATCATCTCCAACGTCAACGTAAGCTTCCTGTTGGTGCGATGCATCGTCGGTCTAATGGTAATGCTTGAGCAAACATCTTCGTCTTGACTCGCGTAAATTTCCTTCGACGATCCGTGTGGTAAGAGTCGTCCGAATGACGCGCGCCGAACGCATGCATAATGTATAGATTATCACCACAAGTAAAAAGCATAGATATAAACGTCAAACTGGTGGTTGCATGCCGTCCGGCCGACGTCTTAGAATTAAGTGTGGGAACATAGCACGTGAATATACGTATGGTACAGAGTAACAGGGCAATCAATCGTATACCTATCTAACTTAACAAAAACGTTGCCTATGGTTGATAGGGTGATAGCAACTCATCTTTAAAAAGTAGCTTATACTCGACTAGTAGTAGTTGAGGCCACGACACAAGAACATTGCTGTCTGTTACCTGTTGCCATTCCACGGGGGGGGGGGGGTAGGCCAACGTTGCAAGCCCCAATGTAGTTACATGTGGAGTACGAGTTTGTCCGACGAATACAGCGAAAGCTGAAAGTGGCTTTTAGATGCAGCATGTAGACTGAGCTTGAATGGAATGCGATGCCTATGAATGCGAGCGTCGTCACAAAAACAGATCTTTTTTTTATAAGAGACTTACTAAAATGCAATATGCATACATAGACACCACTGTAGGAAATTCAACTCTTAAGTTTGAGCCGGTATAGGTCATCGGGCTCAAACCTGCTAAAAACCAGTCATTTCCCTTCTCCGACAATCAATTAGGATATACATAAACACAGTTTAAAACGACTACAGGGGAGAGTAGTTTAAGGTTCTAGCTTGCCCGGGAGGGCCCGCGGGACTTTATAATGTAAAATTGTTGTTTCTTCTACGTGGTGCGCATGATGTTTTCAATAGTATAAGCAATTCTGGTCCAACACGTTCATCACGTGACTTGCGACTTGACGTGTGATAAGTTGTATCAATGTTCTGAGTGCACCGCCTGCACGCCGCTATCGTATGGTGTAGTATGATGCTATTCTGATTTCAGTCATGTGAGGATTAAGTAAATTAGAGTGTTTTATAGTAAGAATTAAGTGAATTAGAGTGTTTTGGAGAGCTTCGATTGGCCATTGCGAGTCCCAGCCTTAGCAAGTATGGACGGCCCGAAAACTTTCAAACTGCATGTTTCAATCCGTCCAATAAAGGAAGTCGAAGGAAGAGTTTGTGAAGGACCTCCAAACAGCAATGGACGAGTTCTTAAATGTGACTTGTGTGAAGGCTGCTGTTGACGATCGAAATGTATAAAGGTGGCATAGTGACGAGCCATTTGTATTGCATTGCCTCACCAGAAAGTGCTTTAAAATGTCTCTTATATGCGTCTCCTAGGCGCGTGAGTTTCAAAATCGTATGTGATATATAAAGGAATGAACGAACAAGAGCAGTTCAGTTACCTTAAAATAGGAAATTATGAGCGGGAAAACATCTCCATTATCCCTTTTAGGCCATTGCTTAGACACCACAATTGCTCAAAACTTTAAAAAAACTCACTAAAAATAACTCCAGGCTTTTACTTGCTCAGTAATGTTAAGGTTTGCAGCGATAGACTCTCAGATCATGCGTTAGGGTAGCTGTCATAATAGTCTCATCTAATATGTAGTGAAATTAAGAGGCTTTAGTGAAACATGATTGAAAGGGTCGATGATTTGTATTTGCAAAATGTCTGTAAGATTGATAGTTTTGCTTAACAAAAAAAAAAATATATATACACATATACATGTATAGGAGGAAAGAGAAGAATGCGGTTTTCTCTAATAAAGTTTTTACAAGGGCCGGAGTAAGCATATATAGTATATAGTATATAGAATATAGTATACATGTGCCTATGTTGCGGATTACGATTCTGAGCTTGATTGTGGTAACAAGCAACGTTGCTGTTATATCTAATTAGTTCACGCTGCTGAGTGCCAAGTGGCTTAGTTATCTGCGACGACCTAATACAATGGTCAAGCAAAAGCTTTTCGAAGATATTGTGGGCAACTGATTTTAGAACCACCGGGCGATATGTGAAGACATTTAATTCCGTTGCCTTAATGAGTACCAGGTATCGGAGATAATATACAAAATACAAAAAATCTATCCACGATCAAGGGAAGCAACACGGCGACCGATTCCTTCGTAACGTTGTTGTAGAAAACTAGTAGAATCCTACATTTTGTGTTGTTTGGTTTTCAGGCTGGTTGAGCGGAGTTTGAAAACGCCTTGCAGGCATCAGCTTTTGTCATAACACTACAAGAGTGATGACTCATATGTTGCTGTTGTCGTTGCTGCCATTGCAGGAGCTGCTGTTATGACTGACGAAGCTGTCATTCGCGTTCGGCAATGCCAAGTCACCGGCTGGCTGTTGCTGGCTGTTACCAGCAATAACTCTATGCCAAGCAGAAGGGGAGAGCAATATATAAAAACAAGTTTAGAGAGTGAAAGTATGCGGTACATTATTTCCTAAGGCAAGGGAAAAATTAGACGCCGTGATATATAAGGGAGCAAAAAAGAGGGGGAGAGAGAGAGACTAGTAAACTGATGCGCACTCTACAATTCGTTGGTCGTGCAACAATCGGTTACATAATTTGCTCGCAAGTATCGGCAATTTACGTGGTCTGTGATTCTGTGCGGTATTATCGGAAACCTTCGTCCTAACGCGCACAGTGCGTAGAATCGTCGCATACCTGTTGAGCGCCGCGACGTCTTTGCTGGTAATCAGCACGCGGGCTCTATCTGTCTCGTTCTATATCTCGATCTGTATATTCGGCAATTCGACTCATCAAGCCGTAATCGCCGGTTAGCGTTTCTTACGGAAGCAGCAGTTTCGAGCCCTCACGTCCAGTAACCAACCGCCTGTGGTCCTCCGACGCAGCCGTGACAAACGAGTTTCGTCGTTGTCGTCATGGGCCATAGCACGAGCCACTACCATCCTCACCACAACGACGAATGTCGCCAACAACGTTCTGATCCGCACCAGGTCGGCCTCCAGGGCCACTACCATCCTGGGCCTCATGGGCATGACCACCAAATGGCTCCAGTGCCTCCGGTTCCGCCAGTTCGGTCGAGTTCGGCGCTCGACCCCCACCGTCATCATATTAATCATGATCAGCATCGCCTCCATCAGTTCATGCATGGGCGCACTTCATACTAAAGAACGGTCGCCGTTGTCAGCTCCACCATTGGTACTAACAGTGAGTAGGTACTACATACGTAATAATAGCACATAGTAACGTGTGCCTAACACCTTGAATCTAACCTTCTTGGTGATGAAAAGAGGTGTCATAAGAGGTGAATAAAGAAATCTAATAAAATTTAAATATATGTTACAACCTGGCATCTTCTGACATTCGTATCTCTGGTCAACGCCACGTTCGTATCGCTTTATACATACGTTTTCGCTCAAACGAGTTAAGTGCTTGGAGCAGATACTTTATGCTGTCATAATGTGAGAGTTTATATTCTCACTAACACATCGTAGTCATAGCAACAACCTGTGCAGTGAAGCAGGCTATTAATATGCGAAGCTGTCGTCATTCAACGTTTAAGCAGAGTAAACGTGAGAAATCGAGATTGTGACACGTTATGGGACTAATAACTAACAAGAACTATTGCTACCGCGACTACTACGGGTCTATGGCTTTCCTAGTTATGGTTATTGCGTAATAGCTATAACTAGAATAACGAAAACGAAAAAAAAATCGAACGCCGCTGCAGTTTTTTTCTTTTAGATTTTTCGTAAGACTAATGCCCGTGTACGGTTTTTTTAATGTCATGGCTAATTTTTTATCCACTCCGGCATTTACCTTGTCTAAATTGGAAATCTTGCAAACCAATTTAAGAGTGGCCGGTCTGGGTCTCGAACCCAGTCCTCCCGAATGCACGGCAAAGGCTTTGCTACTAAGCCATCTTGCTCGGTTGCAGCATAACACATAATTTAAGACGAACCAATAGACTGGGGTGTCTCAACTAGAATAGAGCAAAATATTACTTAGCTTTCAAATACATTGCGATGTCGCCTACTCTTGAGGACGGCTTTATGACTTGCCGTCAACTTAAACAAGAAAAAAAAATATATATATATATATATTGAACATCTCTCTAAGAGTGAGCCTACTTGGGTTGAAAAAAGTTTGGTGGGTGCGTGATCTCCCAGAAAGAACAGGTGGCTACCACGTTCGTGCGACCTGACACCGTTGGTTCTTCATTTTTTCGAGCTATAAAAAGCTGGTGACGAGAGTTGGTGCCATCACTTCGAGCCAGAGACAAACCGGGACAGCATACAATGAAAGCATTCGTCGTTACCTGCACCTAAAAAATCAATGCTGTTGCCTGAGCAGGTAAGGTTATGCTCACTATGTTTTTCGACGTCCGGGACGACGCTCCTCGAGCACGAAAGAACCACTAACTCCATAGCCAATGCAGCTCCATCAAGAGCAAAAGGCCTAGACATGTTTAAGTTGAAGTAGCTTGAAATCCACCCTAGAGCATGGACATGTTGCCCTGTTACTTCTATCAGATTGATTGGCTAACAAAAAACATCTCAAAGAGAGGCGTTTAAACTGGGACGACGAACTGAATGACACAGCGGAACACTGGTTCTTGTTACGGCTGCTGGCATTCTGGGAGCATATGGTGCTACCTTGCAATCCTGAACCTGAGGGAGGAAAACAAGGGGATAGTTGAGGGTCCTGCGCCAATTCTCTCAGTTCAACTTTTACAGCAGTAGACTCGCGATGTAGGAGAGGATCTTTCATCACATCAGTGTGCCCGACCACACTTTTTGTCATGGCCAAACTACACAAATTAAAGTTCCAAATGATTTATATGAATGACTTATATGCGTTTTTTATGTCCGTTACATCGCCTGCAAAAAAGAGCCCTGCGCGTAATATTGGGATATCCGCCATGGGAATCCATGCGTTATAAGTACGTAGAGATGTCGATTCTGCCTTACCCTCTGCAAATAGAGATGTGTGTCGTAACTGAGATCAAACGAATCTTAATGGGACTTCATCCCAACTTGCTTAGTCTTTCCCATTCGACATCCACCATCAACACAAGGGGACCACACACACAACTTCTCATCTTGTCTGCAGCTTCATGTAACCAATCTCGTTTCTCAAGATCAAATCTCGGTGCCTATTGGAACTAGCTCCCCCCAAAGGTGCGCGCAACCTCTTCTTTGACAATATTCAAACAAAGTGCTAAACAATACTATTTAGGTACCTTACTCTAATATAAGCCGAACACGATAATAACATAATCATAATGACAATAAGTAAAATTATAAGAAAATACGCAATATAAACACTCCATACTAGCCTTTGATGGCTTTGAGGAGCAGTGAACCTCTGTACAAATGTAAGCCACTCATAAGAATAATAAAACCTACCTATCTATCTATTACTAAATTGTCAATCATCCCCTATATGTTCTGAATCTGGCCCCGCGCCACTTATATCTGTTTAGAAGCCTTAAGAAACATCTTGAGACTTTCAGAAGCATGTGATATACACACGTATGCATCGCCGCAGACGAGTAATATGGGTCCAAATATTCTGAATTTTTTGCTCGTGGTATAAATTTTATAGATAATTAGATGTGAAATGTACGTGGTCGCTTTTCATTTAATGATTGTATTCCGTGCTACGAACTTCTTAATTCATTTAGAATATTTATATATATATATATATATATATATATATATATATATATATATATATATATATACATGGTGTTCAAAACGTATCGCGACTTTTGTGTTTTTTCAAAAATTATTCATTTATTCATGAATATCTATTTTGTCCCCTTCAAAGTAATCCCCATGAGATATTATACACTTGTGCCAACGGTTTTTCCAATCTTCGAAGCACTTCAAAAAAACATTTTTTTTTATCTTGTTCAGCTCCTCCTTCGATGCCGTCTTTATCTCGTCAAGCGTAGCGTAACGTCGGCCTTTCATGGGCCTCTTCAGTTTAGGGAACAAGAAAAAGTCACAGGGGGTCAGATCTGGGGAATACGGTGGCTGCGGCATCATTAGTGTGTTGTTTTTGGCCAAAAACTCGCGCACAAGCAACGATGTGTGAGCAGGGGCGTTATCGTGGTGCAAAAGCCAATTTTTGTTCTTCCACAAATCCGGGCGTTTCTGGCGGATTGCTTCGCGCAAATTGCGCATAACTTGCAGGTAATATTCCTTATTGACCGTTCTACCCTCTGGCAAGAACTCATGATGCACCACGCCCCTGCAATCGAAGAAAACTGTCAGCAAAACTTTCACATTCGACCGAACTTGGCGCGCTTTTTTCGGTCTTGGTTCGTGCGGCAGCTTCCATTGAGATGATTGAGCTTTGGTTTCCACGTCATAACCATAAACCCACGATTCGTCACCAGTTATGACCCTCTGGAGCAAATTTGGGTCGTCGCGGACAGAGTCCAACATCTCATTAGCAATGTTCATGCGATGCTGTTTTTGGTCGCAATTGAGCAATTTTGGTACGAATTTCGCGGCGACCCGTCTCATGCCCAAATCATTGATAAAAATCGAATGGCACGAGCCAATCGATATGTTTAGGTCCTCAGCAACTTCTCTAACGGTGATTCGACGATTGGCCAATACCATTTTCTCCACTTCATTAATTTTTTCGTCTGTTGTTGAAGTGCTCGGGCGTCCGGCACGCTCTTCGTCGTTCACATCTTCTCGGCCTTCTGAGAACATTTTGTACCACCGATAAACGTTGCTTCGGTCCAAGGTAGCTTCTCCGTATGCCACAGTTAACATTCGGAATGCATCCGCGCACTTAATTTCGTTTTTCACACAAAATTTGATACAGGTTCTTTGATCCATTTTTTTGAATAGGTAAAAATCGAAGACGATCCAAAACACGTGCAAGCAAAGCAGCTGTCAACAATTAAGTGAACATTCAAAATGGCCGAGCTTGTCGGCATAAGTGAGAGACATGAGTACCAACATAACGCCACAAAAAATCGAAATTCGAATATACGTAACCCGCGAAAATTCAAAAGTCGCGATACGTTTTGAACACACCGTATATATTCTGAATAACTTTTGCCCTGTTATATCCCTAGTTTGATTTTCTCAAATACTGTAACAAAGAATTCGCACCACTAGCGTCTTATACACACCACAAGAAGACTCAACAGGCACTCCTAGTTCGTTTAAACGACGAATAGATGCAATTACCGCATAGCATTAGGCGTAAGAGAATCGAAATGATCATGTCGCATAAGCGTCCCACGTAAAGTTAAGCCCAGACGTTTGGTAGTGGGGGAGGGTGTCACTTCCGCTCCATTGAACGTTAAAATCTGAAAATGCACAGCCATTCGGGCAGGGCGAAATAACGTGGACCCAGATTTGATTGCATTTATCACCAGACCGAATTTAATTTGTGTGTTTAAATAATTAGATACAAGAGCAACACACTCCACTACTTGTATCGCCACCTGTACGTGAGCCTGTTTTTCAGATGGTTGGATAAGAAAAGGTTAGGTCGTTGGTTGAAGTAGTATTAAAGAATGGTTCCAGCTCCTCGCCTCTTCCTGAGGCCGTTTAGGTGAGAGGTTTTTAGTGGGTATCATGCCAACAACATCGGCATCGAGTTCCACACTACCCGCTTTGGGCGTGCGTAAAAGCATTTTCCCTCTCACCAAAAAAAATGTATAGACAATGCACCTACAAAACTTCCCTAATGCAATCTCCTCTATAATGAAGTTGATTAAAATGATAAACATAAACGGTTCCAAGATGTCAATTTTGCGGCGCCCCGATGTTTACTCTTTCTAAATATGGTTCAAAACTTCTTCTATATAACCGCGAGACGGTACGCCTGGCTCCAATGATTGAGCACCCGCTCACATTGGATCAGGATACTATGAATCTGCCCTTTGAGGTAGAAGAAGTACGTCAGGTTCTGCACTCTCTTCCGAGAGGAAAGAGTGCGGGGCCAGACCAAGTGTACTATGAGCACTGGGTGCAGTCTGAGCCACTTTTGGCAAACCATCTTTGTGATTTCTTCAACGAGATCATGAAGAGGGGACAAATGCCAGGAGCCTGGCATATCGCCAGGCTTTCTCTTTTATTTAAGGGTAAGCATGGTGATGACAACGAGATCTCCTGGTGAAGTCATTCCGATACGCAGGGGTTGGTGGCTCTCTTCTTAGCGTAATTTCCAGTTTCTTTGATGAGGACACCTTACTGGTACAAGGTGAGCAGGAAGTGTTGCAGGTAAGGCAAAATGTGGGAACCCCGCAAGGCGACCCATTGAGCTGCGTCTCCTTCACTCTTCTGCTTGCCGATTTTGTTGATTATATTCGACAAGAGGTCCAGAAGGCCACAGTTGTGATGTACGCAGATGACATAGTGGTCGCTCATCACGACCTGGGTGCCATCAAGCGCATCACATCTCTGGCGGAGGTGTTCCTTGTCTCAAGAGGGCTTGAAATAAACGCCATGAAGACCAAGGCTATGAAATTCAGAAGAGGAGGTCGATTGGCTGCTAAAGACGTTATACGTTGCGGCGGCCAATCCTTGGAATTCGTTAACTCTTTCCGGTATCTGGGGCTTCGGCTTCATTATACTGGGACGACCTTCACTGCTCACATCGTCGAGAGAGCGCGCACAGCCCTAATTTCTCTTTATGGAGAAATAGGCGATGTCCGGCGACTGTCCGTCCCGACGGCAGTGGCGCTTTTCTACCTCAAGGTTGTTCCGGCGCTGATGTATGGTCTTGACAGAGTATGGGAACACCTCACTCGGGCAAACTTTGGTTTGCTTGAAAGGTGTTTTACTTTGCCTGTCAATGCGGGCAAGGAGCCGCTTTGTGTACCTAATGTCAGGCTGTGCACCAGTTGTTGAGATCATTCGATTAAGGTTGAAGACGCCGCGTACAGTACCATTCGAGAGCTTTATCTCGGAATGGGAAAATAAAGTTGAACAAGTCCGACGAGAGGTCGGAGACCTGGATGTTTTCAGGGCCTTTCACCTCTGGTCTGGTCTTGCGTGTGACAATCGCCACGTCTATACCAGATACATAGTTCATGGCTATCATCACCTGGTTTGTTCGAATACGAGCTTCCACGAAGAGTACACCGAGTGCGTCTGTCGACTGTGCTCTCAGGCGTGTACGAAGTTTCATGCATCTGCCTGCCTGGCCCTTGCGAAGAGATCACTGCACTGCCTCTCTCGTATAACATGCCGCGAGGAGCTGAGTGTATAATTGTATAATATGTATAATTGTTCATGTTATATGCATACTCAATATGAGTGAAATAAATACGATGATGATGATAATACGATGATAAATATGGTTCAAAACAACCTGCCTTTACTGCCTGCTGCCCCTTTGCTAAGTGTGACCTAAATCAAGACTTGACAGTGCCATCATAACCAATAATTTTAAGCATGTGTAAAGAAAACGAATTATTTAGGCAGGCAAAGCATCCTACCCTGTCGGCGTAACTTGATAAATTTCGTCTTCCGTGAATTTAACTTAATTTTTAATTTAAGTCCCTTGCCGCTTAGGTAAGCTTCGGTGCCGCGTACAATACGTCGAATAACCCCGAAGTCACGGTGTGTAGTCATGATGTCATCTGCATGCATTGTGACAGCTGCGTTTCTAAACTTTTCCCCCACATGGCAGGCTAGGTCTGCGACAAGTAGGACTGTAGGATAGCAGCGTCAGTTAAGCTGCGCGGGTATATATATATATATCGTCTGTTGGCGGCAATGCTGAAGCAAGCTAAAACATGGCGCCAATTAGAAGATGCCGCCACCCTACTAGCGAATACGCGGGAAGTCACTAAATGCGCGGGCAATCTGTGAGTATATAAGGAGGCATGAGAATAAATGAGTCAGTTGTTGTTGGTGCGAGCTCGGCAGAGGACGTGTGTTGTTTGAGAGAGAGCCTAGCGAACTCGTATCGGTCGTCGTCCGGTCGTTAGGGTGGTGGATACTACAACTGGCGCAGTCGACAGGATCTGGAAGGAAAAAGCCACCGCAACAATGGCCACAGGTCTGCCACCCCCAGCTACGTTCCTGCCAACCATGGGCCGACCAGCAACACCGTGGACGGAGTGGCATCAAGCATTCGAGGTTTATCTAGAAGCCACCTCGGTCGGCGCAGCAAAGTTGACTGACGCGAAGAAATGTGCAATCTTACTACACTGCCTCGGGCTCGAGGGCCAAGCACAATATCGTGCTATGGCGGATCAGCCAACGGAGCCGGAGAAGGATGGCGAGGTCCCACTAACCGAGTACGCCAGGATGGTGGCGAAGCTAACTGAGATGTTCAAGGAACATAAGGGAGTGGCCGTCTCCCGCGACGAATTCTTCCGACGACGACAACGCGGCGGAGAGCGGTTGGTGGAGTACATCGCGGCACTGCGACGACTGCTGGTGGGGTGCGAGTTCGACGATCGGGGCCAGGCGTTGAGGAGCCAGCTCATTCTGGGAGCGACGATGCCACAGGTGAGAGAAAAGCTCCTCCTGGAAGAGGCTTTGCCGGTCGAACAGGCCCTGACGGTTGCGCTACACGTGGAGAGGTGCATCATAGAAGCCAAGAGGATCACAGAATCACACGAGCAAGTGAACGCGGTGCAGGAGGCAGGAAGGCCTGCGGAACGAAGCAGACCAAGGCCGGCGGCAGGGCAAGAGTACGGAGCAGGTGGATGCCATGCGTGCGGCTGGGACAGTCACGGATACGGGTCAGAGTTGTGCCCGGCAAGACGAGTCAGGTGCCGAAAGTGTGGCAAGTTCGGCCACTTTGGACGGAAGTGCAGGAACGCGGCAGGTCAGGATGTACAGGCGATCGGCGTGGAGGAGCAGCCACGCTGGGATCGTCGGACCAACGGCGAACGCTTAGAGGAGCCCGAAATTGAGGTATGGAATAAACCAACAGCTGTGTACTCACTGTCTCTTTATTGTCCGGAGTTTGCTAGTAGTGTGGCAGTAGACGGTAATTTAGTAACCTTTTTGATAGACACGGGGGCAGCCGTATCTATTATTAATAAGGAGCACTTGGCAGACCGGGGAGATCGAGTTAGGCCCACGAACGCAATACTACGCGCATACAATCAGGAAAGGATACCAACGCTGGGAATGGCTCGATGCCACCTCAAACTGGGCAGTCGGGAGGTTGAATGCGATTTATTCGTCGTAGCTAATGGTAGGTCGGTGCTTGGACGCGATACGCTAGCTAAACTAGGTATGATAATCGATTGTGCGGCGCGATCGTGCTCGGTGGCAGAAGTTAAAACGATTCAAATAGAGAACGAGTTTCGGGAACTGTTTTCGGGAACGCTAGGTCTGGTTAAAGCCGTGCAGCACAGAGTGCGACTTAAGGAGAATGTTAGGCCGGTGCAGCACAAGTTGAGGAGGTTACCGCTCACTCTAGTGACGGCAGTGAAAGCCGAATTAGATAAACAATTGGAGAACGATGTTATTGAGCCAGTTCAGGCTTCCGAGTGGGTATCGGGCATGGTAGTAGCAGCGAAAAGGGACGGTAGAGTTAGATTGTGTGTGGATCTAAGACAAGTAAATCAAGCGATAGTGCCTGATGTTTTCCCTCTACCGCATCTGGACGACCTGCTGGTAGAGCTACACGGGGCCAGGTGGTTTTCAAAGCTAGACGCGCTCTCGGCATATCACCAGGTTGAATTGGATGAAAGGTCACGAGACCTCACTACGTTTGTAACCCCGTGGGGATTGTTTCGATATAAGAGGGTTTGCTTCGGGTTGGCGTCGGCACCTGCGGCTTTCCAGCGATTAATGAAAAACCTGCTGCAAGGACTAAAGGGAGTGGTCATATATTTAGATGATATTTTAGTATTTGGAACTTCCCAAGAGGAGCATAATGTAAGGTTACGCAGGGTGCTACAACGAATCCAAGAATCAGGAATGACGCTGAACGAAAAGTGTGTTTTGGAAACCAAGGAGATTAACTTTGTCGGGTTTACCATTAACGAACACGGGGTACGACCTAGTGTAGATAACCTGAAAGCCATTAAAGAGTTAGCGGTTCCAACTAACGTAACGCAGGTTAAGTCGGTCTTAGGGGTGACAAGTTTTTATATGCGGTGCGTGCCGACATTTTCGGATATATCCGAGCCAATACGCAGGTTGTTAAAAAAGAACGTGCTATTCAAATGGGGGCCAGAGCAACAACAGGCATTCGAGAAACTGAAAGCAAGTATAGTAGCGGCGGCACCTTTAGCCATTTTCGATCCAACAGCACCCACGATAGTGGCGACGGACGCGTCAGCGCACGGATTAGGAGCAGTGCTACTGCAAGAGCAGGACGGGGAAGAGCGGCCAATAGCGTATGCATCGTGCTCACTAACACCTACACAGCAAAGGTATTCCACGGGAGAGAGGGAGGCATTGGCGAGCGTGTTTGCGATCGAACGATGGCACACGTTCCTGTGGGGAGGAAGGTTTACGTTACGGACAGACCATCAGGCGCTGATAGCACTACTTGGCTACAAGGGGGAGGGTCGAGCGCCAATGAGGATAGGTCGGTGGGTAGAAAGGGCTGAGAAACTACTCATTTGAGGTAAAATTTAGAAGCGGTATAACAAATAATGTACCCGACATGCTCTCTCGACTGCCGACAGAAGACATTTTTGAAGCGTGTGATGGGCAGGAAATGATAGTAGCAACACTAGAAGAAAAGTTAAGGCCAATACAGTGGGAGGAGGTTGTAAGTTGTTCTTTAGCTGACCCGGACATTCAGAGCGTGAGAAGATGGCTTAGGTTAAAACGGCCTCGGCTGGCGCAAGCCGGGCGCTGGGCCTCCGTTGTTCATGAACTATCCGAAACGCAGGGCGTACTAATGAGAGGAGATAAAGTAGTTCTGCCGCAAGCAACTTCGAAAGAGAGCGTTCCAGATGGCCCACGAGGATGCGCATCAGGGGATGGTGAAGACGAAACATCGACTGCGAAACACGTTCTGGTGGCCGGGAATGGACAAAATGGTTGAGGAAGCGGTACGAGAGTGCCGGTTGTGCGCATTACATGACAAGACAGCGGTGGCTACCACAGCACCCCTGAGGACGACGCCCTGGCCAGCTCAGCCGTGGACAAGGCTAGCAGTCGACATCCGAGGCCCGGAGAGCTCATTGGGACCGGAAGCGCGATACGCGGTGGTTGTCATGGACTACTACTCGAAGTGGGCGGAGGTAGAGTTCATGGCAGAGACAACAGCTCGTCGGATCATTGGCATGCTACACAGGCTCATATACCGTGAAGGCATTCCGGTCAGCATAGTAACGGACAACGGACCCCAGTTCCTGAGCTATGAGTTCGAAGAATTCATGACCGAATTCGGATTCGACACATTCGTACACCCGTGTACCACCTCAAGCAAATGGGTTGGTGGAAAGATTCAATAGGACACTGGGCGGCTTCATCTGGTCGGCCGCCCAAATGAACGGCGACCGGCGGAGACGCCTGACCGAGATGATCGGCGCATACAACGCAACCGCACAGGCAACGACAGGCAAATCGCCCGCTGAATTACTACATGGACGGTCTATGAGGACGAAACTGGACGCGGGTCTCCGGCGAAGAAACACCAATCAGAATGATGAAGATGAGCGAGTGCGAGTGGAGACAAGGCAGAACAAACAAAGGAGTACGCAGACAGGAGGAGAGCGGCAGTGGAAACCAAGTTCGCGCCCGGTGACTGGGTCAGAATACGGAGACCAGTCGCTGCAAAGGGGGAGGAGAAGTATGGACCACCGACGAGAGTTAAAAGACAAGTCGGTGAAGACATGTACGAGTTGGAAGACGGTAGGAGATGGCACAGAAACCGGTTGACGCGTGCCGGCCAACCACAGGTAGCACGGGCAGCGCAGATGCCAGGCTATCTACAGCACCCGGATCAAGGTGCACAACAGAGACCTGAAGAAGAAATACGAGGTGCGCCAGAAGATCAACACGAGAACAACAGCGCGCCGGGTGAAGGACGTCCACGGCGGATGAGACGCGCACCGAGCCGTCTACGGGAGTTCGTGGGTGAAGATGGGGCTGAATTCGAAACAAGCCGGTGAAGGGGGGGAGAATGTAGGATAGCAGCGTCAGTTAAGCTGCGCGGGTATATATATATCGTCTGTTGGCGGCAATGCTGAAGCAAGCTAAAACATGGCGCCAATTAGAAGATGCCGCCACCCTACTAGCGAATACGCGGGAAGTCACTAAATGCGCGGGCAATCTGTGAGTATATAAGGAGGCATGAGAATAAATGAGTCAGTTGTTGTTGGTGCGAGCTCGGCAGAGGACGTGTGTTGTTTGAGAGAGAGCCTAGCGAACTCGTATCGGTCGTCGTCCGGTCGTTAGG
>QVRM01003521.1:0-27942 GCA_003439945.1 Dermanyssus gallinae | reverse complement strand
AAACTCATATATATATATATATATATATATATATATTATAACCGAGCAAGGTGGCTTAGTGGCAAAGCCTTTGCCTTGCATTCGGGAGGACTGGGTTCAACCCCAGACCCGGCCCTGGTTATTGGTTGTGCATGGTTTCCAATTTTACACAACAAGGTAAATGCCGGAGTGGAGGTAAACTTAGCCATGACATGAAAAATCCGGACACGAGGGGCAATTGACCTACGGGAAATCTAAAAAAAAAATATATATATATATATATATATATAAGGGCTTGTTCAGAAATAAATGTTAATGCAGAAGGCAAGTGCCCGTGATGTGTGTTTACTTAGATAATCGGTTAGAAGTATACTGGCTATACACTGAAGAGATGACCTTGGTGGCAAGTCAAAAGTTATCAACTCGCGGCAGGCCTAGTGGCAATAAGATAGGGCGGTCGTCGTGAAAGCCTCTGTAAGCCTACATTTCAGACGTTTCTAGCTAGAAAGTAAGTTTTGATATAGAAATATTGTTACAGAACAATTGTGTCATCCAGGTGATACATAT
The DNA here is from genome assembly GCA_003439945.1 of Dermanyssus gallinae. Taxonomy (NCBI): domain Eukaryota; kingdom Metazoa; phylum Arthropoda; class Arachnida; order Mesostigmata; family Dermanyssidae; genus Dermanyssus; species Dermanyssus gallinae. The sequence continues at coordinate 27,396 of QVRM01003521.1, read as the reverse complement.
AGTTCACGATTACAGCCTATCTAGACAATTTGAGTTACTCAGAAAAACGGGCGATGCATACACACAGCCCAGCGTTAGCACAGTGGGTATTAAAATCGGAGCACAAATTGTGCGTAATAATTAATAGTACCAACGCTTAGAGATGTCAAAAACTGGGATTGTTTGTCAATTGGTTCAGTTCAACGGACTCTTAGTGGAAAACTTGCCAGATCTGACCGCGCCGTTATAACGTCTACTCAGGAATGATACAGCAATTGCACGTTCCACGATGCGTCAGTCAGTAACTACCCCTGAAATTACATTGGATAGGTCCTGGGTGATGTTTTCAGCCTCTTGCAGCCAGTGGTATTGGTAAAGAATGCATCCCCTGATTAGCAGTTAGTGATTTTTTCAGTTAACTTCACTTTATTATTCAAAAATATTAATTTATTTTCCCTCTTCGTTCTTATTTTTCACAGTTTACTTCGCTTTATGAACAAAAAAAGCGATTTTATTTTCTCTCTTTCTTCTATCTTCCCGAAGACGGAATTTTCGGAGCCGTCAAAGTTGAACGGGTAATTCTCACTTGGGCCAAGTTTCAGTTCCTTTGTTTGAAAGCAATTCCGTTCCGGACGGTAAATATTGGCGGAGAGTCAGCTCGAAATCTCGGCGATACTCATGCTAAGAATAGATGATAAATCATATACCACTGCTGAGAGTCAGCGAGCATGCTACAACCATAAGGACTGTTGGGGAAAACCTTAGATATCTCAACACGTCTGGCCCTCGGTGCATTGAAGATAAGCCGCGCAGCGATTCTAAGTCTGCAGGCGACAGAAAATGGTTTACAATTAAAACAACCTACTAAAAACGTTATTCTAATTCTAATTGTTATATTGCGCGTAAAACAGATTACGACTTCCCATAGTCGGGGCAAAGGAGCTGCTCTATCATAAGAGGTTATATTAATTGCATTGTCGCACGCAGAGTATGCACATACACATATACGAACCTCGAGAGGCTTTCATGGAACTTTCTCCGTACTGAGGTCTTCATGTGGAAGCCATGTTCAACTAATTTTTGAGATCAAATTTCTATATCATGCTGGCAGCGCTTCCACAAGCTGGACGTCTGGGTGTCAAAGAACGGGCGGGTCAATGTCTGTCATCTCATTTCCTATTCAAGCATGTATTTGCCTGTGTTCACCACCAGTTCAAACCGTGGTCATATCAGGTGTGGGTAGCTTCTTTGCTGAAGACCGCCTTTAAGTAAACGTAAGGGGCGAGGACTCCTTGCAGCTAAGTCAAAACGTAGGGACCCCTCAAGTGGACCCTCTCAGTTGCCTGGCATTCTCCTTGCTCATCGCAGACCTAGCCCGCCATGTGCGGGAGGAGTTTAGAAACGCCGTCGTCGTCATGTATGCGGATGACATCGTAGTGGCCCACCGGGACCGCGGTGCCATTCGTCGAATTGTCGGGGACGTAGAAAGTTACCTTCAACCGTAAGGGTCTTCAAATAAATTTGCGGAAGACGAAGCCATGAAGTTTCGCCGTGGGGGTCGATTGGCTGCCGCAGACATAATACCCTGTTGTGGCCAACCGCTGGAGTTTGTCGACTCCTTCCCGTATTTGGGTCTGAGACTACACTATACGGGAACGACCCTTTACCCAGCACATCGGCGACAGATATCGGGCGGCGATTGCCTCTATTCACACAGAGGTGAGAGACCCTCAGTTACTGTCTCTGAGTGCGGCCGTGCGTCTTTTTGAGCTTAAGATTGTGCCAATGTTGAGCTACAGCCTTGGCAGGGTGTGGGACCATCTCTCCAGCGGCAAATTTTGCGCAGCTAGGAGATGTTCACAATATATATGAAGCGGGTGTTCTTTGCTTGCCGCGGACGGCAAGAAGCTGCTTCGTGTACTTGCTGGCGGTTTCGCGGGCCGGCAGTTCGCGGGCGCGGCAGTGGAAACAATCAGAGTCAGGCTTAGGTCACCTATTACAGGACCACTTCAGCAATTTTTGTTGGAGTAGCAGGGAAAAGTGACCGAGGCCTCGGCAGAGGTCGCGCAGTTAGATGTGTACCTCGTCAGGGAGCTTTGGGATGGAATGGCATGCACTAGCCGGCACGTGTACACAAGGTACATTGTGCACGGCTATCATCACTTGGTATGTTCGACCCAAGGATTTCACCAAGTTAGCGATCAATGTCGTTGCCGGTTCTGCTCGCAGACCTGCGCAAAATACCACGTAGCGAGCTGCCAGACCCATCGGCCGGTCTTTGCACTTTTTCGCCGCGGTGGACGGTCGCTAAAGTGTTCAGTTGAATATAATAAACTGTATTGTCATTATGTAACATCTTGAAATGCAATGTTATTGCGAAAATAAACAAATATATATATATATATATATATATATATATATCAGTGTGGGACGAGCGCGTTAGTGAAGCCCGTCAAACCCTGTCGCGGCCTTTCAGTGATCCCGAATTGCTCGACGTCATAATGAACGCGCGGCCATTGATAGCCCGGACTCAGCTCGCAGTCACAAATGGACAGCTCCAAAGCTATTCCCTTGCATCTTGCTTTACGACACTCTCCAGCAAAGTGATCCAAACGTCTTAACTACTCAAGGAACAAAAGATTCAATTAGCTAAAGGAAAAAGCGATTCGTTAATTTTATCATCTTACTTGAGGTGTGCGGAAAAGATTGCAGTCTTCTGCTGGCTATCTCAGCCTGTCCTTTAGAAAATTCCTTGTAAGTTACCACGAAGCTGCCTGAGCAACAACATTGCTTTCGATCTTGGCGCAGGTCAGCAATAACGGTATGCGCTGGACCTCTAAATTATATACAACGGGCATTTCAAGCCAAAAGAAATGATCTTTTTGCACTACTTGTAAATTTCAAGGCGATCTTCGACATGGCTGCACGAACAATTATACTTTTCGGGGTTTCATTGAAAAAAACTGCAACTTCTGAAAGGCATCTTCTAGGATGGGTAAGTCCACATAGATGATGGAGCTGCTGAACGTACTCTAATGATGCAGATTACTGGTGTCGCCCAGGTTGATAACCTTAGGCCTCTGGAGTTCTGGTGCTGGTGACTTCGTGCTATACTCCCGCAGCCGGTTTACTAGCAACACTCGTTTGCTACTACATTGGAGCACTGTGCCGACCGGAACTGAAAATAGCTCCCTTCGCTTCGTACAGTATTCAGGTGATATAGCCTCACTTCTCGAAGTTGAAGTTGAGGGCGCTTGACCCTGAAAGAGGCGCTTAGTGTTTACTATACTAGCCTCAACAGATTAGTTTATCTACTGATGTCGTCCCGGTTATTTCTAAGTGTCTACAAAGTGCATGCTCTTAGGTCGTTTTAGACGAACAAAAGTTTGAATGAGAGAAGATGGCAGACGATGGCAAAGTGTGCGATTGTCAAGCACTTGTCTATAATAAGCTAAACTGAATAGAACGATTTTCTCTCACCGTTTGAGTAGAATTATATTAATCTTAATCGATACTTTATCAACTGTTTCACGTATATTATTAAAGACTGGACCTGATAATCATACGAATAGTCTCACACTCATTTAGTCTGAGATTGTACTGTAATTGACACTGTAAATGACACCGACTTCAGAACAGAAGGTGGTGCATTCTATATAAAAACCGATTTCAAAATTATATGCTTTTTTCTAAACTAGGTCCTTTCATCAAAGAAGTGAGACCCAACATTGTACAACCGATACATAATTGTTTAGAAATTGAACGAACGAAGGAACACCCCTTAGTGAGAGTCGTCCTATTGCACTTGTGATCGATCAAGTACAATATACATATATCAGATGCGTTCTATTACTTATGTTGATCATCCGACCGTGGATGCACATTAACAACAAATGTGATACCGATATGTTAAATTCTTTTCAAGAAGGGTATAGGTATTATTAGAATTGTTGTTGAAATCTATCCAATTATTTGGCATTGAGAAAAAGTACTCGATTTGTATTCTATCAAAGACATTTTAATGCTTTTGTTAGGTTTCCACGTAAAGCAGCGAGCGGAACAGAGAGATCGGCTCTAAAAATGAGAAACAGATAAAAGAAGTCCTAAAAGGGAGAAGCAAGAACTGAAAAGATCACCGTTTGTTGGCGAACATGCTCCCGTGTTATTATTATTATTACTATTATTATTATTATATTATTGTGCTATCAGCGTACAGTTGTGAGGTTCGAACGTGTCGCGTCGATTCAAGCAAGTGCTATTTAGCTGCTTATCCCATGGCACCGACTATAGAAGCGGCATTGCCTCTACACACCGCGAGAGACAGAAGCTGTCTCAGATATTCTCATTTGCGCAGGTCCCCCGTCGTTACTACCATTCTTCTGGCCAGATTTCGAATGAATTTTGCTGTTCCACTGCTGATGGGTCCTAATGTTTCCATAGCTACCGGTACGAAGCAAAGACTGCTTTCGAGATCTGCGTATTTGCGTCTCTTTTTCTGTTCGGCGTGATCTGCTACCCATCTTGTGCTAGCAGAGCCGTGGCTGAAATACGAGGGAGCTACAGTGCAAGACACTGTAACATCCCGGGCCAAGCACTTGCCGTGAGACCATAATGGTATGGTCACGCCGTCAGGTATCTTCTCGTTGTCTCATCCGAGGCCCCGCGGTTCTAGTTTTGCTTGCAACATTGCTCTTTAAAGGCTCTTTTGATGATTTCATTTAATTCCATGTGCCGTGAAATTCTTCCAGAGCTTCTTGGACAGCTTAGTGGGTGTAGACCGTAGGCATCGACCTCATTTCCGCATGCTGCGCAAGGAAAGGTTTCGCAAACTGGAGCTCCTATCCTGATAGCGGCAGCTATGCGAAAAGTGGTTGGTCCAGCATAGTGCCTAAATGTGAAGGTGGCAGGGCTTTAAGCCAGCCTCCACTAGAATTATCTCGGGCGGCTCGAAAAACCGTCTCTTCACGGCGCGTACACAAAGAGTCTTGGATATCTCTTGCTCTTCTAAAGGGCCGGGGTCCAATTTTATCCTAATTTTACACTCAGCTTCCATCTTATATTTGTGAATTAGCTGTTGCACATCGTGGCTCACCAACGATTCTGACAGAGATCCGAACTGGTTCAATGAGTAGCGTAACATACTGGAGCAAGATCTATTGCACTCCTTTAAGCCAAGTCCACCCTCCTCAATAGGTAAAATTGCCCTCTTCCATATCTCGTCGTTCAGCTTGATGTTCACCTCGCTCATGATCTCCCTGGTGGAAGTATCACATGCCTCAAGTTCATCTGGGCAGAGGTCTGCCAGTGCACTACGAAGTACGTAGTTTAAACGGGGCGCTCCCAGGCTGTATCTCCACAGGCACACTGCCACTTGTGGATGCATACTCTTGAGCAAAGATGATACGCCCTCGACAAAGGCTAGTTGGTCGTCTAGCACTTGAGGGATTTTTGTCTGCCTAATGGGGCAGTAGATCCATATCAGTCTTGTCTAGTTGTCTCGCTGAAGGTAGAATCTCTAACATCGTAGTTATTAGCGCGTTTTCTGTCTTCCTGAGATCCACCGAAAGCAGTTACTTCGCATTTCTCTGTATTGAGAGATAGGCCCTCCTTGTTGTTGAAATTCTTTAATTTGGCGTATGTCCGATGCTACGATATCTGCCTCTCCTCCGAGTGTTCCGTCGTCTAGGTACCAAACGTTAAACGGGCTTTGCATCTGGGCCTGATATACCGATGGCTAAAGGGCGCGGGTCCTAACGGGTCTCTCTGTTGAACTCCACTTTGTGAAGCAGTAGGTTTCCCAGGATAACAGTGAGGGTTCTTTGTAGCTTTGCCAGACCAGTGGCAGTAGGTCCGGAATATGCTGTTTCTACTTTCCGCAGAAGTCTCTTCGAATTGTATTGAATGCATTGCAAAAGTCTAGCTTAATCATTACGCGCGCAGGTCCTCCTACTTCAACGTAAGCTCGGGCGGCGCGAACTGCCGCTTCCGCTCCGCCCTTAACCGCTACACCGCCCTGATGCGGTTTTATCGCTGCGAGTGCTCTCTTATTTGTGGCCAAAGCTATCTTTGCTGCCAGTCTCCTTAAGGTCAGTCCGCATGCAACTGGGGGTATAGAGCCTGTTTTCTTTGTAGAGCAGTAAGGTTTGTTCCGTAGAAGATCGAGAGGCAGAATGGTGGTAGTGTACCATTTATTGCGTTCTCCATAAGAACTCTGGGCTCATCCGACAATCTGTTGGAGATGGAATCGCTTGGTCTAGCATAACCTTGCTCCTGAAGCTAGCGCGCAAGATCCCGCTGCTTTATTGCTTTTTTTCTGTACGTTGTTGCATATGTATCTTCTGTGAGGTACATCTTAAGGTTAGTATTGTCTAGGCTTGTTATATTACGTCGGATTAGCTGGCATAGCATCGAGTCAACAGTTTTATGTCTCGGAAGGGCAAAGATTAGTGTTGGTATCGACGAGAGCTTTACCCATGATGTTACGTCTTGTTTTCGGTTGAAGTCACCAGGTGCCCTTGCAAACGCTGCTCTGGGTGTTATTCGTATCAAACGAAGGCGTTTGGGCCAGGAGTTGCAGGAGGACATCGTTGTTCAGTGCAGGGCTGAATGACAAGCCACGTGGGAGATCCGTCAGAGTCTGGTTTGTCTGTCGGTCTGTTCTGTTATAGGTGAGTGCGGAATGATTTGGACTATGAATTCGTGTCGTGTGTGCTCGTAGGCCTTGCAGCTTTCTTAAAATTTGTCCATATTGGTCGCATGTATGAGTTGGTTGCGTCCACGTGTGAATTTGCTGTATATCCCGGTTATTATTATTATTATTAAAATGTTACAATTGTGCGGTGTGAACGTGTACTCCTTGTCTTCTCCTAGCTTCTAAATATTATTCCATGGAACCGACAATACAGCCGGCGTTTCCTCGGCACACTGCAAGCGACAGCAGTTGCCGTAGAAACTCGCCTTCGCGCCGATTCCCTGTGAGATCTGTAATCCGTTGGCCCAGCTCACTGATGAATCTCTTGGTTCCCTTGATTACCGGACTCATTGTTTCCATAGATATTGGCACTACGATGTAACTTGTCTCCAGTTCTTGATACTTGCGTTTTTTCCCATTATCTGCGCGCTCGGCAACCCATCCCGCTTCTAGTGAACTGTGGCGTATATATGAGGGAGCCACTGTACAGGACACTGTAGCATCCCATTCCAAGCATCTGCCGTTAGCCCATAGCGGGATTGTTACACCGTCAGGTCTTTTGTCGTCATGAAGTCCTAATCTGGGCTCGAGCGTGCTTGGTATACCAGCTCTGCGTAAGGTTCGTCTTATAATTGCATTGATTTCAGCGTGTCTAGAGACTCTACCGTGGCTTTTGATGCAGCTAAGAGGGTGAAGTCCATCCTCAGTTACTGTGGTACCGCATGCGCGGCAACTGTAGGGGTTGCAAACCCTGGCACCTATTCGAAAAAGCTGTTACCATGCGGAATAAGGTGTTGTCCAGCATGGTACCCAGCTGCGGGGAAGGGAGACACTTTAGAAAGCCTCCACTAAATGTGTCCCGTGCTGCCAGAAAGACAGCTTTTTCCACTGGAGATTGGAGGCTGTCTAACAGCTCTCTAGCTGCAGCGCTGCTTCTGTAGGAGTCCAATGTATGTTGTGTGGGACGTTCTTGCCAGGGGCCTGGTCCAATTGCATGTCTGGCTATTAGCTCTGCAGCGTCTTTGGCTCTTGTGATTCCTTGGCGGATGTCTAGTGCGACCAACGTTTTTGCGAGTTTACCAAATTCCAATAGAGACGGCATAGTACATGGGAGCCAGCTCCGCCGCTGATCTAATACCAAGTCCTCCTTCGGCAATTAGAAGAGTTGCTCTTTTCCAAGTGTTATCATGCAGGTCGACGTTTAATACCTCACCTAAACTGCTTCTTGCGGTGTCGTCGTAAGCTTGAAGATCTTCGTGACATTTAATAGCTGGTGAAGTGCGCAGAGTATAGTTAAGTTTTGGCGAGCCCAAGCTGTATCTCCAGATGCACAGAGCTGCTTGCGAATGCATCGCCGTTAAGCGAGAGCGAATTTGCTTCAGTCCAGAGCACTTGTCTTTAAGGGCCTTTGAAATCGATCGTAAGCTTATTGGGGCTCCCAGACGCTCCAGCTGGTCTGAGTGAACGGGCCTAGATTCTGGCAAGACATTCGAAACCGCCCTAAAAAGTTCATCCTGTTCTTGGGCATTGCCTCCCAATGTAATGACTTTACACTTAGAGGCATTGAAGGCTAAGGCCTCCCTCTCCTGCAAAATTCAGCACGTTGATAATATCACACACAACCAGATCAAGTGGGCCTCCAATCGTTGCGTCATCTAAGGTACCAAACGTTAAGAGGGCTCTCCATGCATGCCACTAAACTGGATACTCCGAGGCTGAATAAAGCAGGTCCAAGTGGATCGCCTTGTTGCACTCCACTAGCTAAAAAAAGCAGTCTTGCTCCGCCTGATAACTGCTACCTCTTAGTAGACGCCGTCACTCTCGCCATTACCCTTGTTTGAGTTTATTTCTATGCACTCTATGCGTGTACATGTGTGTTGTTGTCATTTTTGTGTCTTCTTATTGTTGTTGTTGATGATGATGATATTTTTTCAAACGCAGGTTTAATATTATTATTATTATTATTACACGAGATACAGATGGAGTAATGTGCGAACCGGAGATCTGAAGCATTTCAAAGACTGGTGGCAGCTTTTCGAGGCCAGTTTGCCTCTCCTCCCTACTCCAGCCTTCCTACAGTCGCCCTAGCCCGCTGTGGTGCGGGCGGCGACTTCAAGAAGGCCGTTGACACCTTCCGCAGCCAGCCCGCCTGTGGGTACGTCGAGAGTCATCATCTGGGGAATCCTTTGCTGTATTTGCCTAGCCTGGTCCGCCTGCCTATCTACAACCCGCCTCCCGTCTACAGATTCTCCCTCTCGACCGGAGCCTGAGTCAACGCTAAGACGAGCTCTCCTGGCAGTCTCTTTGACCACCTTCGCGGACATGATCGCATCAAAGTGGGCAAAACCTTCTTTCCAGGCCGCCGCTGAAGTCATCATATGGGTGACGACCTCGTTGACCGGTCGGCCTTGCACAGCGGCCGCACCCACGTCCCGCGCTTCCCGGAGGGCCCCACAAAGCAGAACAGTGTGCTCTACATCATCAGGTTCCCCCGAGTCGCATAGTACACAGGAGTCGACTTAGGGCTTTGTTAATCTTAAGCATATACGTCTGGAATTGGCCGTGGCCGGTCAGCATCTGGGACGCATAATAAGATAGCTCGCCGTGTCTGCAGTCGTACCATTGCCGTAAATCCAGGATCAGACTTTTGGTCCAGCGACCCTTGGTGACCCTCTCAGGAACTGCTGCCCTCTACCCATTCTTTCTGCCAAGAGTCCAAAGTAGCTAATCTAGCCCGTAGTGGGGTCTAATTCACCGTCCAGCGCTCGTTCTGCTCGCTCCCCGGCCAGCAGATCCCATGGCAGCATCTTGGACACGACAAGTAGTGCCTCCGTCGACACGGTACGGAATGCGCGGCAGACCCTTATGGCCACCGACCGTTGCGTCGACCTCAGCTTTCTCCTGTTGCATGCCGTCCTAAGTGCCCTGTCTGCCCATTCGGTGCTCCGTAAAGGGCGACGGATTCTGCAGCAGTTGCCAAAAGGCGGCGCTTTCCTTCTCCAACTCCTCCGACTCATGGCATCAGGCGCGCCAGATTGTTGGCCACCTTTCGGGCCTTTGCTGACACGTGCTGTATGTGCGCTGCGCCAGTCAGTCCCTTATCGAGTATCACCCCGAGGTACTTTGCCTTTTTTCCCTAAAACAATTGGGTGACCTGCTACTTCGACCTGTATGTTTTTGGTCCTTTTTCTGCCTGTTAGGTACAGCGCATCAGTCTTGTGCGGCGCCAGTTTTAAAGAATGGTCTTCCATCCAGTCTGTCACCATCAGCAAGACCTCATCGACGGGTGACTCTAGTGCTCCTGTACTACGGGCCGTGACCAGAAGGGCCAAGTCGTCGGCATAAATGACCATCTCGACACCCCTAGGCAGACCCTGCAGCTCGAGAACCCCGTCATAGGCGAGGTTCCACAGGACCGGTCCCAGAACCGATCCTTGCGGAATTCCTGCAGTAACTGCGTAGCTCTGATCGCCGGCCAGCAGGCCTCTCTCCGTCAGGTACGATGCTATATTCGACGGAGGTAGGGCGAGATGCCCTTGCACTCCATCGCTTGCATTGCCAGTTCGTTTACGAGGAACAATCAGTCCACAATGAGTAAGCAAGGCTTTGTCGTCGGGGTGGCGGCAGCCCACTTCTGTGTCTTTTTGTGAAGCTCCCTTCCGAGCCAATTCATTCAGGAAGCTGCTGTTATAAGATGAAGGCAAAGCATGTTTGGAGAATGAAAATGCCTGGTATGGATGCTTGAGACGGAATTACATGGTTAGCAAGTGCCATATCAGAGTTTCCTGTTTTAGGGGAGTACCTTATTTATTTTATGTGCACAAAAGCATCTGCAGTCACCCACTCCTCGAACAAGAACAGCAACAACGTTTGTAACATAACATCTTTCAGACCGGCATTGTATGGCAGGAGAACTGTGCAAGGAAATCGCGTGCAGAAATTTGGACTTCTGGCGGGCCGTACCAATCGATTCAGGAGCCTAAAAATAGTATATTGCCAGCAAACACACGGCAAAATATGGATGATATATTACAAAGACATTACTACGAGAATAAACGAACCATCCTGAATAACCGTACTTCAGCGTGTGTTCGACAGCGAAGTCTCCTAACGATAGTTTTTAGTGGACTTGTTCTAGTGGACCACAAAACGGTAGAAAATTAAACAGTTGGCAACCCTTCCAACGTCGTTCGTCGCTAGAACGTCGGTTCATATATATATATATATATATTTATTTGACGTACGAGCTGTCAGAAAGTGAAACACTCTTCCGGTTAGCTTGCGTTGTTTGAAATTCTCAAACAACTTCAAGAACAATTTAAAGTCACACCTATTACACCATCAATAATGAGTACACTAATCTTTCTAAATTGACTCTCAAGGTAAACACAAGTAATTTAATTCCGGCTGCATTTTTTTACCACCACAATGGTAACTGTAGTAGGTTTAAATTACTATACACTCCTTGCAAATATTTGTAAATGAATGAAACAACATACCGTTGTAAATGTGTATATAATAAATAAACCTTGTTAAAAAAATATATATATATTGCCCTATAGGAGCGTCTCCCAATAGTCGGCAGTGGATTACCACGGGTACATTCCCGATTAGTAACGTAGAGAGTAGTTCATTTAGGTAGAGAAGATTTTTTCATTATTTTCGGAATTATAGTCATTGCGCAACCAGCGATATTTGTGTGGCCCATGTAGAGCGATGAAGAGGAATATATATATATATATATATATATATATACATACTGGAAGCCAGTTCTATACTAGCAGGTATATATAATATAAACCTGAAACATAATATATAATATACCTGCTAGTTTTAGAACCGGCTACGGAATACTTTCTCCTATATTGCCTATCGCAGACATAAACCATGGTCTTAATTGAATGTAACCAAACATTATAGGTTTTTCAAGGCGTTGTAGTTTCCGCAAATTACGATAACTACATCTACTAAACGTATTTACTTAAAAATTTGTTTCTGCGCAAGAAATTAGTAAATAATATATCCGATTTCCTCATCCATCAGAAAGCCTCGTGCTTCAATACAGTGTGATCTACGATGGGACGTCGCCGGTAGCACACAAAACATGCATGTCCATCTGAGTTTTCCTGATCTTCACCATGTAGGCCGGACGTCACCATGTAGGTCGGAAAGTTGATGGTGCCTAGAAAGTACGAGCTGTGTCCTGTGGCTCCATGCCGAAGCGCTCCAATTTGTGTCGGTGGTGAACTCAGGCTGAGTGCCAAAGTGGTTGCTTCGCATCCTTGCTGACGCAGTCAGCCGGTGGGTGCACTTGGAAAACACGGACCTATAGTAAAAGTTACAGATGATTCAGTGATGGCGTTTTTCTGCAAAGACGCGTGTTTTGTTGCAAAAAATACAGCACAGAAATGCGGCAGAATTGGAATGAGCTCGGCCTATAAAGCTGAGTTGTAAGGGGGGGGGGCGGGTAACGGACGAATACGGGTATACCTACGCCGGAAACATTCATCCTTCCCAGTTACATGCGATTGATAAGTCTAGCTTTATGGGCCGAATTTGCAATAAGTTAAAGAAGAATTGAATCAGGAACATACAAGGCCAGAGCACCGAGCCCTGTTGGTGACCTCCAACCAGATAGATAGAATTATATCCTGGTGACCGCAGTTGCAGTGCGTCTCAAGTGAGCGGCGATTTGCAACAGAAATCAGTCGTTAAGACGGCCGCAACGTCAAGGAAGACGAGAGGGCAAGTCTTCTTTGATTCCACGGCGTTGGTCTCACGTTACCATAGGTGTATTTATTCTTAATTGTAGGTTTTTATTTGTGTTACAACTTCATATAGCCACATGACTAGTGCGAATCATATATACAAGATACAGTAAGATTTTATATATTATCACTGTAGTATCTCGTGTTATTACAATCACGAGATACATTCCGAGATACAACTTATGTTTGGATTGTGTACATGCTTGCATAGGTCTGGTTTAATCAGATGATGCGTTCTCGCAATATATTTTCTTACCCGACTTGTCCTTTTACTCTCGCCGGTGATCCATACTTCTACTCCCCCTTTGCAGCGACTGGTCTCCGTATTCTGACCCAGTCACCGGGCGCGAACTTGGTTTCCACTGCCGCTCTCCTCCTGTCTGCATACTCTTTTCGTTTGTTCTGTCCTGTCTCCACTCGCACTTGCTCATCCTCATCATTCTGCCTGGTGTTTCCTCGCCGGAGACCCGCGTCCAGTTTCGTCCTCATAGACCGTCCATGTAGCAATTCAGCGAGCGATTTGCCTGTCGTTACCTGTGCGGTTGCGTTTTATGCGCCGATCATCTCGGTCAGGCGACTCCGCCGGTCGCCGTTTATTTGGGCGGCCGACCAGATGAAGCCGCCCAGTGTCCTATTGCACCTTTCCACCAACCCATTTGCTTGAGGGCGGTACACGGGTGTACGTATGTGCCGAATTCCGAATTCGGTCATGAATTCTTCGAACTCATAGCTCAGGAACTGGGGTCCGTTGACCGTTACTATGCTAACCGGAATGCCTTCACGGTATATGAGCCGGTGTAGCATGTCAATGATCCGACGAGCTGTTGTTTCTGCCATGAACTCTACCTCCGCCCACTTCGAGTAGTAATCCATGACAACCACCGCGTATCGCGCTTCCGGTTCCAATGAGCTCTCCGGGCCTCGGATGTCGACTGCTAGCCTCGTCCACGGCTGAAGTGGCCAGGGCGTCGTCCTCACGGGTGCTGTGGTAGCCACCGCTGTCTTGTCATGTAATGCACACAACCGGCACTCTCGTACCGCTTCCTCTACCATTTTGTCCATTCCCGGCCACCAGAACGTGTTTCGCAGTTGATATTTCGTCTTCACCATCCCCTGATGCGCATCCTCGTGGGCCATCTGGAACGCTCTCTTTCGAAGTTGCTGCGGCAGAACTACTTTATCTCCTCTCATTAGTACGCCCTGCGTTTCGAATAGTTCATGAACAACGGAAGGCTCAGCGCCCGGCTTGCGCTAGTCGAAGCCGTTTTAACTTAAGCCATTTTCTCACGCTCTAAATGTCCGGGTCAGCTAAAGAACAACTTACAACCTCCTCGCACTGTACTGGCCTTAACTTTTCTTCTAGTGTTGCTACTATAATTTCCTGTCCATCACACGCTTCAAAAATTTTGGCTGTCGACAGTCGAGAGAGCATGTCGGGTACATTATTTTCCGCTTCTAAATTTTACTTCAAATGAGTAGTTTTTCAATCTTTCTTCCCACCGACCTATCCTCATTGGCGCTCGTCCCTCCCCCTTGTAGCCAAGTAGTGCTATCAGCGCCTGATGGTCTGTCCGTAACGTAAACCTTCTTCCCCACAGGAAAGTGTCGATCGCAACCGTTCGATCGCAAACACGCTCGCCAATGCCTCCCTCTCTCCCGTGGAATACCTTTGCTGTGTAGGTGTTAGCGAGCACGATGCATACACTATTGGCCGCTCTTCTCCGTTCTGCTTTTGCAGTAGCACTGCTCCTAATTAATACGTACGCTGACGCGTCCGTCGCCACTATCGTGGGTGCTGTTGGATCAAAAATGGCTATGGGTGCCGCCGCTACTATACTTGCTTTCAGTTTCTCGAACGCCTGCTGTTGCTCTGGCCCCCATTTAGATAGCACGTTCTTTTTAACAACCTGCGTATTGGCTCGGATATATCCGAAATGTCGGCATGCACCGCATATCAAAACTTGTCACCCCTAAGACCGACTTAACTTGCGTTACGTTAGTTGGAACCGCTAACTCTTTAATGGCTTTCAGGTTTTCTACAATAGGTCATACCCCGTGTTCGTTAATGGTAAACCCGACGAAGTTAATCTCCTTGGTTCCCAAAACACACTTTTCCTTTAGCGTCATTCCTGATTCTTGGATTCGTTGTAGAAACCATACGTAACCTTACATTATGCTCCTCTTGGGACGTCCCAAATACTAAAATATCATCTAAATATATGACCACTCCCTTTAGTCCTTGTAGCAGGTTTTTCATTAATTTTCATTAATCGTTGAAAAGTCGCAGGTGCCGACGCCAACCCAAAGCAAACCCTTTTATATCGAAACAATTCCCACGGGGTTACAAACGTAGTAAGGTCTCGTGACCATTCATCCAGTTCAACCTGGTGATATGCCGAGAGCGCGTCTAGCTTTGAAAACCACCTGGCCCCGTGTAGCTCTACCAGCAAATCGTCCAGATGCGGTAGAGGGAAAACATCAGGCACTATCGCTTGATTTACCTGTCTTAGATCCACGCAAAATCTAACCCTACCGTCCCGTTTCGCTGCTACTACCATGCCCGATACCCACTCGGAAGCCTGAACTGGCCCAATAGCATCGTTCTCCAATTGTTTATCTATACTATTGAGGAGGTTACTGCTCACTCTTGACCGCCGTCACTAGAGTGAGCAGTAACCTCCTCAACTTGTGCTGCACCGGCCCTAACATTCTCCTTCAGTCGTACTTTGTGCTGCACGGCTTTAACCAGACCTAGCGTCCCCGAAAACAGTTCCCGAAACTCGTTCGCTATTTGAATCGTTTTAACTTCTGCCACCGAGCACGATCGCGCCGCACAATCGATTATCATACATAGTTTAGCTAGCGTATTGCGTCCTAGCACCGACCTACCATTAGCTTGGACGAATAAATCGCATTCAACCTCCCGACTGCCCAGTTTATGGTTGCATCTAGCCATTCCCAGCGTTGGTATCCTTTCCTGATTGTATGCGCGTAGTATTGCGTTCGTGGGCCTAACTCGATCTCCCCGGTCTGCCAAGTGCTCCCTATTAATAATAGATACGGCTGCCCCCGTGTAATCAAAAGGGTTGCTAAATTACCGTCTACTGCAACACTACTAGCAAACTCCGGACAATAAAGAGACAGTGAGTACACAGCTATCGGTTTATTCCATACTTCAATTCCGGCCTCCTCTAAGCGTTCGCCGTTGGTCCGACGATCCCAGCGTGGCTGCTCCTTCACGCCGATCGCCTGTACATTCTGCCTCGCCTGACCTGCCGCGTTCCTACACTTCCGTCTGAAGCGCCAACTTCCCACACTTTCGGCACCTGACTCGTCTCTCCGGGCACAATTCCGCCCCGTATTCGTGACTGTCCCAGCCGCACGCATGGCATCCACCGGCTCCCTACTCTTGCCCTGCCGCCGGCCTTGGTCTGTTTCGTTCAGCAGGCCTTTCTGCCTCCCGACTGCGTTCACTTGCTCGTGTAATCCTGTGATTCTCTTGGCTTCTATGATGCACCTCTCCACGTGTAGCGCAACCGTCAGGGCCTGTTCGACTGGCAGCTCCTCTTCCAGGAGGAGCTTTTCTCTCACCTAGAGGCATCGTCGCTCCCAGAATGAGCTGGCTCATCAACGCCCGTCCCCGATCGTCGAACTCGCACCCCACCAATAGTCGTCGCAGTGCCGCGATGTACTCCACCAACCGCTCTCCGCTGCGTTGTCGTCGTCGGAAGAATTCGTCGCGGGCGACCCTTATGTTCCTTGAACATTTCAGTTAGCTTCGCCACCATCGGTGCTATCCGATCTAAATCGTTCAATCAACCAAAGGGCCTGTTTCGTGTAGTTATTGCGCGAAGAAGCGATAAAACAATTAATGGGACGACTGCTTCTACAAGTGAAGCCGTTCAATGACAGGCTACTCTTATTGTGCAGTGAGTTGCACAGACTCTACCCACTCGCTACATTGGAGTCAAATGCTGACATCATTTACGCCTGGTTTAATAACATTGACGAAGCTAACGCCGCGGTACAGTTATCGACTCTCCTCGACATTCCGGTTGTGGCTAAATGCAAAGATCTCGATGGATACCGTGCCAGAATAAACGGAGTTGATAAAGGTTTTACTGATGAAGACATTCTGTCTGCGCTTAAGGAGGCGGGTGTCGTCTCGGCAAAACGAGAGAACATTATAAAGAGGACAGGATCTACCGCGACATCGATCCCTACTAACAGGGTCATGCTTCAATTTAATAAGGTTCCACCGAGTGAAGTGTTTCTCGCTTTTAGGTCACATAAAGTCACGATGTACACGGGAACCCCTGACTCCTGCTATAAGTGTTTGAGGCTAGGCCACACTGCAAAGTATTGCCGTAATGAAGTAACATGTAAGAGATGTGGTCAAGCTGGTCACCTCGAGCTAAACTGTAAACAACAGGCAAAATGCTGTAAACTGCAAAGGTCCCCACGCATCGTCCTCGCTGGTCTGCCCTATCCGACTGTGCGAGATAGAGAAGCGCAAAGCCCTGATGGAATGTCGCTTATTGCAACAGGTTGGAGCAGAGCATCCTGGAGCAACTCAAATCAAGGTAGTCGACTCGTCGCAGCAGGTTGTTACACCCGACACCTCATCCGCTTCAACTTCCTCGTCTGAATCAGCCGCATCATCTCCACCTACCTATGCTGCTGTGGTAAGATCATTGGTCGTGAAAACCTCAGCTGGTCCCGACGTTCGTGTAAATCTACCAGCATCAACATCTCTCCCTAAGAAGCAGATTCGTACCGCTGAAAAACTGGCTACGACTACTCTTCGCAAGCCCCGTCCATTGAAGTCATCGCGCATTACTGCCACTCCTAAACAAAAGGGACGTGACTCCAACATAATCTCATCCCTGAAGCACATCACGAAGGTTTTGAGTATTGTATCCCCGAAGGCTGCAATACGCCTAAAAAAACTAATTGTGGATCTTACCCCGTTGTTGTCAACTCTTTCGATGTTAACCTAGGATTTCTTATTTTTGCGTTTTTACTATCGTGATGTTCTCACAACTAACTAATTATCAATGCATTGTGTAAATTATATAAATCAAAACTGCACACCTAATGTGAAGTCATGCCAAGTCTCGAATGACGTCAGACTTGAGCCGAGTAGCTTAGCTTTTATCCATTTTAACGCGGGAGACTGGAGGATTAAAGAAATCCGTCAGCTGGAGTTATTAGATAACTTTTTAAACGATGAGGGAGCCCTAGGCAGTGGTTAGTGAAACGTGGCTAAAGCAGGCGTCTCACTCAATAAGCGGCTTCGAATTGGTTGCGTCGGGCAGAGACCTGGGGAGATTGGGCGGCGGTGTCGGCATCTATGTGCGTTCCACCTGTAGTATTTATCATCGCGCTCTGTTTGTAGTTCTGATGGCAATGTCCAGGTGGTAAGTTTGCATTTGAAAAAACTGGACGATCTTAAATGTTTTATTGTAGGCTTTTATTCCAACCATGTGTCTTGTAAAGACACCCTATTGAATGCTCTAGACGATATGTTGCCAAAATGTACCTCTACTCCTGTCATTGTTATGGGCGATGCGAATGACAACCTTCTCTCAAGCCCGCAGCCCAGTGACTATACTTCATTCTTTTCCGCAAGAGACTTCTCACTGGTAGTGGATCGCATAACCAGACCCGCGTCTTGTACGTATATTGACCACATTGCTGGTTCTAATTGCTCAAGATTTGCTACTGTCCAGCCTGTGGTTCTCGAAACTCTTATTTTTTCTGATCATAACCCGGTTCTCTTATCTCTTTCTGACAACTCCGCCGCTGCTAAACCGTTGGCCGAATTGGTCCCAAACCCACGTAGAAGTCACAATAGAGCTAAAATTGATTTGTTCCTATATCGCTTACAAGATGTCTCGTGGTTAGCAGTGAATGATGCAATAGACGTAAATTCGGCTTTCGATGTGTTCTGTAAAATCCTGCTTCTTATTTACGAAAAGTCATTTGATTTAGTGGATCCCCTTGCTTCTGATAGTTCCCACAAGGGGAATCAATTTTCTTTCTCTCCAGGTTTACGGCGTCTGCGTCGCAGAGTTAATAAATTGTACCGCAGACATCGTAAGATAAATTCGATAGATTCTAAAATTTCCTATTTAAACAGTCGTCGCCGCTACCTCAATGCAATTCGAGCCGCGAGGACAGCATTCTACCGCAATAGCTTTGCTTCCTTGCGCGATGACTCCGCTTAACTTTGGAGATTTATCAATGGAATCTGTGGTAGGCGACTTGAATCAGTGCACCTACCGTCCACGTTATTAGTTGGCGAGAATAAAACACTAGAAAACCCAGTTGAAATTGCAGACGAGCTAAACCGTCACTTTGCCACGCTAGGAAATACTTCGGTCGCTCACCTCGAAAAGAGCAGAGATATAGGACTTTTGCTAGACGAGGTATAGAGAAAAAATGGCAGTGTGTTTTCATTTTCTGCTGTTTCTGTTCCTGAAGTTCTTGGTGTCCTTCTTAGTCTTAAAGCAAGCTGGAGTCGAGGCGTCATGGGAGTGCCTGCAAAACTGTTAAAGCTGGCAGCTCCATCAATTGCAGGACCTGTAGCTGCCATTATAAATCGTTCATTTGAATCTGGAAGCTTCCCATCACGGTTGAAAGATACGGCGGTGTTTCCTTTATTAAAAAAAAAGGGTGAACGGAACCGCGCAGCCAATTATAGACCGATCTCGGTCGTTGATTATATCTCAAAGATCATCGAGAAACTGGTGTTGGTTAGATTAGATCGATATTTAGAGTCGATCAAATTCGTTCGCCTAACCAGTTTGGTTTTCGCAGGAGTAGGTCGACTGACCTCGCGCTGGCCCACTTATGGCAGCGGGTGTCAAATTCGATTGAGGCGAATAAGTTTTGTCTCGCAGTTTTTCTCGACGTGTCGGCTGCTTTTAACTGCCTTTATCATTCCCTTCTGTTCCAAATGCTCGCTCAGCTGGGTTGCTCCGCGCAGGCTGTTGCCTGGTTTAGATCCTATCTCTCAGGACGGAGACAGGTGGTACGAGCTGGTCAAATGAAGTCCTCCTGGCAGCAGGTTGACATGGATACCCCTCAAGGCTCGGTTCTTGGACCTTTTATGTTTCTTATTTTTCTGAACTTCGTTCTATTAAGCATCCAGGGACAAAACCTTGCTCAACTATTGCTTTTGCTGATGACACTACGCTACTGTTCGGAGCGAATCATCGAAATTTTAATACGGACTTGCACCAGTCGCTTTTAAAGGTTGATAACATAATTCGCATTTTTAACAGCTTTGGACTAGTTGTCAATGCTAGTAAAACGAATTACATAATTTTTCGTTCATCGCCAAGGCAACTGGCATTACCTGACAACTTAATACTCAAGACACGGAACATTGAGCTATCGCATACCGCTAAGTGCCTGGGGCTCGTTCTCCAGGAAAACATGAGGTGGCATCCTCATCTTTATTATATTGCTTTTAAGTGCTATGCAGTAATAGCTGCGCTGTGTAGAATGAAAATGATTGGGGTCCCCATAGAGGGTCTACTTATGGTATACAAAGCCGTATTCTTACCAGTGCTATGCTATGGTATTCTTCTCTGGCGTGGTGGCTACGAGGGAATTCTCCGGAGAGCCAAAGTGATACAGAATGATGCACTTAGAGCAAATTTTTCAAGGAAGCGAAGCGATTCGGTCCGTGACTTGTTTAGTCGTTTTAATCTATTTACTGTGGAAAGCATTTACATGCTAAGGGTTTCAATGTTAGCATACAACATTTCACAAGGTATTGTGCCCACGGAAATCGCATTTCAACTAATCCCTACTCTCAACCGAACATCAACTAGACGTGCAACAACTTTTGCAGTGCCCCCTGTGTCCCTGAAGTCCAGTCAGCACGCACTTGCATGCCGTCTTCCGAAAACCTGGACGTGCATTCCCAAACACATTAGATGCCTAACAAGGAAACATTTCTTCGTTCGTGAACTGAAACGGTGGCTTTTAATTTCACAGTCAGAATCTGGCTTGTAATCTAGGTAAATTCGGAATTGGAATGGTAGTGCTTTGTATATAGGGGCACACACTCGGCTTAGATAGTAATGTTTATACGTGTTTTTACCCATAGTTGTGAATTCTGAAGATGCTGTACTAGTGAAGTGTACTTCGTTTGTGCGAATATTCACAAGTGTGTAGCCTTACATGTTGTTCGTGTTCAATCAAACATACCAGCTGGTGTTCTTGTGATACTCAATAACCACGGCGATTGTGTAAAGTGCTTATAAAAAGCACTCCTTGGACTTTGTCGAGAGTGATTTTCTACTTCGTTGTTTGAATCATGTTTTTTTTTTATTATTATTATTTATTTATTTTTTTCTATTTGCCGAGAACTTAAGCGATTTAAAATGCAGTTCCGTAAATAAACCACGTTTGAAATTGAAAAAAAAAAAAAATTGAAAATTGAATTCTGGAGTACTCGGTTAGTGGGACCTCCCCATCCTTCTCTAGCTCCGTTGCCTGATCCGCCATAGCACGATATAGTGCTTGGCCCTCGAGCCCGAGGCTGTGTAGTAAGATTGCACATTTCTTCGCGTCGGTCAACTTTGCTACGACGACCGAGGTGGCTTCTAGGTAAATCTCAAATGCTTGATGCCACTCCGTCCACGGTGTTGTTGGTCGGCTCATGGCTGGCAAGAACGTAGCTGGGGGTGGTAGACCTGTGGCCATTGTTGCGGTGGCTTTTTCCTTCCAGATCCTGTCGACTGCGCCAGTTGTAGTATCCACCACCCTAAGGAGCGGACGGGACCGTTACGAGTTCGCTAGTCTTTCGCTCAAACAACACACGTCCTCTGCCTGGCTCGCACCAACGACTACTGATTCATTTATTCTCGTGCCTCCTTATATATCACAGATTTGCCCGCGCATTTAGTAACTTCCCGCGTCTTCGCTACTGGTGTGGCGGCATCCTCTATTTGGCGCCCTGTATTTAATTTGCTTCAGCATTGCCGCCAACAGACGATATATATGCCCTGCGCTGCTTAACGGACGCTGCTATCCTACACTTATGTACTTAAGGCAACTTGGTCCACAAGGTAGCACCTAAATTACAGAGTGCAAACCTTTATACTTGTAGCCGAGGAGACAATAAGCAAGTGAGATGCCGAGCCTCGGCTGTTTTGGGTTCTAGCAAATTCAATAAGGCCAATCAGGTTGCGATAGTGAACAAGAAGAATACGTTTTATTTTGACAACTATGGTAAATTGAATTAGGTATGGTAACGGGAGCACTGAGAGTTCCTCATATAGTTTCATTGCTATTGAAACGCGGGAGACCTACAACGAGGTGAAGTGCCCTTTTCTGCAGCAGATGAAGCGGAGTTATATGACACGCATGAGAAAGACCGTACACCTCCAGACCATAAGTTAGGCTCTGTAAATGTGCGTGGTACATTGCCGTGAGGCACTGGCGGGGAAGGATTTTGCGAGTGCGGTGTATGGCGGCTATACACTGACAATTTTTTTCCTGACATGTTTTCGGAACGTCTGATGTTCGTCAAGAACGATACCCAGGAACTTCGTTTCAACTAGCATATCAAGCGTGCGGTCGCATGCAAAAGCTTCAGGATTGATTGTCACTCACGAATAGAGCCGTTGTGTCGTCAGCAAATAAGGCTAGTTCAGCATAATTTAGAATATTCAAAAAATCGTTAACTAAAAATATGAAATAATAGCGGTCCACTGATGCTCGCTTGAGCTACTCCAATTGATATATTTTCATTCATGATCAGCGCACACAGACGAAATTTTGCGCCAATCGGTGACAGCGTTTATTCCTTGAGTCAAAACAGCAAAAGAAAACGAGGTTCAGCGACTTTTACGGAACCGAAAATGAAGAGGCAATTAATCTGCTTTAAGTTCTGGGTTAAAAACCAGATCATTTGTTCCAAACTGGTGGAAGTGTTGCGAATAGCTCATGATAATCAAGCACTATCTCAAAACACTTTGCATATGTGGTAACGCCGATTTCGCGACGCACGTAAAGAGACCAGAGATGACCCCTGTTCGGAAAGGCCGTCCACGTCAAAACCAGAAGAAAACTTTAAAAAAATCGTGATATCGTACTCAGCGATCGCCGAATAACTATATTAGATAGCTGAAGAGTTAGAGGTATGTTATGGCAGCGAAGTTCGTTCCAAAAGAATGTTGAATTTCCAGCAGATGAACGCCTGCCGGGAAATGTATGAATTGAGCCTTCAGATGTTAACATAAGGACCTGGATTTGAAGGGTGATTACAAGGTCGATCGAAATCGAAATTCAGGCAGAGCAGATCCAAGGTTCTTTTGACTGCTTTTTCCACTACAGTGAAATTATGGCCCGGATTTTTTTTGCCACCTGGTTTTGCGGTCAGTAGAGAATTCTGCCGCGAGATTTTAAGACGATTGCGCGAGAAAGCCTGGCGCAAGAGGCCTGAACTATTGGCAAACAACTCTTGGATCCTCCATCACGACAACGCGCCGGTGTACACAATGTTAGTGATTTCGGATTCCTTGATTGAAATTTGATTTCTATATTTCCGCAATCTCCCTGTTCTTCGGGTCTGGCTTCTTCTGACATTTTCCTGTTCCCGCGGATACATTTTTTTTAAAGGGATAATGTTTCGAGCCTTTAGAGAAGATAAAGAAAAAAATGCAGCAGCAGTTCAACTCGACTCCAAAAGACGCGTTTAAAAATGTTTCAAAGAGTAGAAAAAGCTAACTCGAGGTGCTATGCAGCGGACGGGGGTTATAAACTAAATAAATAAATTCGGAGGGAATAAAAACTGTTTGGAAAATTAAATACATACTTTGCATCTCATACACTTGTAACAGATCTGCCCCGATATGCGTCTGACCAGAGTCTAATTGTACGATCAACATCAAGAAAGAAATGATAACCTGACCAAGATAAATAATAGGTGGTCTTCCTGCCGCGAGACCATATATATGTATCACATATGATTCAACTAGCATAAGTCTCAGCCATCACATAGGCCATTTTGCACAGTGGTACAGTTCGTTTGTACATACAAAACACGGTTGTACGTGATCTCTGCAAGTACAACTGTCAGCTGAATATGCACGCCACGTTACACAAATACGTGCATTCTCGTAGTAGTAATATGGTCCGTCATCAAAAACACCTCCATGGATCACTTGCCCGTTCGGGTGCCAAGCGATTTGCCGAACCACCTGCCTACAGACGACACTAAGCGCTTCGCTGTCGTACAAAATTGGACCGGTTGGCTGAAAGTGACAACTTTGGAGCGACTTCAAAAGGCCTCAGTTGTGTTTTGCTGAGTAAGATAGATAGATAGATCTATCGATGACTTCCAAAATGTGTGGTGACCTGATGCCGCCTCCGCTTCCACCGCGGTGTTCGACCGCGCTCGACGGTGACTCGCTCGGGGAGTCGTGGTTAGGCAGCGGGTCGTCGCTGCTGGTCAGCTCTCCAGTGTCACCTGCCGAAAACCTCAGCAACCTCCGTAAGGCTATCGAAGCCTTGAATTTGGTGGCGACTTCGGTAGACACGCCTCACGACACGCTATGGCGCGAGCCCGACTCGGCGTATCGGAGCATGCACACGTTGGATACTGTGTCGACAAGTACGCCTGAGTACCATCCATCGGCGCAGTTGAATGAGCCGTCTTCGGACGGACTGACTTTGTCGACCGAACTCAATACGTCGCCCGTCGAAAGCAATGCGTCGCCTGTGGAAAGTTCTTCGGAGCCCGAGGTGGAAATTCTAGAGCGATTCCGTCGCTTCGGGGTCCGCTTCATCGTCACGCCAATGGGTACGCCGCTTGTAAATGCCCGATTCCGCAGCCGCTGCTCGAGTGGTCAGCGCTCCTGAGCGAGGTCGCTGTTACTTCACAGGACACGCTGCCACTGTGCTTTCACTATCGCTGGGCCGAGGTGAAGCAAAATTTCAACCAAGACGTGTTTGGCGACCTCCAGTTCCAAGACTTCCTGCTCGCCAGGGAGCAGCGCGGTCCCTACCACGCAATGATACATTTTGCCGGCATATTCGCCAACGTCGGGTATGACGGCTCGAACTGGTACTGGGGTGCTCGTGGGTGACGGCGAAATGCCTTTCATTGAAAGCGTTCACCGTCAGAAGGAAAACTTTGTCGAATGTCTCTGTTCAATGATTCGGCAGCAGTTTCGTCTAAATAGAGATGTCATGCCGATCTGTCCTCAGCCAACGCCTAATGCGCACATGTATGTGCGTGAAGCTGAAACTGAATTCGAAACAGAGGCTGAGCTGCCGGAACACCCCTGCGCCGACCCGTCCTCTCCAACTGCTAGGCAGACTGATTTGTTGGAGCCCGCTGATCTGAAGACCATCAATGGCCAAAGGGCTCCAAGAGGAATCCCTACGTACAGCTCCATGGCAGGAACTACAGTGGACTCTTCGACTCTCCCTAGCACTGGTGGTCCGCTGGTAAAATTTTCACAGTCATTTGGTGTCACGCGAGAGTTGATACAATACATAGCCGAAGAGTTCCTGGCATTTGCTACAATGTTTGAGGTAGTCCTATACATTGTCGTGCATTGCTATGCACTAGTTATGCGCTGTCAACACTGATATTATTTATGCTATGCGCATGTTATGCACTATCGACACTGATATTACCAATACCCGCAGCTTTAAAAAAATCAGGGAAAAAGGACTTAGGTGCTAACATTTTGTAGCTTTACAATTGGGCCGTCTTCTTATACCTATCTATTGCAAGACACCCTGGCCCTTTGCATCATTTTACAAAAAAAAAAAAATATATATATATATATATATATATATATATATATCGATTTTATCTAAATGCGACGTATACATATGACAGCCTTATCGCCAGTAGGGTTGTGTACTCGTCTATAGTGCAATTTTAGTACTGGTATGTCTCTACTAGTGAATTGTCTGACCGTTTATTTTTGTATCATGCCATTTGAGCATGCTCATAGTAGCGTGTTAGTGGTAAATAATGTATCTACTTACTGGCGTTATAAGTATATGTATCGTAGTTGCATTCTGCAAGAAATGTGCAAGAATCATCTTTCGTAAAAGCTGGCTTTACTGGAGAGGCTGCCTGTCTCTTTCTTCTACATGTGCTTCCAGCGCTCTCTAGTATTGTTCGGATGCAAATGATACACGTAAAACGTTTATGCAAGTAATAGTTTAGCTATATTATTACTTTTTTAATTATTAGGTCTTGTATGGGTATTGAACTGTTTACCCGAGGCAAGCGTCGCTAGCCGTGTGTACTTGTAAAAGGTATCGTGCCGATATTGACAATCTACTGAAAAAGGCAAACGTGTTCAACGAAAAATACCTAAGAGCAACATTACATACGGAGCGCATCATCGACACCAAAGCCTTTCTTAAGTGTACGAAAACACGATCCTGGCCGTACCGTCACGTCGATTTAGAAATGCAATCGAGCAACTTATGTTTACCGTGCAATTTTATCGGTGTAAACGATCTTCTTACGCTAGCTTCGCTATCTTCTGACTGCACCCTGGACTTCCGTCCAGATTGCCGGGGTGCACACCTCAATAAACTAGAGTACTGCAAAGAGAAGAGTTGTAACTTAAAGAATCTGCTATCATATAATTTTTAGTCAAAACGTAGCTAACTCATTCTACTAATCATATTTCTCAGTCGGTCCTAAATAGACTAATATTGATTGTGCGACTAAATCCCTACCGGCAATACTTACGTCCATTAAAAGACAAAAATGTTGACTGCAACTCGCTACTTGTTTGTGTACTACTACACACAATGGCAATACGAAGACTAAAGGTTTACATCCCCAGTCTATAAGAGAGGTCCATAGCATTCGTTGCTCTCATCCCAGAACTTCTCTGGTTTGTCAGAAGACTACCTATTGTCAACTGCGAAAAGAGCCACCGACAGCCGATCTTTGCGCTTAAATATTCAATGCTCTCAACCCACTCTAGCGAACGCCGTATCCCTGTCTTGCGCTCGCAAACGAAGACAACAGTTTTGTAGTTCTGGCCGTCTCGTGGTCTTTGTAACAATTTATTTACAGTTTTATATATACAAACAATGGAATAGTACAGAATAGCTGTAGTAATAGACATCGTTGTCTGCCATATCATAATTGAGTTTTCTCTAATTTTCTTACTCTCACCTCTCCTCGCTATTCGGTATATTTTCTAGTGCATGAAGGCTTGAACACAGATCATACGAATTGTTTATCGTCCAGCACTGCCTTTCTTACTAATCCTCATTTTCTTTATATACGCCTTACGTTATTCTACTATCTCACTTTATGTAGTAGCTTATAATAATATAGATCATATATATCGATACCAGTAGGTGCAGAGGCCGTGCTGATGTGACAACATGTTCTGTAACTCATATTTATGGACTTCCTAATTCGAACAGGAAAGTGGAACTATATATAGTCTTCCAAAACCTACTCCTAGAACCGAGAAGCATACATTTTATTGTCAGCCAATATAGCCTACGACAAATTTCACTGTGACTGGACCGCATGCACGTTCTTCTCTGAAAATAAATAAGCCATTTTTTTCTGATTGGTTCATTGATACACAGCTATCACGCCAAACAATACTTAGATACTGCTAGAAGATATGTATAAACACTCCTCATGATTTTCCTTTCTGCAGTGAGTTTGGCGGACGAGACTGGTTGGACTGAAAGCACTGCTAACCACAACAACTGTAACTAACAGTACAATTACTACAATGCCTATTACAGATATTCATTCAACCGTTACTTTTCATGACAGCCGAAATACAGCAGTGGTGGAAAACGCCAGGTAAATCGCTGTGGGCTTGTCCGCTAACCCTTAGTAAGAAAGCTGTTTTCGGGAATCGATAATTCAAACTTAAACAAGTCTAATTCCTACCTGTCTGGTGCATGGCCCATCACGAAAAGGGA
>QVRM01003520.1:0-28140 GCA_003439945.1 Dermanyssus gallinae | reverse complement strand
TCGTGATAGGAACCACAACTTCATTATGGTCGTAAGTAAGCGTGATCCAGAAGACACCATCAAGACCGCAATTTGGTCAATGCGGTTTGGCTTTTGAACACAGCATATTCCAGATCATCGCCAGTGTGAGCAAAGTAAGTGACGTTTTGATTGGTCTTCTCACACTCGTACTGTCCTCAGAAAGATCGAGGAAATTGTGTCCTGTATTAAAGAGTCTATATTTGCGTATCCGATGGTTAAAGCGCTTATTATATTCCGCAAGTTGCCACATTGTCTGCTGAGGAAGCGCCAATGGCCAATAACTCATTTATTATCGCCTAGTGCACGGCAAAATCGATTTACAAAACTGGTTCTACAAACATTTGCGCAGCCTGCAATGTTATTAACGTTTTTTTTTGCACTGGAGAAAACATTTTATGAACTAGCATGGTAATAACAGCCGGCTAAACATTTCAACGTGACCTCTAGGCACAATCGAGTTTTTCCTATTGTTGGCTGATTAAAGACTACTACTATATGACATCACTTCGTCTGTATAACCGACTACCGTTTAAAGTAGTAACAACGAAAGCATCACCAGCAACACCATAACAGCAGCAACAACAACAACAACAAACAACTGCATGCACGGGGACAACAAAAACAACAACAGCGACACAACTTTCGATCTAAATTAGAAGTTCCTCCTACGTGTCCTCTCAGCTCAATCGAATTAGCGGCAAGTGCCACGAAGCTGAAGGCGATCACACTGGCAAGTGCATCAAACGCAACACAAGCATCACGCCATCTTTCGACTGTCCATGACCTTTCTATCGGCCACTTTTCACTACCTTTCGTGCTAAATTATATCACTTAAAATAATAATAATAAAAAAATATATCATTTGCATTAATTTATATGTCGCCTGTTACTGTGACTATTACGATCAGTGCCTGTGACCGTCACTAGAGGCTGACGCACGAAGAGAGGTTGCACAACAGATACCCAAACGTCTTCCTCATCAGTAGAGAGAAGACAAAATCTCAAATATCCCAGTAGTGCTACTCAAACGTCTTTGCGAGTTCACAGTAAGCTGAAGACAGATAGACGTCCGTCGCGGTTATCGCGTGCACATCTGCGAGTATCTTGCAAATTGATGTAGGACCCCCGGGGTTGCGTCACTCTGGTGCGGAAAACAACTGCATGAAGGCGCCACGCCACTTTCTTCGCTGAAGGTCGCTACCAATGATTAAATTGATAAATTATTTTAAAAAAATAGTTACAGATTCAAAATGCCGCCACGGAATGCACGGAAGTTGCGCAAGCAAAGTCAAGTGTGCGTTCAACGGGATCTGCTCCAAATCGAGTTTTGTGGACGTGACCAGACGCCCTCAGCAGCAGCAGCCGCCAACTGCGAGATCCCCAACTGACGCCGGCAGTGACCACAGACCGAATGCGGCAATTCGTCGAGGAGCGAGTACGGCCGCAGGACAATATCTTGGCTGCCAATATATGGATATGTAAGGGCAACCGTGGCAATATAATATATATATATATATAGTAACGCAAAGGAAACAGACAAAAGAAAGGGCTATAAAGTCGTAAAGCAAAACATCTTATGCTGCGATGCTGAGTCGATTCGAATGGCCAATGAACAACACCGAATGGCAGCTGTAGCAGCTGGGTAGCCGTTGTGGGATGGAGGGAGGTTGTGTGTTCTTTCGCTGCACTCATCCGTGGCGCCGCCGCCGCCTGCTCTGTATTGCAGAGCCGTGGACCTACGACCACTGCTGGTAGCGATGACCGCCGCTGCACCAGAGGATATAGACTCAGACTCGTCGTGGTCTGCCTATACTAGAAGTGGGCAGAACAGCAACAGAAAGCCAATAGAGAGAATGAAGGGGGTGCGGGGGGGGGGGGGGTGCGTTGTCCTCGGGGGAGGGCAGGGGGTGCGGGGGTGCGTTGGTTCTCGGGGAGGGCAGGGGGTGCGGGGAATGCGTTGGTCCTCGGGGGAGGGCAGGGGGAGCGGAGTGCGTTGCCCCTCGGAGGAGCATGCCATCGCGAGGGGGTTGCGTTACCCCTCGGGGAGAAGAAGGCCAGTCAGTCTCAGTCGAATAAGTGTGTGCATGGATGCGGCACTCGGCGGCATATGGATGCGGAATCTTCAACGAGTGCGTCGCTTGAGGTCAGAGAGGCCGAATCCAAACGCAGTAGAAGAACGCGAACGCAACACGTGCCTCCGAAGAGTCAATAGGGCGCTCGCCTGCCGCCTTTGCTGCTGCTGCTGCGACTACAGCTTCCAGGGACCCATGTAGAAGATTGGAGGGGGTGACGAGGACACTGCTATGCGCCGAGACTCTATTGCTCTACGCTCCGACGAGAACATATATCCCTGACTGGCCAGCTGGGACAGCAACACTCCGCAGGGGCCCGCGCGTGCTTCTTCCGTTGGGCCCACCGCCCACCATTGCGTGCAACGACAACGACAAAAACACCAACAACGCGACCACAACACCAACAACGCCGACAATGCACGCCGAGCCAACGGCCGGATAACGTCTAATCCATTCATCGATGGCTCCATCCACCACCACCAATGAGTGTTATGCTTTCCTGCTCTCAATCGTACTGTTAAAAGTCAATATTTCGAGCTGACTCTCGGCCCAACAGTTAACGTCAAGGAACCGTTATCGCATCGCTTCGTAGGACGGACCCCCACAGCAAATACAAATATACAACGGTGGTGGGAATCAACGGCCGTGCACCCATGTGTTTCTGCAGCCTCAAAGCGCACACAAGTACACCACGTCATCGGTTCCTGAATCTCTCCCGTCCTGTTTGGTGCTCGTGTGGTGACTTCATTGGCAGGCAACAAGTAATGTGAGGGGGACGCGTAGTAAAGTCACACCACGATCAATCTTGATACATGTTTTGGTGTTCATTTAGCAAGGACGCTTGAACGTTTATTTGTATCGTCTCTTTGTGTAGTCTTCTACTAGATTTTCCATTTTGTTTATCGAAAAAAAAAAAAACTCTTATTGATCTTTGTAGACTAACAAATTCCTACTCGTTCGAATTCGTTTTCACCGGTAAGAAACGAGAGCGAATATGTGGAAGGCACGAGTGCTACAGTGAAGCTGACACCAACGTTTCATTTAATTATTATTATTATTACAATTTTTTATTGATAATATATTACGTTTTCTTAGGTTATTACTCACGACACTATAAATAAGTAGAAGTAAAAACAATTGCGCGTAGTGGTTGGTCGGTTACGATTCACTGCTTTTGGACTTCTTCTACGTTTAAGTCTACAAGTCGTTCTGCTGGAACTAATTGCAGCCCTAATGGCGTGGGAGGGGGATGGAGTAGTTGAAGTAATAGCAGTGACAGAAAAGATAGGAAAGTCATTACTTATATCCGAGATAGTCCATAGGATGTCCTATACATTTGCTCCGAAAACGCCGCAATTATTGCTGGCGATGTTGTGTTTTTTACGGTTTTGTCGCTGTGGTGAGTGAGAGCGTTATTCAGTACTCTTCCTGTAAGTTGTTTTTACATATGCTCGCTATTGTTATCGAGCTGGCAATATGCATACATGCTGTTGTTGGCTCGTGTTGTGTTATTGTCGGTGTTGGTTGTTGTTGTTGTTGGTTGCTGCTGTTGTCGTCGCAACAGTTGTCCCCGGTTTTTATTGTGAATATTCTCGTTGTGATTGACATCTTGAATATGTTCTTAGTTTTTTCCCGAAAGCCACGCTGACCGCCTCCGATCGTATGCTCTGCTTGCCTTACAGAGTCAGACAGTCAGACATTTCGCTACGTCTAGCAGAAAAAGCGCCAGGAGAGACAGAAAAAGAAATCTGGTATTCCGAGTCGGACGTCACTCTCTCCTGACAAACGTGTGTGATGACGACATCCATCGTGCTCAGCTATCAGCTGCTACCATAGTCCAAAGCGACCAGACAGGGAAAACAGAGGAGGTTATTTTTGTTGCTGCTGCTGCTCCAGCTGCTGCTGCTGTTTCCTTGCTGTTGGAAGTCGTCCACGAGAGTCCTAGAGTCACAAAGACAGACGAACGAAAAAAGATTGGATGATGCCCATGTCCGGCCAAATACGGTCGAGATAACTAAGCTGGGGCAGCACGAAAAACATTGAGGTCAGGAGATGTGACTTGCAGAAATACAAAGTCTCGCGACGAACTAGGAGTTATTGCGGCACTACAACTAATAATAAGAAGAACAACAACTAATCTTATCAGCAACAATACAGCATAGTAATATACGCGCACGTACGTGATAGACGCGTAAGAAATGTTTATATATATATATATATATATATATATATATATATATATATATATATATATATATATATGACCACGTTGTGCGAATATGCAGTTTACCTACGATACTTCGGTGGTATATAGAGGTCGTTACTGGAGTTTTGACAGAAACTTTATATACTTATTCATTTTCTTTTTGCTGTATCTTAATTTATATTCATGTGTAAATGAAAATTCGTTGGGGCAGCCAGCAGCTCTGCTTTCACAACCCATGGGACTGATTCTAATAATACAAGTATACAACACATTGTTAAACGAGCAATAAGGATCTCTCTCTTTTGATAGTGTGATCGAGATTATGCATTTGACTCACTTTAACGGTCGCAATCCAACCCGGAGCTACATACCTGGAAGCAGACAAATATACAAGGTTAGAACATATATTGTTATATATTTGTAAAAATCAATACAAGTATGAATTATCAATTTATCTCTTTGGTTGACTAAAAACAATTATATATATATATATATAATATATAACTCCTGCTAAAGCCACAGCAACGGCAGGCACTCGACCACCGCCGAGATCCAAGGCGAGTCGATACAGTGTACAGACGAACGGAGCAACGCCCCCTGCCGACCACCCCCGTCCACACGCGAGAGAGATCCAACACAGGGCCCACCACAGGACTGCGTTCAAGGCAGGAAAAATCACTATGGCCAGCAAAGGAAAGACAAGGGCAACGAAATGTCCGCAGCGACAAACGACATGCATCAGTACACCCGTCTACGACAGAAATCCAACCTGTACGAAACCCAACCTGGTAGCGGATCTGCTGAATTTAGTCGAACGCCAAAGGAGAAACTGAGAATAGCTCAGTGGAACTGCGAGTGTGCCAAAAGATCATTAAGACTTCGGTCCACTTCACCAGTGCCCACGAAGACATGTCCTCTAGGGACACTCGTGCGCTCTAAAAATACTACGCGGCACATAGACTTGCTACTAGAGTTAACAACATAGGCCGCCTTAGACTAGGCGTATCAGTATTTCAAACCGGCGACTGGATAACGCCGATGAAGGATATCATGGTAGAAGACAATTGCGTGGTTATAGAGGGCGATAGAATCAACCTGATCGCCCTAAAAGTGAAGTCCGCAGCATCAGAGAAAATGTTCGAGGCTTCTTTGAGGTGCTTATCGCAGACCGCTATCGAGCCGCATACAGAACCGACACCTGGCCGTACAGATCATTATGTACGCGGACGATCTAGTACCTGATACCCTACAGTCGCAGCACTTCCAGCTGGCGGTAACTCGGTTCGCATCTTATGCGAAGGAAGTCGGCCTCAAGATCAATAGGGGAAGAGTAGAAGCTATTTGATTCATGTACGCAGGCCGGCTAGCAGAGAGTGGATTGCTCAGACTATACCGACAGGAGTTAAAGTTTGTATATAGGGTCACTTACTTAGGTATCACAATGATCTCCTTTCACTGAAGCGCTAGGTTTTTCCACATAATAAAATTACATACGTCTCCTATGGGCGAAACTGGGTATCTACATGACAGTGTAAATCCTGCGTTTCAGAAACGGATACAGGCTAACAAACTTTCGTATACAATCGTCCTCTTTATTTGTTAGTCAGTGCCCCATATTCTTAGAACAGATTCGAAAGCAGTGGGCAGTCCCAGAAACCCCGGCGTATGGCCGGCTCGTTTAGCAATATGAGGAAAAAGGGATGACAATAAGTCTGAATTTTGCACCGCAGGGGCAATGCGACACTTATAGTGGAAGAAAGATGGCAGAACGAGCATATGGTGGTACGTTTCGCTGTTCATGCATTTTAGTATACAGTCTGTGGGACTGAGCGCTTTTTAGAGGGCCCAGGGACACATGCATTTGTACATACTGTGACAGAGGTGGTCTGTAGGATATTATGGCAGGATTGTCGTGCAGTCACCGCACTAGCAGGACTGTCACAGACTTCCTAAAATGTTCATACTGTACGTCTATGTCTAACCAACAGAAATGAAGAGACTATATATATATATGGCGGACAGTAGGTCATTTGATGCACACATCGCGTGACATCGCTTTGCTGATGGTCTGCAGTTGTACTAACCAACCAGTTTTCGTATGGGCGATGTTTTTGTGCTGTTTAAAAACAATGATGCGGCAACCGACTAGCTCAGGACAGGCTTTCTAAAATGCGAATGTATATATATATATATATATATATATATATATATATGTAAGGAAAAAATCTGCTTCTGCGCAGCAACATTGATTGACACTTCATTTTAATGGTACAATGAAGCTCAAGCAACCACAGCAAACGCAGCAACAGCAGCATTAGAGTCACCATCGGTCACAAGACAATCGTCAACAACTCAACAGCAACAGCTCCAACAACACAACAGCAATACGGAATGCAGCTGCCGGGCGGCTTCAGTGAGCCGCCCGCGCCCCCTTTGAAGTCAAAGTTGTCATTGAAGACACTGGCAGTGACGGCAGCCGCCAAATATAGTCGAGGGGAGACAGGGCAAAGAAGTGCCACGGTCAAGAAGACGAGGAGGAGGAAGAAGATTAAAAACAACAACAACTACAGCAACAACAACAACAACAACAACTACAGCAACAACAACTACACAGCAACAACAACAACAACAACAACAACTACAGCAACAACAACAACAACAGCAACCAGCAACAACAACCACAACAACAACAGCAGCAACAATTATAGCAACAGCAGCGGCAGCAGCAACAACAATAACACCACAACAACAACAATAACAGGTCAATGAGTGGCTCTTGATGTTGTTGCTTTTGTTGTAATTTTTTATTTCCTTGACCTCAGCTCGCGTGTGTCGCCCAGCAGCAGCGACAACTGGTGGCGTCTTTAGTCTGGGAAATGAGAATGATTTGTTGTTGTTGCTGTTTGTGGTGTTGTTGCTCATGATGTTGTTGTTGTTGCTGTTATTGTAGCTGCTTTCCTTTTTCTTCGTCGTCGTCGTCGTTACCCCATGTTGTTTTTTCTCATTCTCGACCTCGACAATGAACAACGGCAAACGCTGTATCCCATTTGCCATTGTGCGGCAAAATGTCAGCAAGGCAAAAGTGCCCTCGGAGCTTTTCTCGTCTTCACTAGCGTGGACGGCAGTGTGCATACATTTATGTATATACATATGTTATTGTGTGACTGCGTGTTTACTTCGATCTGTGTATGCGTGTAATCGTTATTACGTATACGAGTATGCACATGTGCATGCTCATGAGAAGGGAAGTTGTCTGGGCGAACATCGTCGTCATCGCCGTCGTCATCAACATCAACATCATGCTCTTACGCTGTTTCTAGACGCCACTAACACGGGAGCGGCTGGCAGACATGGGAGCCTACAGACCTAGGTACTGCGGCTGTTATTACAGCCACGTCTTTCCTCCTGTCCGACTCGCCACAACAACGACGTATCTGTGACGTTGTTTGTTCTGAGTAGTCCATCTATTGCTACTACTACTACTTCTGCGCTACTGCGGCGGCGGCGGCCACGGCACCGATTCGGCGGGGTACAAAACCAAAATCAGCAGGAACGCAGAACAAGAGAAGACGAAGAATAAGAAGACGAAGAATCGAAAAAACAAAAACAACATTCTGTTCATTGAGGAAAACGTCGTAAAAAGGTGTCGTAAACATCATCACGGTCGTCGACGTAATCGAGGCCGGCCAGTCTACCGCTCATCCATGAGCGATTATAGTTTCGGAGTGACTAAATTATTGACGACAAAACGAACACAATGAAACTTATAGCTATATACAGTATATATATATATATATATATATATATATATATATATCACTATCCTACTACCAACGACTATGGTAAATAAATATGATATAATCATATATATACACATACATACATACCACAATGCGAGATCAGTTTTTTACTGGACCAGCTGCTCTTGTTTTAAGTTCATAGGAAAACCTTTGCTTGAGCTCCACGAGCAGCAGTAACCACCACCACCACCGCCTTTCGATAATTGCCACCGATTCATAGAGAAACGAGCAAAAAAAACCCCAAAGTTATGAAGGCACGCAGGCAAGAAGGCCGACAGGGACCTGTGCCCCACGGGGATGATCGGCAGTCAGTCTGTCGAAGATCGACGTACAGAGGTGGTCCCACTCAGTTCACGCAGCTTAGCCGATCGCAGCTACCGGCCGAGCGCGGCCGGGGGGGGGGGGGAGCAGGGGCAGGCAGCCACAAAAGGGAACATCGATTCGGCCCTTTACTCGGTGTTTGCCCCCCCCCCCCCCCCGCCTCCTCCACCGTGGTTCTTCGTCGCCGGGTCCTCGCCGAGGTCGTCGCTTTTCCGCTTAAGCGGCAAATCAATTTTCGCTCGATTTGCTGCAACTGCTTGCTCTTCGCTGCTTGCCGCGTCGTCTTTCCCACCTCTGCTAGACCTCTGTATATCTCCCACGGTCCCCTCGGTCTCTCCGCCCCACCCCCCCCTCCTCTCTCTCTCTCTCCCTCTTTCTCAATCTGTCTATCTATGCTATTCTCGCTAGGCTCAACCTTTTGTTCCGCAGAGCGCTGCCATCTCATCCAGAAGACGGTAGTAATATTCCAAAGTTTGCTTGGCTTTCTGTTATCCCACGAAGGCGAGACGAACGTGCCTTCCTGCCTTCCTCAGAGGCCGCGTGCGCAAAGTATGCGTGGTGGCGTTAGCGGATGATCACCTTGTGGCGGTCTGTGGTCTCCCTACTGCCGTCGACGCTGCATGGGACCACCATCGGCGACATAGACAGAAAAAAACGTGGCTTTGATGATTTTGACCAAAGATCTCGTTGGGTAATAGAAAGAGCGAGCAGCAGCAGAAGCAGTAACAGCAACATCTAGGCTTACTCCTATACTACAATCATAATGAAGTCGCGTAATTAGACCCCGAAACCTCCGGGCTAAAGCCGAACTTTATGTTTCAGCCTTGTGCCGACGACAACACAACAGTGTTAGAGGATAGACTGTCAAAGGACAGGCTGCATTTAGCTACGTATGCGGTTAAAGGAATATCATCTATCCATACATGTGAGTGCATTTTACCTACTTCAAAGTTACGTCGGATCAAAGGAAATTTGGTCCGACTCCTGCAAAGAAGAAAGTGAAATCTTTAGCTAGTGGTTAGCTTTTCTGGCTGCCGCTTTTACGTTTCCTCTTTTTATTCATCTTCTTCTTCTTCCTATGCTTTTCTTTGGCCTTCTTCTGCAACTGCTTTTTCTTCTGGGGCCGTTTTCTTATCGCGAAAAGACACCTTCGTTCGTCCACGTCTGGCTTGCCTTGGTTGGTGCTTTCAACGGGGGGCGGATTGGGTCGGAAAGGAACGCGATCACGTGCGCTTCGATTCGGCTGGAGCTTGAATGCCTCCACCTCTGCCATCTTCTCCCGCAAGCGAGATCTGGGTAGTAACGGGCTTTGGCAAGTCCTCCTTCCCATCGCAAGGCAAGTTGGCGACCTCTGAAAAACGCTGCCAATAGGCGCTGAATAACCCCTGCCCAAGCACCCCCGCGACCAGCAAGGGTTTCGGGCGACTACAAGGTCATGAGAAAGGAACAACCGTAGAAGAACAACTTTTCAGCCTTTTCTTCTCACCCTTCCTCTCACTTAAAAAATATTTTATATATAGACCTATCTATCGTATCTTCCTAGTGCCGGGCCTCATACCTCTCGCCCGCCACCTTTCCCTTTGTTGCTCGATCTGTTTTGCTTCTGATATTCTCCACGTCATCTACGCTCTACTCCTTGCAACATATTCTTCTACTATTTTTCTATTTCATTTTTTGCAGTTTACTCGATCTATTGTTACAATGCCGTTCCCCTCCGTCTGCTCCTGTACGCAGCTGTACGCATTATTCCATATCCAACAGACGGCGGCCGCAGCCGATATAGGGTCATTTGGCCGGCTGACTTTGCGGTTAGAGAGAGAGAGAAGAGAGATAAAGAGAGATGGCAGCGGACATCGACAGACCGTCGGGTCACGTTTGGCTTGCGACTTTGAAAACTAGCAAGATGCTGCTATAGCTTACGTGCATTTATTGATACAGAGTGTCCGGATAATCTCGTCTAAAACTCTGGGGGTGTGGTCAAGCTTGGTAAGAAAATCATGTTTGCTAATGAAAACGGGAAGCGGAAATGTTTTTCTTATAAGAGTGAGGTGATTTGTTTTATGATTTTTTAACTTGCGACTTTAAGTAGGCTGTCCGACGTATAAACTTATAAATTGCACGATTGTGAGAGAACGCATTACTCATTTAAAGACCGATCATACCGGCGCATTCGGGAGAACAATTTACATTGTCTGAATTATACCTGCCTCTAGCTAGAGCAGGAACTATTGTAATATTCAGAAAAGTTCGTAAACTTATATGATTGTATATAAAGTTTCTGCTCTAGCTAAGACTAATCAAATTTCAGACGATGTAGATTTTCGAAATATGCCGGTACGCTTGGCTTTTCAATTGGGTTGAGCGTCCTCTTACAATCGTGCATTTTATAAACTCGGACAGCCTACCTAAAATAACCGCTTTGAACAATTTTCATCTGACTCCTATGCTAAACATTTCCGCTCCGGTTTTCCATTGGCAAACATTATTGTCTCACCGAGTTTGACCATACCTCAGAGTTTGAGAAGAGATTATCCGAAGACCCTGGATAAATATATATATATATATATATCTAGTAGTGTTAGAACTATAAAGACTCTTATGGTTAGGCTATCATATTAATACAAATACTTGTTGTAATTGTATTGTAATTATGTACTATCTTGAAATGCAATGTTATTGCGAAATAAACAATATATATATATATTAATACCAATACTTATTTTTAATATATAAAATAATATCATGTTTATTGAGAAAAATTACAGAATTTGTTAGACATACACTAAATTAAGTCAGATGTTATTTCGTATTGGAGTCACGCCGTTTTTAGCTTGCGCAATAAGCGTGCATAAACGGAGCATGATTACTGGCAAGCAAATATAGCATTAAGAGTCACGAAGCTCTAAGAACATTGCACCATTTACTACAGATTACGACTACCAGGATGAGATAGTTGAATAAGTTCTGCTTAAGCGCAGAAAATAAGCAGATTTTTTTCTCAACATAAGCAACGATCTCCACCGTCTGGTGTGAAAGCTGCTTTAGTTCCATCCGATCATGGCCGATGTCGGTTTTCGGTGTTATTACAATTGTAACTCATAGTCTATTGTCGGCTGCTGCTCCTGCTGCCGACGAAAAAACATAAGGACTATAAGAAAATGCCACCGCGTCGTCGCATACTATGTTTTTGATCTTAACTAAGCTGTTTTTTACATTAGAGTACGTATTTTCTTTAATACGTTGTCTGCATTTGGTTGCATCAGCCGTATATCAGTAGTCAGTAGCGGCAGCCAGCGACTCCATCACTTGCTAGACGGCCCCGCTCATCGTCTTCAATTGAGCCTATCTCGAACTCGGGTTAATAACTTCGCGGTGGGATAACTCTACTTCTAAACTAACCGAAACTGAACTGCCGCCGACGGATGGCAGTTTGCACATACCCAAGGTTTCCGAGCGCTG
This sequence comes from Dermanyssus gallinae, assembly GCA_003439945.1. Classification (NCBI taxonomy): domain Eukaryota; kingdom Metazoa; phylum Arthropoda; class Arachnida; order Mesostigmata; family Dermanyssidae; genus Dermanyssus; species Dermanyssus gallinae. Next base: position 16,261 of record QVRM01003520.1, on the reverse strand, counting down.
TCCAAAGGCCAGCCTCATCATACTCCTAGCAAAAACTGGGTTCAGCGAGCTATATATCTAAATATATATATGCCCTGTGTGCACAGATTAATACTATTCCCGCTGCTGCCACTGCAGAGAACGGCTCCTCCACGGTTCCTCATCAAAATTCCCCTCAGGAGTGGGTGGCCATCTCTGCGTCCGTGGGTCGTCGGCAGCGGCGATGGCCTGAAACAAAAATAGACCCCACCCTGCGGCTTTCTGCCTCTGGGCACTCGAGCCTTTCTCAGTCCACTTTTGTTTGGGGACCTTCTGTCAGGCTGCTGTTGTTGTTATTGTTGTTGTTGTCGGCAATGCCTTCATTTTCGTGGGTGGCGTTCTCATCATTCCCGTTTTGGTCGCCGTCGTCGAGTTCAAGTTCCTCGTCGTTGGAATGCTTTAGGATTTGCGGGTAATGTCCTGATCTGGCAATGCTATCGTTCTTATTTCAGTTGCTCCGAGCTGCTTGGCTTGAAGGCTGAGAGGCCGACCAAGCGGTAACTGTGCAGCACCGGCAACAGCAACAAATTGTCTCGTTTTCTAGTCGTTTCCTCAAACTTGTCTCCTTCTTGGACGGTACCAGGCCCGCTTTTTGTGTGACGGACGATGGCAGCCGCGCAATTCAGTAGCGTATAGGAACGCAAACAGGCCAAATCCCGATCTCCCGCCGACGGATAGGGACAAGCGTTGAGCGTAGAAAGACGATAAAAGTAGACGATAAGTGTGGCCAGGAATCCAGGAAGGGTTAGAGAGTACACACGCAGAAGAACTAGAGACAGTCAAAGTGAGAGAGAGATAGAAAGAGAGAGAGAGAGCAAAAGAGAGAGGGGCGAGGAGGAGAGATCGGGAAAAGGAGACCGCGCGAGAAACGTATACTGTTTGTTGGTGTTTGCTTGGTTAGCAGTGGGAATTCCAGCTGCGACCCCGGGAGGATCTTCCGTCCTTGTGGGTTTCTGGTCGGTCTGTGCTTACTGAACGTGGCCGCAAAAGCGGTTACGCACCACCCCCTCTCTGACACACGAGACCAATAAGCCAACCAGCCAACCAACCAATCAACCATCAGCAACAACAGTTCGATGACTCGGCTGTCCGACGTCAGCTTCAAGGGCCACATCCAACTTTTCTGGAGCACGTTACTTCGACGCCAAACAACCCAGCCGAGAAGCAGAAGGCCTTTGTCGTCCATATAAGGCAAAAATCACCTCGTTGTTGGCAGACGCGTCGGTGTTGTTGTGGTAGATCACGAGGCATCGCTGTTGCTGTTGTTGTTGTTGAAGTCCTCGCCGGGTAGCGATTGCTGTTGTTGAATCAGGCCTCAAGCGCGCCCCGAGCACCTGACGGTGCTGGTGGTCCGTTCAAGCAGTACTAGATTTGTAGTGGCGGTGGCTTAGGCGGCTACGCCGTTCGAAACGGGGCGTTGCCATGGGGCAACCACGGTTAGCAAAAACGTTGCTAGTTCGAGCCCTGGCCGTGCTGGTTGAATTTGTTGAACGTGGTGTTCATTGCCCTGCTGCTGCTACATACCCTCTGCTGGAGAAAGCCTATATAATTCCAGTACGAGAACGCGATGACGATAGATGCATTTAGACAGATATCGTGCCACAGGCAACTTAGCCCATTACGAGCGTCTAAAATGTGGTTGTCAGAGCGTTAAAAAATATATATATATCATATCAGCAATCGTCGAGCCCGGTGGTGGCGTGCTGGGTGCATTCGCGCGCGCCCTGCGGTCGTAAGAGACACTTGAGTGCACGGGTTCAATCTCCACCGTTGCACATTTGTATTTATTGGGGGGTCCGCTCTATAAAGCAATGCGAAGGTGGTTCCGTGGACGTTAGTTGTTGGCTGAGAGTCAGCCCAAAAAATTGAGGTCATATCAGCACTCAGTTTCAGCCTTATGAAACAACGATCACCAGCCGGCCAGACACAATGACTGCGCCAATAAGTTCCGTCATTTCGACAATCTGCCGACGTCCACAAATAAATGATCGTAGTTATTGACTATATGATCACAAAAAAAAATGAACATATATATAAATATATATATATATATATAACGCTGTGGTGGGAGCAAACTCTCATGTCTGTCGAGTTGCACGTTCGATCTCGAGCTCAACGCACTATCATTCGATAGGTACTGATGCGACTGTTTGTATGCCGCTAACCACCAGATACGTTGTAAGACCGGTAATATTGCTTTTGAAGCCTACGCTTCTGACACGTTTGGTGCTCACGCACAAGCGTGACTAACTATCTATGCGATCCGCCTGATCGGATAAGAACCGACGGATGGTGAAGAGTTTGTGAAAGAAAAATTCTCTCCCAGGAGATTTCGTTATGGCTACCTCCCGATAAAAGTTTCGCTTTCGCTGAACGCCCGTCCTGATATCGCCTACGCCCTGAGTCGGGCTTTCGGCAAACGGCTGGCTCGTGCACGTATACGCTAACTGGTAAATGTATATGTAGTATACAAATATTATTAGAATTGCCCAAATGAAAAATGGACAAGCTATAAAAAAAATCATACATTTCATATTTATTTATTAAAATACAACATATTATTATGAATATAGTATATATATGAAATAAATAGTAGCTTTATTATGCATTTAACAAAAAACACAATGCTATTATTGTCCAAGTACTGGTCCCATCTTTTTTGGTAGCAGGTCCGTGCTTTGGGTATACATAGAATGACTGGCGTTGCTATTTGAAAAAGTGCTACATCTGCTTCTTTCACTTTGCAGCAGCACTTGCTGCTCAGTTGCCAGTTCAGTGCCAATCACTGTGTTTACTTGACCTGGTCTGGGCAGATCCGACATTTATTTCCGCCCTCCACAGTAAAACTGTTAGCGCGTTAGATTCACTTTGAATGTTCGCATACGAACAGGGGGGAATCGCCTATACGCGAACTCGGCGTCTACTCATCGAACGTTCCGTTAGAACTGGGAATGACGGCGCTGCCACAAAACTTCTTCACGTTTTCGCGTATAGAAAATCTAAATCTGCATTATATATATATATATATATATATATATATGGGAGTATATGCTCATACGATGAACTATGTACAAATCAATGCATATATATGTGTATGTATATCTATATATACATGCGTAACGTAATAGCTTATTTTGTTGTGTCGATAAAATACGCAACGCATATTTAAACGACATAAGCATTATATATATATATATATATATATATATATATATATATAGAAGTATATACTCATACGATGACATATGTACACATCAATGTATGTATATATACATGACGTAATGTAATAGCTTATTTTGCTGTGTCGATAAAATACGCAACACATTATTTAAACGCCATGAGCATTTTTAAAATTTTTATCTGATAACACAGGCAACAATATATGCATAGAGCACACCCGACACTGCATGTCAGTGAAGTAGGGACGCCTTAGCATTATTAATTGGACTAGTTGCTATTTGAGTCACAGAGATTTGCCGTGTTATATGTATCCATTCAGAGACGCGCGCAATATGATCTCACGTAGAGGGCCACATTTTAACTCAATTATCTGTAACATTTCGCCGGAATTATATTCCGACTCCACGCTCCATGGAACGGTTTTACAGTTTTTGTACAAGCAGAGTCGATGTCGACGCAGTGTACCCAAAGCGAACTCACAGGCATTTGCGCCCTAAAAACGCAGCTACCCGTTCATAGAGCAACTGCAATTATCCTAGCGTTCTACTTTAAAAATTTATCTGAGCACAGGCTTAAGGAGTGGCGGTGTGATTTAGGAGGGGAGTAGTACTTTCGAGCCAATGCCATACAATCCCGAGAGTCTGAGGTGGGTAGAGGAGATCTCGGGTTTAGTGGACCACACCATGTGCTGATATCTGCCAGTACCGACAGTGCGCAAGGCATTCTCCAAAACCTCCTCAAAAAACGTGGTATAAGGTGGGGTGGAAGTAGGTTAGTCACGGTCTACCGAGGTATCACCGTTTCGATCCTTGGTAATGATCGAAATATATTTGGTGCTCATTGAGCTAAGATGCTAAACCATATCAGCGGTCCATGTTGCCACAAGGATTGCTGTTGAGGTAACCCTGCATAATTCGACATGACAAACAAGTCAATTCAAAGCGAGCTGCATAAAGGTGCACATTGTGAGACGATATTTCGAAGTGTTTCTATTGCTCTTCTAATGATGTATTATGTCGTTTTCATTATGTTGACAAGGACACTGTATTATTGTATATAGCTGAAATATATATATATACCAGGGTCAGCGGCGGTTCTGCCAGTTTCGTGTGTGAAGATATGTATCTATCTGTAGTGTGCAAAGATGTGTACATTTATGCATGTGTGAAGATATTCATCCGTATGTATGCGTATATGTGTATATGCATGCGTGCATATTCATATGGGTATATACATGTAAGTTCGTGAAGATGTGTGCTTGTATGTGTGTATGTATGTGAAGAAAATGCGTTTACGCGGAAACAATGTGTTTATGGGCGGGCGGCATTTGTCTCTGTGGGCGATCTGTTGTAGCACAAAGAGATGTGTTTGCCCTCTTCTTCGTTGTCTCTGATGCTCGTTCGTACAGTTTTGAAGTTGCGTCGTACACCGCCGGCTAACGGCGGTGGCCCAACCCCCAGGAACCAAGCCAAAGGAAGCCGTCGTTCGGTGAGGTCCGTACAACAGAGTGGTCACATAGACACACATTAGCCGGCTGGGCTAGCCGAGGACACATTAGCCGGCCGAGGTAGCCGCTGATCACTAATCCTCATAGTGGTCAAGAAGCAGAACGACCAACCGAGGAGCGGGCGCACTGAGTCACCGAGACCGCCCAACCAACCAACCAAGCAACGACCTCACTTCTCACTCTTAGCCGGGCGGCTGGTGTTAGCCTCGCAGCCCAGACTACATATGTATTACCCATCGGTACCCCTTCGAGCCCTTATAATACCCTCATACCGAGCCCTTATATATACTACTACTACTACCAGCATCACCACTGCTACTGCCCACTGCTCTTCTCAACTACTCGCTCTCTTTGTGCCGCGCTGCGTAAAGGCGCTCGCGGAGTTTCCCGTTCTGCTGCTGCATCTCGTTTGCCGACGCTCTTCTTCGTTGTCATTCAAGCCATAATGCGGCCATGTTGCTGCTAATGCTGCAACGATGCTAACGATGATGTTGATTGTGTGATGATGCTGATACAATGATTATAGTGATGACGGGGGTGATGGGGGGCGGGGGGGAGAGAGAGTGAGGCGGCTGGGGGTCTTGATGAGGACCATGCTGGAATGTGGCCGCCATGATGGCGATGACGACTATGAATGAGCCCGAGTGCGACAACCCTCCACGAGTGCGGCCGGACCTCAGTGACGGCCGCACTCGTGGAGCGGGTGGGGGCTTCAACGGGGGGCGGCGGGTAACAACGAAGGATGCTGTTTCCGCCACCACGAAGGGTGAGGTTAGTTAGTGTGTGCGGTCGTCTTGCAGATGGCTGTGACAGTTTTTGCACCTTTTCCTCCATCAGCAGCAGCAGCAACAGCAGCAACGGAGTGCCAAACGATGAGAACAGGCCAGCAGACGTGACAGCAACAGCTGTAGTTACTTTAACAATAGCCACCGCCGCCGGTCCCCGGCCGTCCCGTCGTGATCCTTCATCGTCGACGTAGTTTTTACTGTTGTTGTTGTTGTTGTTGTTGTTGTTTTAGTGATGCTGCCTTTGTTGTTGTTGCTGTTGTTTTTACTGATGTTGGCATTGGTGTTGTTGTTGTTTTATGTGATAGTGTTGCTGCTATTGTTGACGGTGGTGTTGTTAGGGTTGTTGTTGTCGTTGTTGTTGTCGTTTTTGATGATGGATCATCATCGCCATTATCAGCATCATTGCCACGATCAGCACGACGGCGCCGCTGTTGTTGTCTTGTCATGACCGTTCAAGCCGTTCTCTCTGATTGAGGTGCCGCCTCGAGCGACCTGCCTCTCAAGCTAGGCAGGCGTAATACGGGTAGCGAGGTGGGCAACCTGTGGGCCGTCGACACCCCGGTGGTAGCCTGTTGTCCTGTTGCAGGAGGACATTCTCGGTCGGTGAGAAGGTACACTGCATGCAGCGGAACGAGTGTAGCTTGAGGCGTAGCCTGCCACTGCTGGGACGCGCGCTCGCAGGTGCGGTGCAGCAGGATGAATGACCCGAGGTAGTAGAGAAGGACTCGTTCTCGTTGCTGGGTTCGACGTCTACCACACGACTCCCTTTCCTAGCCCAGTTCGCTGAGGTGCCCATCTCAAGGCTGCAGTTTACACGAACTGCAAAAAGGGCACAATGTTGCTATCCAGCTATCCACGAAGAAGAAGAAGAAGAAGCCGAAGGGAAAGAGAAAGAAAATGAAAACGATGAGGCTGCTGATGATGATGAGGTAGACGAAAGAGACAGATGGAGAAGCGAGAAGAGAAAGGAAGGCAAGAAATGAAGGCGACGTAAAGAAGGAAGCCAACACCGCTCTTCTAATGGAAGAACCGTAACTGCCACCGCTGTCGTCACGAAGCGGGTGATGTCTAACACCCACAATGTCACGCCGCATTCCAGTACTGCCAAGGACAATGATAAAAATTCGACAATGACAACGCCGACGACGACGGCGACAAAACAAAACAACAACAAAGGCAATGACAACCGCAGACAGCAGCAGTGACAACAACAACAACAAAAAAAACAACATGAGTGACTTCCAGAAACGACAACAAATGTACCAACCAGCACAACGCGAGAATGTTCGAGATGCACCGACATAACAGCATCAAGAACAACAGCAACTATTCAAACCTGCATCGCAAAATAACAAAGTCAAAAATAAATAGTGACCACTTCTGCGAGCCACAGAAACGAGAGTCAGAAAAAACAATTTCGACAGCAATAAGAAGGGCGTCAGTCAACATTATTACAGCAGTGACGCAAGCAGCTTTTCCAAACTATGAATTCAACCAATATTGCCAAGCAAACATTGACTACGACTGACGACGACGATTACACCGATAGAACGCGCCAAGACCACCGCGGACGGCAACGAGAGCAATAACAACAGTAACAAAAAAAACAACAACACCATTAACGAAACGGACGACTGCAATAATGTTTGTTTGATTAACGTCAGCAGAAAACAATTAACAAGAACAACAAAGTCGATTCGGAGTTCTAGGCGAATGTGCTGGCAAAACAACGATCGCAGCACAAGAGCAGCAACAAAGTACGTAAATACTTGGATAGAATAAATGCGTTACCTGAAAACAGGCAGCAGCAACAACAATACTAACAGCAGCAGTGAGCAACAAAGTAGATGCAGATTTGTAAAGTGCGCTAGTAAACGACAACAGCAACAACATTAACAACAACAACGGCAACAACAACAACAACGGCAACAACAAGACTAGTAATGTACGGGGTGAGAGCCTGGAGAGAGATGATAGCAATTAGACTCCGCCGCCGTCGAAACAAATGAGGCAAAAATCTTCCGTTGTATCTATCAGGAGGCCATGAAAAACAGCGAATTCCGTCATAGAGCGAAAGGACGAGGAACTACGTGGTCGCCGCAGTCGTGTCCATCAGATAAAGCCTCCCCCCCTGTCCTACCTTCCTCTGCCTTGCCCGCTTGTCCACTCGGTCGATCTCGAAGCCTTTCGCAGACATTAAGCAGCTGCTCGGCCCGTTCTCTCCCGTTCGGCTTGCCCTATAGCGTTGTGGCACAATATAGACAACCACGTACAAATATCCATAATATCGCACAACGATATATATATATATATATATATGGACAAACGAACAAAAAAATAACATTCATCTGAGGCCAAAATGCGAATGCGAGGAGAGGCGGGGGACGGGGGGGGGGGGGGCAACTAATGATGAAGTCGTTTTGTTAATGGCAGTAGTCCTAAGAGAAACACGTCGGAGGTCGTAATTGTCGTTGTTGGGATTCTATTCCTGGTACTATTACTCCCAAAAACAGGTCAATTAGACGAAGGGAAATAGGACGAGGCATCATCGTGCCGCTGATCATCATAGTCGTCGTCATCATAATCATTGGCCGGCCGGTGGTCGCGTTGTTTTTGCTTGTGCGCGCGGGCCTAATTTAGAAAAGGACACGCATACGTAGAGATAGACAGCGTCACGACGTGTGCAAACGACACGTACAGAGAAAGATACCATTTCGTCTCCAGCCTTGATCATGGCGGTGAAAGCGGCGACGAAGAGAATGATGACAGCAACAACAACAACAACAAAAACAACGACGACGACGACGACGACAACGACGACGACAAAAACAACAACAGCGATCACGAAGACGAGACGGACTTCGGGAGTCCCGCGACACGCGAGGGCCCATTTAATCATCAGTTGCGACTCCTAAGGCAAGAGGGGTCTGGGCGGATTGCCGCGAATGCTACTGTCGCCGATAAGAGCAGCGTTTATATTTCGCACAATTTGTGTGCGCCTTTTTTCTGACACAATTGACCAGCAGCTCTGCACCGGTAAGCACCGGAGACCATCTATCTACCTGTGCCATGCCGTACGGCGTGGCGTCACGTCGTGCAAAGACGTGTCGTTCGTGTCTCGTTGTATGCACGCACGTAGACCATGCACGTCGCGGGCACGTCGGGTCGTCTCGTCTGAAACGTCGGGTCGTCGGCGGTGCATCGGCAACAGCCCAGGGGCGCGGCCGAAACGAAGGGCAAGACGCTTAAATAGGAGATGGCGAACAATGAAACACGTACGGACGGAAGCACGCACGCATGCGTGCATCATATAACAACAACAACAACGCCAACAACAACAGCAACAGCAGCAACAACAGCAACAACAACAATAACAACAGCAACAATAACAACAACAGCAACAACAACAGCACAACAACAACAACAGCAACACAGCACAACAGCAACAGCAACAGCAACAGCAACAACAACAGCAACAACAACAACAACAACAACAACAACGTATAGCATGCTGCACGTAAATTTCTGCTTCTCCCTGCCGGAGAAGTATTCTTTAGAATATGGAGGCGCTTGTGTGCATGCGTGTCTCTGTATGTGCATGTTTAGCGACGCTAGCGAACCGTTTCTAAATCCTAATTATGCTTTCGTCGTGTTATTTTTATTATTATTATTATTATTATTTGAACACTATATGCCGTAGACCCAACGATAAACGGCATTGCAAATTGTACCTCTACGTCTGCTCATGCTACATGAAACACGTATACCGTAAAATTAGATGCCCGTGCACCTGCCTGTCCAGGAGTGCGAATACCTTTTGCTGAATTAAGCTTTGCTCTCGGTTATATTTTTTCATAACTACTAGCAGGTGTTGTAATCGTTTTAACTTGCCAAAGAAACATAATCTCGAGTTTACTCGTTCGTTCTGTACAAGCGGACGCTTTTACCGTCCAGGCTTTCTCTTAATCTGTGTCGATAACAAACACCGACAGCAGTCGATCGAAACACTTTGTGTTTAGGTGTAGATTTCTTAGAAGTAGATAAGCACTTGCTAACCTTAAGCTGTAACATTTATAGGGCGTCCTATACAGGTGCATAGGCATGCGCGCGGGCCGCATACTCACTTTTGATTGGAGTGACCTTCTGCAATATGTCTACACCATATATATACGCATGTACACAAACCATATATATATATATATATATATATATAGTAAATAATTGTCGTCGTGTATGTTTCCGACTGAACGAGAACCCGCAAATACCTAACTAGCTGTTGCAAGACCACCATCTCAGTATGTTACGACAACGGTGGGGGTGTGAGAGCGTAGGCCTTTGCAAGTGCGTATGCATACACGGATCAATAGAATCAACAAATCCGATGTACATGAATGACGCTGCCGCCCATGCGACGTCTGTCTTAGACTCCTCCACCACGACCACCAAATCAGTCGGGCAAATCGGGATTTTCGCTCAGTCGCTAGAGACACTACGCAGCCACGACGAAAAGAGAAAAAGACAAGAACATAACGAATAACGGTCCAATAGGATGCAATTGCTAATAGGACTCGTGGGAGCACTTGTAGTAATAATATTAATAATAATAAGCACGACAACAGTATTCGTTGCTATATATATATATATATATATATATATATATATATATATATATGTTTTACTATGCGTTTATGAGACTCAGTAAAAATATTCTCTCAATTTTTTCACCTCTCACACTGCTGCGACCAACAAACAACTACAAATCCTCCCCTGATTGCTTGTGCGGGCTTGCCTTTGCAGGCCGTCACTGGTTGTTCTCTGTTATATATATATATATATATATATAAATCTAAAAACGAATGAGTCAATTGATTTTGTTTACTTACACACACAAACCTCCTCCATCTCTAGACCAGACTATCGATTCCCATAGCAAGAAATTCTGGTTTCTGCATGTCAAGGGATGTGTCGGCGTGTGCTTTTACTGGCTTCTGGGGAATTGAATTTCCTTCCCTGTAATTCGTTCAGCGCAGGCGTCTGAATAGTGGTGGTCTGGCGATGTAATGCCCTGTGTGTACGGTAGATGCGGCAAATGTTTCCGACTTAAGGCCTGCCATTTTGCGAAGGCTGGAGAACACATGTGGTCTCGCATTGTCTTGGTGGAAGATAACTCCCTATGTAATCACGAGATTGTGTTTCCTACTTTAAAAGGGGGACAAAACGGTCGTCAAGCTAATTACAATAGACACCCGTGTCTATCATTTGACCACTAGGAAGAAACTCGTGGTAGACGACGCCTTGCATTAACTACTAACTACAGAGCAAAATATTGTTCGATTGGGTTAGACTCGTTGCCGTCTTCTGGGGCAGATGACCTAGGGCGCACCAGGATCTTCCGCGTTTACATTGTCGTAAAGGACACCCACTTTCGCCACAGGTAACAATTCGATTTAAGAACAGGACACTCGTAAATGTCCATTGTCTATATTTATATATATATATATATATATATATATATATATATATATATATATTTATATATATATATATATATGTAGCGAGGTGGTGGTTATTTCGTTATCAAGAGGTGTGGAGGGCCTCTACGGTGAGGCGGCTTCCAATGGTTGTGACACGCCAGAGCCCCCCCCCCCAACGGCCATCAGTGCTACGAACTATGGCACCTCTTCGGTGTTATAAGGACTCGTCTCCATAGCTTTGCGTTATCTCATCGAAGCAGTGTAGGTAACCACGACCTACTTCGTCATGGTGTGACACAGCTACAACATCATCGACCGTGTTAGAGTGAGAACGAAGCGATCGTACAGAAACCCATCTCGTACGCCGTGTGCTTGATGTGCCGCACGCTGACGTTTCGCCTGAACTCACGTTTCTTACGTACGACTGCATCCGCCAAATGGCGTCTTGACAGGTCGCAGTTACTGCGGTAATAGTTGTCGTTGTTTTTGTTGTTATTGCTCTTCTCATTGCCGTTATGGTTGGCATTGCTGTCTCACCTGTTGTTGTTGCAGATGTTGTCGCTGTCTGTGTTGTTGTTGTTGTTGTTGATGTCGCTGTCGCTGTGGTTGTTGTGGTTTTTTTGTTGTTGTTGTGGTTGCTATTGTTGTCCTTGTTTTTCAGTAAAGCTACACAAATTATGTTTTTGGTTTAGTTTAAAACACCATTAAGTTTAGATAGCAATCATTATTGTCCTCGTTATCTTAACTGTTGCTAGTTCTCTTGTTGTTGTTGTTGTTGTCGTCGTTGTCGTTGTTGTTGTTGTTGTTGTCGTCGTCGTCGTCGTTGCTGTTGTTGTTGTCGTCGTTGTTGTCGTCGTTGTCGTAGTTGTTGTCGTTTTTGTTGTTGTTGGTGTTGTTGTTGTTGTTGCTGCCGTTGTCGTTGTTGTTGTAACCCGCTGCTGATGCTGTTTTCAACAAATAAGAAACGGGCATTGAATTGTTCCGGTAAACGCAATTCTTAACTCGGGCTTTCCCCGCTCCTATCGAATCCCCTCCCTGCCCCTTCACCCCTCCCCGCTCGTTGCCAGCTTCCTACGCACGCATATAAAAAATCGGACAACGAAAACATTGGCACTTTCACACGACAACACCACCCCCCAAGAAATAAACAGCGATGTCAGCACAGCTGTGGCTATGAGCAACATGAGGTTGAACATCACGTATGTTCGGCGCGATTAAGATAGACGCATTAGATATACGACGTACAACAGCAACGACAACAACAACTCTAACTAGTATTGGATAAATTCTAGTCCAACGATGTAGTAGTTATTCATGGCACTAGCGAAAGTCGTCGTCCTCGTCGTTGTAGTAGTAATAGTCATTTGTAATGATAGTGAAATCCGTAGTACTGCGTGCAGTTGGAAATAAGTTCGTATAGCGTGTTCGCGTCCATTAGGACAAAGACACTCCGCCACTGCAGGACTGTGGTCGAAGACTGGCCGACCCAGCAACCCAGCGACCGATTGACCGACAGAGCGACCAGTCGCCAGCCAACCAACCAACCACAAGTCCAGCCACAGCCATAAGTTTCACCTGCAATTGGAGCGAGGCGTTCTTTTTGTCGGCACGGGCCGGGGGCGACCACGGTCCCAGTGGCAGTGGCAGGACGTACGCCTGAGCGCCCGTTCAATCCGGCCGGTCAAGACCGGCCAATTACAAGGTCCGTCCGGGTCGGTCCGTCTGTCTAGGCTCGTCCGTTTTGCAGCCAACCGTTGCAGGACGAAGACCTGCCTGTGGACGAAGATCTGCCTGTGGACGAAGACCTGCCTGCTGTTTTGCTGTGCGCGGTGGTGGAAGTATCTGCTCTGCTGCCGGGGGTTCGGGAAATTGTCACTGTGCGGACCGACCCCACCCCGGGCATGAGCGTGGGCGTGAGGGGGTGGAAAAGGGAGACTGCGGCAAGGTGAACCTTGTGTGTGTCTGGCCATTGACCGTCGATGGTGAGCCTAACATTCCCCCCCCGCCCCCAACACAAGACGGCACCTTAGCATTACCCCCACCCCCGCCACCTCCCCGTTCAAGCGGGGCGGACGACACCTTATGTTGCGTGCAAGGTTTTTTGCGGTTCGATCTGTTAGTTCTACGACGTCATCTACGACAACGCTTCGATAGACAGCTGCTGCTCAATCAGTTGTCAAGGGTTGTGAGTGTTGTGAGTAATTGGCGTGGCAGACGACGCTCGTCGAGTATTCGAATTCGCTCATGTCGGGAGTATGCAACCTAACTCGCTCTAACCTAACCCGTCTTGCTTTCCCGTTCGACAGTGATTAAGAAGATATATATATATATATATATATATATATATATATATTTAAGGAGCTTGGCCGTTCTGTCCGCGGTAAAGAAGCAAAAAAAACCGCGCTTTTTTAAATGCCGGACAGCCCAGTAGTTGATTTTTAGCACGAATCTTTAAATATACAAGTAACACGACACCCCGGCGCATAGAACAACAAAACGGTAGTGACGATTGACTGGTAACTCCAAGAATTGAAGGTCTTGAAGGGAGGTCGATATAATATATATATATATATATATATCCAAATACAGTTTCCGTTTTTCAGTCTGCGTAGCCGCGTGTCTGTCTTTGTAGTATTCGTTTGTGTGTGGTTTTCATTTAGTTGTCGGCCGGGACAACTGTGTATTTGTTTCCGTCTGTCTGTCTGTCTGTGCGTCTCTTGTCGTAGTTATCATCGTCGTCGTCGTCGTCATCGGCTGATGATGGCGATAATGATGTGACGATGATGATGAGGATGATGATGATGGCGATGATAATGGCGATGATGACGTTAATGTCGATAGCGCTGCAACAGCAGTGGTGATTTGTACGCAACTACTGCTTCTGCTGCCGCTGCTGCTGCTGCTGTATAGAGCGAGGTGAATGACCACCAAACAGTCAAGTCCGACCGTCAGACCGACCAACCGACCCCAAACTATCCTCGACAGCGGTCCACTACCACCACGCCACGACCACATTGATGACCATCACCACCACCACACACCATCATAATATTATTATTATTATTATTATTATTATTATTTATTATGATTATTAGTATTATTATGTTATGTTTTTTTTTTTATATTATTATTATTATATTATTTTTTTTCGGTTTTACAATTGTGAGGTATGAACGTTTAAGCCAGGTTCATGATGCTCTGCTGATTTCCTCAATTCATGGCGCCTATGATAGAAGCCACGTTCCCCCTACACACGGCCAAAGACATCATCTGTCTCAAAAACATGGCCTCGCGTCGATCACCCGTGAATATCTTCTATACGCTTTCCAATATCCTTCAGGATTTTTCGCCCGTACCTGTGCTAATGGGCCCAAGTGTCTCCAATGCATTATTATTATTATTATTAATAATAATAATAATTATTTATTATTATTATTATTATTTTTTTAAATAATAATAATAAATTTATTTAGGAATTATATGTACATGTGAATGTTTAAATCCACGGCGCCGATGGCTCACTCCTCATCTATCACTCGTGTCCGAGTGGTAGTCTTGGCCGACCCCTGACGCAAAGATGCGGGTCCATCCAGTTATTATTATTATTATTATATATTCGTCGTGAGTGTCATCGCCGCCGCCGCCACTGCCGCCGCGATCACTGCGCCACCTGGCACCGCATCAGTGTGGTAACGCCGCATCAGAGTGTTGTGGTGTATTCTTCCTGCCCTCTCTACATTTCTCCGTTTCGTCCTTCCGTTGTTACCGTGTTGTTGTTCTGTCCTGCCTGCCTGCCTTCCTGCCAGCAAACCAGCCAGCCATCGTCTTTGCCGCGGCGCCATGTCCTTGTCGATGACGCTGAGGTCGTTGCTATTGCGACCGATGACTACCGCTACTAAAAAAAGCTACCATTACTGCTGCTGCTACTAAGTAAAACAACGTTTTCGGGCTGACAGTCCTCAGCCAAGATTAACGTTAGCCACGGAACTGTTTTTCACATTGCGTCATAGACGGATACCCCCATCAGTACAAATGTGGGGGGGGGGCAACGGTGGCGCTCGAACCCGCGCTGCACCTTTCTAGTGTCTCTCCCCTCCGGTTGTCGCGAGGCGCAGACTTAATCCACCACGTCACCGGGCTCGACACTACTGCTAACAAAAAATCGGGCTGATCCTCAGCCAAGATTAATGGCTGCATCCACGGCAGTGCTTTTCGCATTGTTTCATAGACGGATCCCCTCAAATACAAATGTGGGGCAACGGTGGGGCACGAACCCGCGCTGCACCTATCTAGTGTCTCCTCCGGATGTCGCGAGGCGCACGCGGGGAATGCACCCACCACACGCCATCGGGCTCGACACTACTGCTAAAAAAATTGTTTTCGGGCTGATCCTCAGCCAAGATTTAACGCCACGGCACTGCTTTTCGCATTGCTCCATAGACGGACCCCCATCAGTACAATTCGGTGCACCGTGGGGCTCGAACCCGCGCTCCGGTCGCAAGGCGCAGGCGGAATGCACCATGCCACCGAGCTCGACCCGTTGTTGCAGCGCACCGAAAGAACACTACTTTTTTTTTTTTTTTTTTTATATTAGGGTTTTATTCATAAACCATATTCCAGCGAAAGAACACTACTGCTGCTATTATTATACTACTATTACTACAACTGCAACAACAACGAATGCTACTGTAACCTTTACCTTTGCTACACTTCGGCCACAAACTACTATGATAAGGTGTTGTTCATTGTCCTGTGCTCCACTGGCCGCTATGACAGAGCAAAAGCGAGAGAGAGAGAGAAAGAGAGACAACTACTATAATCGTCGAATTAACACACTGCTTGATATCGTAGTGATTGATATAGGTATTAGCAATATTACACTGCTGCTGCTGCTGGTACAACTACTACGAGTGCGGCGGCTCATAACCAGCTGTATTAGTATTCCTAATAGCAGTAGTTAGTAGAGGTGGTAGCAGCAGCCTAAATACTATCTATTGAATTGGTGCCACCATCGCCCCCCACCACCATCACCTCATTGACTGGCACGAACACCATCTCTCTCTTACTTGTAGAATCTCATGGCCGTCATTCTTGATCATATATATATATATATATATAACCGTACAGTACATTATACCCAGTTATGACTCTTGTTGCTCTAGTACATCGACCCGACTTCCCGTTCCTCACTATGACCATGTCCGCTTTGTCTATCTGTGTGTGTATGCGGTTTGTGTATGGCTTACGAAGCTGTTGACTAGCTAGTTTACTGTCAGCTATTGCTGATGTCGCTG
>QVRM01003519.1:0-69656 GCA_003439945.1 Dermanyssus gallinae | reverse complement strand
AGTTTTAGGCACAATAAGCACACTTCTTTTAGTTTAATTTTGTAGGTGATAACTACACTGCTATCTCTACATTTCAGCCAGGCTAAACCGTGCTCGTACTGGACCGAGCTGGGTTTTCCTTTGCAGAAAGGATATAGAAGCAAGGCAAACACCCAACTAGATCCCTAGCAAAGACGAAGAAGTATGATATTTAAACGCACCTAGACTGCAGTATAGTACTGTACACAGGGCATGCCCTTAAACACTAAGCAGAATTATCGCTCCGAAAAAAAATATCAAAGAGAAACATGTATTGAGTGCTCTAGTGCTATTTGGGCGTGAGATAGCGGCCTGCGAAGGATCCTGCCATAAGAATGTACATGCAAAACAAAACCTATTAAATGAACGTACTTTAAACTTTAAAAAATCTAAAGGGTATAAGGGAAATGAATGGCTTACAATAATAATAAAGAAGTCAGTCATATGTTAAACAATCTAGACTAATCGAGTGATTTATCTCCACCAAGCTAGTACGAAACGTTTCGATACGGTGATATTGACCGCTCGTTCGGGAGAATTTGTCGCGCTGAACCCAATTTGGCCAACGGTTCAGTCCCAGAGCCATCGACGTCGTCGTTATCGTCGTCTTCGTGTGGTCATATTACGCAACGTGAACAAACGTGTGTATTCAGGAGGGGAAGAGGGGGGGGGGGCGGTGATGTCCATACAAAGTAATCAATACCACACGATCCAGTGGGTGATTCGGTCGGTCAACCGTATTTGCTCATCCATGTACGTAAGCCGATTAGGCAGTGAAGTCGACGTGTTCCTCCGGCGAGTTTGGACAGAAAAGTTTACCTCAGCGAAGGCAAGAACTACCCCCGAACCCACTTCTCGCACACATTACTTCTGATTCCCTGTTTCGACAATGCAACTACTACTGCAAGGTTCAACTGTAGACGCGTACGCCTTATTTCGTATATGGTCCAACCGCAACAACAACCACAATTAGCTCATTCTACTTCATTCAATCAGGCTTTGAATTCGTTAGGTTAATAATAATTCACGTGCGTCGTTATATGCCATCTACGACTTTGTATGTTTGCTCACCTCTATATGCATCTGTGATGATTGTGTGACCCGCAGAAACCAGTTTGTGTAAGTCAACTAACTACCTTGTCTTCATTGTCTTCTTCCCTTTACTCGTCCTTTATATTCGTCCTCTTTTTCTTATTAATCGCAGGCGACTGTTTAAAACGTTCTATGCGTTTACAGCTACGTGCACGATTAGTAATATATAAACGTCTGACCCACGGTGGTGACTGAATGAGCTATGCGATATACGACATAATGGTCGTTACCTGATTCAGCCATGCTGTATGTAGGTATGCCCGCAGATAAACGTATATAACATAGTTATGTTAAAAGCACGCTAGACGAGAACGTGGCAATTGATCTTCAGTGAAGAGTTGTACAGCTAGTGTCAGTCGAAGTAACATCAGTTTTTCTATGTAATCGCACGTCCGGTTTTATAATAATAATAATAATAATAATAATAATAATAATAACAATATAATAATAATAATAACAATAATAATAATAATCGGCGCTCCCTTATGCGAGCCGTTTGAGTGCAAACTATGTAGAGAGACGGTAAATTCTAGTGGCCTACACCCACTGAGTTGCTCGAAGATCGTCCAGACATGCTGAACCAAACAGTGTGATTATAAGGTCTCATAGGAAAGCCGGTATACCATCTATACTTGAACCGAGAGGTTAAGTGTCCGCTGCGAAGAAAGACCTGATAGGGTGACCATTGCGTTATGGTCACGTGGGAAGTCCGTAGCTTGGGAAGCAACGGTTTCGTGCACATCCGCGGCTTCCTATTTACATCACAGCTCAGTGAGCCGGAGTGGGTAGCAAAGCAAGCGGACGCCAGAAAAACGAGGTTAAATACGCTGGACTGGGAACACCATATATGTTTGTACCTATAGCCATGGAGACACTAATACAAATCAGCAATTATAATTATTATTATCGATGCCATTAATAACATCCTCGGGCGCGCTTTCAGACAAGCCGGCTACTGCGTCACGCTGGAGCCTGCATGGAGCATGCAGAGTGGACGACAGGCGTCGACCGGATCGCTTTTCCAGCCGGGACTGGAACTGTAATCGGCCGCCGGCGTAGAACGTCCCTGTCTCCGACGCGTAGGGCCTCGCCTATCGTCCACTAGCCAGCGCGGGGCGTTGGTGACATTATTCACCAATGGGAGATGCACAAACGGTGCCTGCATAAACGCGCATTTTTCTGAGGACCACGTTGTTATGGCAATTTGGTCTCAAGTCATCTGGCGTTTGGAGGACGCAAGGATGCACTCAAACTGACAAAAGAGGTTGGGAAAAAGCTCTGTGAGGTCACAGCGGAGCCAAGATCAACCGCGTTCCTCCGGCAGAGGGTATCATGGGAACTACAGAGAAGCAACGCCAAGATGATGTTGATGGTAACCGACACGCAAGCAATAATATAAACAATATTTTAGACGTTCTGTAATTAATATATTAATAATTGTGATATATGTATGTACGTATGGATAATAATAAATCATTATTCAAGATATTGTATGCATAATCTTCCTTTATTATTCTCATTATGTTGTTGCCGCCCGTTATTGCTATGGTGCACATTGCTGCTTCTGGTGTTTTATTGCTGTATGTTACCTGCACTATTATGTTACCGGTGGCTGTTGTTTTCTGCACCTTCACCATTATTGTAAAGCTGTTGTGGCTGTTTTGCTGCTGATGATGTAGTTGTACTAGTGACGAGCTCGGCGGGTCTTGTGTGCATTCGCGCGCGCCTTGCGACCGGAGATGACACATACAGTGCACGCATTCGAGCCCCCTTGCACATTTGTATTACAAGGCCCGTCTTATAAAGCAATGTGAAAAGCATGTCCCACAGACGATAATGTGAGCTGAGGGTCAGCCCGAACAAAAGTTTAAAGTTAGTAGTAGTAGTAGTAGTAGTAGAGTTGTTGTTGTCGACCTTGTGGCGTAGTGCATCTAGAAGAATATTTGTTGTTGGTTATTTTGGTAACGTTACGATTGTGTTTGTTGTTTCGCTGCTACCTTCATCATTACTGCCGCCGTCGCTGCCATGTGTTCACTTTTTTTTTAATGGTGAGCGGGAAAATGCTTTTACGCACACCTAACCGGGTAGTGTGGGACTCGATGCTGATGTTGTTGGCATAATACCCACTAAAAACCTCTCACCTGAATGGCCTCAGGAAGAGGCGAGGAGCTGGAACCATTCTTTGATACTACTTCAACAATTGTTATCACTGTCTGCTAATGATCTACACTATACGTTATGTCGCGCGTTATTTTTCGTTTGGTACGCTTTTGACCCTAGCCCGATAGGCACTCCAGTTGACTGGTGCGCCACTAACATACTAACACTAACGGAACGGAAGCCAGCTTACTCAACATGGCTGGTGCCGTGTGTGCGAGATTTAAGATGCAGCTGTACTCACGTCCCCCTTTGGGTTGTAGTCGGATAGCCAAAGTGCTGCAAATTCAAGTTGTTCAATGACAAAACAAGATTTACATTTGCAGCTATTGACGCACGCTTGCCGCCGCTTTGCCACGCTAACGGTTGCTGCTGTTGTCTGCATCGCCGCCATTGTCGTGTTGAGGACTTCTCCTGTAATTTTTAAGGCGGGAAGAGTACGAGTCATGCTCGTAGTCAGACCAGCTGGTCTGAGGCCAACGCCAAAAAAGAGCGCGTCGGGGAGAAAACGCAGGGGGCGATATACAGATGACAGAGGGATGAGGGCAGTGAGAGAGAGAGAGAGAAATACATAAAGAAAGAAGCAGTATGAAACAGGGCAACTTTCAACTTTGTACTCTATCGGGGTCGTCGTCCCGTTGAGCTTCTCCTTGCCCGAAGCCGATACGATGCGGATATCAATGCTCTTACATCTGCTCGGCGAGCTGCAACTATTTGGTCGCAGTCAATTCGTAAGTTGCGGTAGCTGAAAGTTCAAAGCTTTTCATCTCTCTCTCTCTTTCTCTCTAGCACAATATTTCCCTCCTGTACGAATGGCAGATCCAGGGTTCTCCGAACCCCTCCGAGAAAGAGAGTTGCGATACAGGAGGCAGATATGGAAGTTGTCTGCGATGCCGGCGGTGGGTGGAGAAGTAGTCTCGGTACGGAACAGGGTAGGGGGTGGGACGTGGGCGAACAGATGCAGATTCTCCTTTTTTCTGATGAGATAATACCACCCGTTGCCGCCTTTAGCGCTACTTGCTAGGCAAAGCTCTCACTCATTCACTCACTCGTTTTCTCTCTGGCTTGTTTGCTGGCCTCTAGCGCCTCGATCCTCCACTGCGCGGCGTGACGGCTGGCTTGGCTTGGCATGGTGAGGCCTCCACTACCACGCCTGGTTCTACAGCTACGACCACAGTCACTACGGCCCCCACCATTGCTACTGATGCTACCAGCTCGACACCATATCAAGATGGTGGCCTCGTCGTTGTCGTCGTCGTCGTCGTTTTCTGAGCGTGCAGCTGTTTTCTCCGTCGGCTTAAACTTGCTTAGAGCTGCGGTCTGTGCGAAGAGAACAGGAAAAAGAGGAAGAAAATAACGACAACAATAAGATGCCCTTTTTAGAAGAGGAACCGCCGCCGAGAGCATCCCGCCGCTGCTCTACAGCATTAGATGCAGCAATGGCAGAGAGAGCGAGAAAGGATTTAGGAACGAACGCAGCTGCCAAGAGACAGAGGCAGTCGCCGCCGCCGCCGCAAAAACGAGGAAATGCCTAGCAACGCCATTTTTAGGGATGGTTCTTTCTACACTCTAACGGCTCTCGGCGAGAAGTGGTAGCTGCATGCAAACTACGTGGTGTGCAGCGTTCAAGTGTTCAGCATAGTAGCGGTCGTATTCGATCGTCTTAGTACTGTCCATGAAGAGGGGACTGCCTTGCACGCTCGTGTCTGGGCACCCGACGAACCGAACCGAATACGTTCGATGCCGTTAGCGTGTGGTAAACGCCAGCGCGTTCGTCCAGCGAACATGAGGTGTCTAATCACATAGTGGGCAAGTATTAAACGTTAACCTGTACCTTTACGCCATGCATCGTTTCTTGGTGGTAAACTAGAGCGAGGTACAGGCAAATAAATCAGCCTATAGATAACTAGTTTGTTATAGAGCCTACGACAGCTTGCCGGCTGGCAAGCGAAGCAGCTCAGTAAACTCAGTAGTAAGAACTCAGTAAACTGTTTAGCTCTTGTCGAGCCCCGTGGCGTGGTGGCGTCTGCGCCTCGCGACCGGAGGAGATACATAGGTGCGCGGGTTCGAGCCCCACTGTTGCACATTTGTATTTATGGGGGTCCGTCTACGAAGCAATGCGAAAAGCAGTCCCATGGACGTTAAAATCTTGGCTGAGAGTCAACCCCGAAAGGATTACTTTTTAACTGTCTGGCTCCATATTATGGTCCGAACTGCTATGCTTAAACTACCTCACGTCTCACTTGGATTTAGGTTTGACGATTGTATACATAGTCGGGGCGCCATGCTGCAGCGGCGTATTGTGCGCCTATTTGTGGTACGCATGGGCCTGCTGCGCAAACAGCTAACAATAATCATGCTCCTGCCTAATCGAGGCCAGGTTGCGCAGAAGATATCGTATATACACCGCTTTTAGTAACACAAGGAAGCAAAAAAAGTTTGACAAGGCCGGTACTTTCACACGTATGTCTGCAACAACAAAATAAGTAAGGCGATCTGCCACATATGCAGATACACGCACCTGCTGCGTTTGATTGAAATATATTTCGTTTATGCCTGTGTTCTACTACTACTACTACGACTACTACTACTACTTTTACCACTAATCCTACTTGTCGATGGCTCTTAAGGGTGCAGGGCGTTCATCATTTGAGCTCGCTGTCCGGCAAGCTATTTCGAGCGAGCCAAATAGGGGCAAGCCATGATTGAAGAGGTGGGACTAGGCCGCGCGACGCCCGACCTCTCCGAAGACTTAAAGGACGGTGTCAAGTGTCACACTGATGACAAGGGTGAGGTGGCGGAGAGGAGTAGGTGGCGAAGGAGGTGGTGGCGAAGGAGGAGGTAGTGGTGATGATTGTGGCGATGGTGATGATGGTAATGTGGCAGTGCAAGTACCAGCAGCAGTAGAAGTAGTTGTTATTGTAGAAGTGTTGGCAAGGCCCTGATGGCACCAATGGAAACCGACTCGACGTCGTTTCCCTGCCTGCCCGTCCTGCTCGCCGTTCTCGTGGCATAGTCTAGTGAAGTGAAGCCCAACCCTGCCAGCTTCTGCCATTATCACTACCGCAGCGGCGACCAGTAAAGTAACTCGAGCCGCCGCCGGCCCACCGAAGCACTTTGATTATTACGTACCTCATGCAACCAATCAACCATCCAGCCAACCAAAGGCTCCCACGCAGCAGCTCGCCGTCGAACAGGAAATTAAATGCCCGCCGCTACAGCTCCACCTTTTCTCACGCCTTCGCCTCTTTTTCTCTATGCGCGCTCCCTACCCCTATGGCCCGATCTACGCCTTGTCTCTATGTCTCCTTTCTATGTATCCCTTCTATGCCCCCATATGCTCCTTTATGCCCTTTATGCCCCCCATATGCTCCTTTATGCCCCTTATGCCCCTCTATGCCCCTCTATATGCGTCTCTCCTCCTACTATATAGTCCCTCTCTCTCTATGCCCCCTCTACTTATCCCCGCTAGATGCCCTTCCTATGCTTCACTTAATGGTCCCTCCCCGTATGCCACTCTCTGTATCCATCTCCCTCCGGCCCGCCTATCTCACCCTTCGCTCTCTCTCTCTTTATTTTTCCTTCGCGGACTGCAAAGGCCGCTTTAGGGAATTTGATTGCGACTGATTAAGGAGCACTCAAAATTATATATTTGCCGCATTGTTGAGTCAACTGCTGCAATAGGTATTTGCACCAACAACAAATTACCCTGGGCATTGATCTGACGAGGGATACAATGTACTCGTATCCCTCGCCAGATGTACCACAAAGCTGTAGGCATTCGTCCGATTCAAGCTAGATATTTTAGACAAAGGTCCATTCGGCGAGCGCTTGCTAAACTAATCCGCTATCACTCTCTCAGAATGGGATAACCAAAAGTAGAAGGTAACAGAGAAGAATGAAAACTAACAAAGCGCAACACAGAGCTAACTAAATATTTAAAAAGTCTACTATTAGTCGGATAATTGGAATTGCGAATGATGTTTGTTATTTCGGCAAAAGTAGGAAATTGTCGAGTAACCAATAGAGGACTAGCTTCGTAGGCCAGTGTAGCCAAGACAAAGAGCTTCTTGGCTTCGCCCAATTACAATTCTAGTTGTACGTTATAGTCTTAAAAGACGATACGACGACAGCAAAGACACGATATCATAAATAGAGATAACTAAATGTTGTATGTACGACAGAATGGGTTCAGGGGTTTGGAACATGGATAAAAAAACGCGATAAATGACGAGAGGAAAGGAAAGAGAGAGAAGTACAGGAATCGAGCGACATTGTACAGTTGACGTGCCCAAAGCAATCAGAGCACAAAAAGCCCTGACGACAGATTCTGTCTGCGGGGGTTCTGCCATCTCCTTGGGGCTTTCGGTTTCATTCCACGCCCGTTTCCCTACCCGGGCGTCATTTTGCACGACCCTAATTTGGCTGCAAGGAAGACAATCACAACGGTAAAATTCTCTTCAGTCTCACTGCTGCTGCTTCGCCCACTGCTGGGTGGTTATGTCAACCCGGCGATGTCAACGATTAAGACCGGGCATCAGCAAATCTACGCCAACGAGCTTAGAAAGCCTGTAATTTGTTGCCGATTGAAAGTGACCACTAGGTTGGCAGCCCTCCCCCTCACCCCGACCCCAGCCAGTCACCCAGTCAACGCTAAGTGCAGCCTCAGCAGACATGGCAACGAGATCCAGACAAAACGCCACGCAGGTACGTGCACCAGACTGTTCATACTGGTAGACCTATAATGTTCGACTATTGCAGCAGTTATCGCCGTCTACTATTTCGATGTCCTTACTTCCTTTTACGTGACAGCTACGGGCGCATCACGGCCTCGTTGCCTTATGCAATTCGTTAATCTGTCTGCACACTCCAAAGGAACGTGTTGTCGTAGGCGCTAATATTATTATTCTTATTATTTATTGCATGTTAAACACTGTTACAGTTGTGAGGTCTGAACGTAATATTGCAAATTCTTTAAATACTTACTTCACTCCGTGGCGCCCAAAATAGGTGCCGCGTTCCATCTGCCAATTATTATTATTATTATTATTATTATTATTATTATTATTATTATTATTATTATTATTATTATTATTATCATCACCATAATTGGTGGCATTGCTTTTCTACACATCCACGTGAACATGATCAAATAAACAGATCTGCCACCTTCATGACGTCCACTATGCAGGCATCCCGAACTTTGTGTACTAAGTTGCGGTTGGTAAGGAAGCGTTTGTACCAATGTGTCGGCAGAGAGAGCTTCAGATGAGAGTACGACTAGTTTATTTGATATTTTATGTGTTAACGGTCAAATATTAACTACTACTGCTACGGTACTTCTGGCAGCTCTTCTTTTAACGATGGAAGCGACCCCCAAGTGCCGCCACTGCATTACCACGTTGAATTTCCATGGATTCCATGCTGCAACAGATACTCGGTTCGCGCATCCTTCATCACAGCAGTTATGACTCCGAAGGCTGAATGCCTGCAACTGTATAAGCTGTTGGTTCTGGCTGCGCAAAGAAAGTCAGCCAGCGCCGTATATGCGATTGACTATTTAACATGATGATGCCTATAAGTGTATCCTCCTTGTTTATATAAGCTTCCAGACGAGATTCGAGCTCCCGCACTGGACACTGCCGAAGCTGCGCTGACAGCCTCGCGTTTAGTACACCCTTAATGGCTCCCTCCAATTGTTAGCGGAGACTGGGGCCTAGCGGCTTTGCAGAAGACGCTGTAGATTTGATCAGTGAATCATGTTTGCCCAGTAGCCCCGGAACAACGGATGCCACCACCTTTTCGATAATCTCCCCAATTTGCACCATCATTGCGTCAATAGTTTGTGGAATGGCCTTCGCGTATACCATTGTTGCGTTTAGACTTTGGTCACGTGTCCAAAGTGACCAAAGTCTTTGCGTCAAAAGCGTTTGTGGTACTGACGCCCCAAGGAACTGGTACTGCGGATCAAATTTTGATTCTGGCTAGTGGAACGCTCGATTTCTGCGGCACCTTGATCCCATTACGATCGATTGCAGCGAAGTTGCGCCTGCAAAAAAAGAAAGAAAATTATATATATATATACATAATTTTTTTTTCTTTAGATTTACCGTAAGGAATTGCCCGTGTACGGATTTTTCATGTCATGGCTAAGTTTACTCCACTCCGGCATTTACCTTGTTTAAGTTGGAAACCATGCAAACCAATTTAAGAGTGGCCGGTCTAGGGTTCGAACCCAGTCCTCCCGAATGCAAGGCAAAGGCTTTTGCCACTAAGCCACCTTGCTCGGTTTTACTCCATCTCATTGAATAAGTTAGCTATGAACGCACCTCACAGGTCTACTATAACCGTAATTTAGTGCAACTTTCTCTGAGCCGTTGGCATTTAATAATTATCGACTCTACATTTCTAGCATTACGGGTCATGCCAACGCATACATTATGTTGTTGTGGTTGTGCTCGTGACAACAAGGTAAAGCAAGTTCCTTCTTATTATCGCAATGTATAGGCTATTTTGTTTTAATTAAATGCAGCGTAGTGTAACAGACTGCGAGCTTTCTCATACTCATATATATATATATATATATATATATATATATATATTTGCAGCAAATGATATGGCTCGTTCTTATCCTTTACAATGAAGCTAAGATATTTTTGATGCAAAACTTCTTTTGGGTGAATTAATATCGTATAAGCTTTGGCTGAACATGCTCAGCGGTAAGAACCCTTGATGCTGTAATGTTTCAAAATAAACGACCTGTACATACCTCGCACAAACAGACAAACAATAATGCCTAAATATGGTAAATAGGAATGCACGCGAATTTGGCTATACACGTATCTTTTTTTTTTCTGCGCCAACAAGGGTAAAGTTTTGCGTGACCTTAATGGCTAGTGTGGACATGTGCAAATGCACTTACCGATCTCGCGCAATGATAGTAGCAGCATAGTGTACTTAGTGGTTCATAATCTTACTTACGAAAAAACACAGCATTGCAAAGCTTTAAAAATAGCAGCCAGAAAGCATTAGTCCGCTATTCAGAGGCAACCTGAGGCTCCAACTCTACCACTTTGCGCCCCCGTAGAATACGTTCAACCGTCTGATAACTTTTCGAAGCGCAGCTGGTCATCTGTGGTAAAGAATGGTACGAAGGTGAACAACGACGCAATGAACACTCGAGAAGTTGGACAGTCAAAGTCGAAACCTGTGGAAATAAGCGAAAAAGCGTTGCCTTCAATGGACATAGCTGCAGATCTTATACAAGGTTTACTAGACAAGGTTGTCCCCTGTATCATCAAAGCGGTTCAAACAGCGGTAACCAGTGTATTTGAAAAGTTGTTTCCCTCTCTACTCTGTAGGGCAACCGCAGGAGAGATGGGTGGTGACTTGAGCAAAGCCACTGGAGCTACTTCCCTTGAAAAAACCTTGCAACACTCTATTAAAGCCTCCTTGCGCGATGCAGTTTGCACGCTATCATGTAACCAAGGTGTAAAGACGAGAAAGCGTGACAGGCCTCCTGGAGGCTCGTGACCGGCTTGCTCAGCAGTAACAAACGCACCAGTACAAAAACAACCGCAACATACTCAAGACAAGAGATCGCTACTTAAATTCTTTCAATGGAACTGTGAAGGCATTAAATCAAGTTACCCACTTCTTCCTTTAGCTGAGCAGTATGACGTGTTAGTCCTTACTGAAACATGGGCCACCAAACCTACAGTCGTTCCAAGTTGGTGTATAGCGGAATGCCTGAGTGTACAAACAGAGGGACCGGGCAGAACAAGTGGGGGAGTTGCAGTGTTGTTTAACAGCAAGCTCGCTGGCGCAAAAACGTGCTACATATAGGATAACTGCGTAGTCCTAACAGGAACCGCCATTAACGTCATTGCAATATATTCAAGTCCTTCAGAAGCGATTTCAACACTGCTGGAGAAATTAGTACTATGCCTTGACATGGTGGACTTACACAAAATGACTGTAGTATGCGGTGATCTCAACCGTCGGCTTGACAAACCAAGATGTATAAGAACGGTATCACTACTCAACGCCTTGGCATCTCGCAGTATGTGGGTTATATCTACAGCTGAAGATTCGACATTCGTCGCGCCTCACGGACAATCTACGATTGACATTTTCGCCACAAATGCTAACCCATGTAATATCAAGTACAGGGGGGTGCAGGAGAAGACTCTGGCGTTCGGTGCAAGGTGGCACCTACCCGTCGCGATGGAAATATCAATTGAACTTCAATCTACAGATCACAAGCGGCCTTGTCTAAGTCGCAATCTGAATCTCAGCCTTTTGACGGTTGCCTCGCGAAACATATTCCCAGTGCCAACCGTGATCAACGTGGAATCCTATGCCACCAGCATTCGAAGTGCCATTACTGGTAGCGCTCGGCTAAAGCAACAAACGGAAAGCAAGCGAACAAACAGAAAACACGCTCCATGGTACAATCAGGAGTGCGCTTCTTGCAAACATAATATGATTCAAGCGTACATTTTAGCAAAAATCCGCCCGGAGATGACTTATTTTTATACTAGATTAAGTCGTGACTATGAAAAAGTTGTAAAAAACGCCATAAAAGAATATGAAGAACGAAAACAGTACAAGCTGCTCCTAGAAGTGCAACAACGACCTCATAAGTGGCTGCAGACAGACAGGCGCGTTACTGCGTGTCCTATCTCACATGATATACTAAATGCTCATTTCCGGCAAATGTTTACCAGTGCCATTACCGTTCCGAGTTGCGCTCCTGTGATAATGTCAGTGTGGGACGAGCGCGTCACTGACGCCCGTCAAGCCCTGTCGCGGCCTTTTAGCAATTCTGAAGTTATCGACTCAATAATGAAAGCACCGTCCGGGAAGGCCCCGGGGCTCGATTTGGTCACAAATGAGCATCTCAAGCAAGCGATTCACCTTGCGCCTTGTTTTACCAGACTTTTTAACGAGGTGATGAAAACGGTCCAACTACCCTCGGAATGGAAAACCAGTCTTCTTAGCATTATCCCTAAAGGAAAAGGAGATCCGTTGGCACCGTCGCCTTACCGAGGTATCGCAAAGAAGAGCGCAATCTACAAACTTCTATCGGCTATCCTAGCCCGTTGATTAGAACATTTTCTTGAGATTAACAGAAAGCTGCCGGAGCAACAACATGGCTTCAGAAGGGGCCGGTCAACAATGACAGCATGTGCTGTACTTCTAAATTCGATACAACGGGCACTTCGAACAAAAGGGGCTTATCTATTTGCTGTATTTGTAGATTTTAAAGCGGCCTTTGATACGGCCGCACGAACAATTATACTTGACAAGCTGGCTTTTTGCGGGATCTCATTGAATATATTGGAGCTCATTAAAGGAATTTTACAGGAAGGACAAGTTATTATAGATGACGGAGGCGCTAAACACATGGCGATCTTACAGACCACTGGTGTTGCCCAAGGTGATAATCTTAGCCCCCTGCTGTTTTCGGTGCTGGTGAGAGACCTTCCCGAAGAGATACGGAGTCGGCACTCGCAGGTAGACGTCCTTATGTATGCAGACGACTTGGTGCTATATTCTCGCAGTCGATTCCATTTCCAACAATCCATTGCGACCTTGCAGCATTACGTTCATCGAAACCAGTTGGAAATAAATTTAGATAAAACAAAGGCAATGAAGTTTAGACGTGGAGGACTTTGTCTCGAACTTCTCATACCTAGGGGTTATGTTCTCGTCTCGAGGTACGAACTTCTCGAGGCACATTGATGAACGAATTCGGAAAGGACTACAGTCCTTTCATAGTATCCGAGACCCTCATAAACTATCAATGGACGTTGCCGTTCATCTCTTTAACCTGAAGATTGCGCCTACTGCTTCTTACGGTATACAGGTGATATGGCCGCATCTGACGAAGTTAAACTTTAAGACGCTTGACCAAATCAAGGCCGCTTTTCTAAAAAAGGCGCTAAGAGTCCACCGCACTAGTCTCAACAGATTAGTCTATTTACTGGCGTCGACTCCGCTATTTGTTGAGAATTTACAAAACATGCACGTGTTACCGAAAACGGCAGCTTTCAACGAGTACATGTCTGAATGGGAGAATAAGATGGCAGACATTGACCCGCTCTTTTTTGAAACCCAGGCAATGACGTGTACTTCATGGAAGCGCTGCAACTATGAGAATAGACACCTAATTGCACGATTTGCTGTACATGGCTTCCACATGAAGATCTGTATTTGATAGGAGTTCCATGAAATTTCCTCGTTATGCTTGTGCAAACTTTGCGGGAGACAGTGTGACTTATATCACCTTCAACAATGCGATAGAACAGTTCCGTTGACTCGACTTTTAGAACCGTGATGAATATATGTATATGTGAATGTGTGCTTTCTCTGTACGCGCAATATTGTAAACCAACCATCGGTTAATAAAGCTATTATGTTATTAGTCCGCTAACACTTGTGTGTGCTGCTTCTGTTTTACGAAATCTCAGATAAACGTGCTTCTGAAATTTGACCTCATTCAATCTGGCAGTGAGGTGGGTCAATTGGAGCTAGCGTTAGATCGAAGAGCATTCGCTGAAGACGTATGGATGATGCAGTGAGAACGTAATTACAACAAGCGAGAGTTATACGACAGAGAAAGCAATCCTAGTACTCGAAGGCATGCTCAATGCAGCACCGACCGTTGCTGTGGCTTTCATGATTGGTTAGCGCAGAACTAGCTGAAAATACTATGCCAGGATCAAAAAACGGGGAACGCGAGTCGGAAGAATACTCGTTACCCTTCTGCCAATGTAATTCGCCCGATGAGGTGTGTAAGGCTCAGTTCAACTGCTCAAGCGACGACTCTCAAACCTCACGTTTAGAGTCGGCACCGTAAGTTCAACTTCCTCGACCAAGTATCTATTCGCTGCAGAACAGCATGCAAACAATGTCTCTTTCGAGGTCGAAGAAATAGGTCAAATACTACGCTCTTCTCTTTAAAAAAAATCCAAAACGGGTCTACTATTAGGAGCAGTCAAGTATAGTATTACTTTAATTTCTTTGACGATATTCAGAAGGACGAAGCGGACCCTAAATTGTCTCTTTTGCGTATAGTAGGATACGCTTATAACAAAAA
The DNA here is from genome assembly GCA_003439945.1 of Dermanyssus gallinae. NCBI lineage: Eukaryota > Metazoa > Arthropoda > Arachnida > Mesostigmata > Dermanyssidae > Dermanyssus > Dermanyssus gallinae. Next base: position 55,285 of record QVRM01003519.1, on the reverse strand, counting down.
CAGCTTAAATCTACAGATATTACTACTATATGAAAGAACACTTCAGCGCCAATCCTCTTTATGATGGGCGTATCCAAAATGACTTACGCTCCAGATGCTGGACATGAGATAGCGGCCACGCTTACACTAAATGCATTTTATAAATACTTTTTTTTGCTAATTACTGGTAGTAATTCAACCAGGATTAGCACAATGCTAATGCAATAGTTCGTTTATAATTGCATATAATGAGGATAAGCCAATTGCTAGGCATATTAAATTGTCCAGTGATGTGATAGAGACGCATTTCTAGGCAATTCCTGAGTATGTTTCATAAAGCAGGCTTTTACCCGATCCAAGCTCTTAAGGTCACTTAATACCAAGTGCAGCGAAACTACAGAAATGCAGTACTGTTTTACCGGGGTTATCATCATTCTGAAAATATTCCTTGCTGTTCCCATATCGACGTGTCAAAGATCCCCCAGTAGCATAACAGTCGCAGATGCACAGTGCACGGCTATTACCACCAGATGCGCAAAAGGAACGAATTATTTTATTTAAGTTAGTACCTTATTTGATGCGTTTGACTTGATTACCTATGATAATTAATATCACCAATCTACCCAACATTCACTAGAGTTAGGCAAAATACAGCACCAATTACTTTATATTACAATAACTCCAAATTTCCTATTTTTCAGCAAAGTATTATGATTCCCGTTGTATAAAAAGAAGCTTAGAAATGGTGTCAATCATCGCCCCGTTGCAGTGCCCCGTCGTCTGCACTGCTTTTGAGTGTTCTGGTTAGACACATAACCAGTTATATGATCGTACACAAATTATTTGATGCGGCACAATATAGTTTTGGGCTTCGTCGATCTACGTTTAGGCAACTAATAGAGATGCCAACTGCCAATGTGACGCGGAATCTTATCTGGAGTGTTAACTTTGACGAATTTCACTTTCTTCGCGCACATTAAGGAACTAGTCAAGGCATCAATACTTGTGATTATGTTAAACAATTGTGAAAACATATAAGCATAATTGAAAAACTGCAAATTATATTCTTAACGAGACTCCGCAAACGATGCGACCTCACACTGAACGATATGGTTACACCGCCCGTAATAGACAGAATCAAGAATAGTGGCAAACAAGTTCTGGCTCAAATTGTGAGTGAGAATTTTACTGCAGCTTTTTTTGATTGTGGCCGAACAGTCGCAGAGGCCAAATTATGTATGTATCTATATACGTTGCAAAAACGGAGCACGTCAATAATATGTACGTCTGGAGCGTAGCCAGGAACATTCACAACATGGACACTGCGCAGTTCTCTCCTGCAACCAGTTATTCCTCACATTTTTTCCTAAATGAAGGATCTAGAAGTTTATTCTCCCGGTAATCCCGGATGCTAATAAAGAGAACGGAAAGGTGCCAAAACAACGGATGGTGGGATCTGATATCAACGAAGCATGTGAGTGCCTGATGCAGCTCGGAAGGGAAACTCTGCAGAGGCTCAACAGCAATTGGTCAAATCACTGGTCATCTAGGCCACGAGGCCTCAATATCGTTTATACTTTTTGTGAAAGAGAATGCATCTAGCCCCGGGCAACGCACGTCGCCTACGTAGAGCGAAGTCCACTTAGAGCTACCAACAGATGCCCTAGGGTATCCGGCTTTACTTTCACACTGCCTTGGCCAGTGACTTCTATCGTTTGTCAACGTTATGTCACACAGCTAATATCAAGGAACAGGCCGAAATGTTATCTCCTATTATTATTATTATTATTATTATTATTATTTATCCACAAGCTTGAAATCGGCTTTCAATAGCTAGATTTACACTGACCGAAACCATACCTTCTAGATAAGCTCAACTAAATTTAGAAGCAATTTTAGTATCTTCTAAAAACAAATGCTGTTAACATATTTATCATGAGCAAAGCAACTCGCTTAACCCTAAGCGGTGACATAAAATAGTTAACTAACTACGAGCATATATATATATATATATATATATCTTAACCGCACACCCCGTTCAGCACAGCCCATGAGCTAATTATAACCCCCAAATACAAACACGTATACGTACAGTGGTGGGTAACATCCACGTGTGTAGTAGCCACAAACGCAAGTGTTACATGATTCACAGTGCCCTAAAAGGCTACACTTGCAAAAGCTACCCCCCACAGCAGTCAAATAGGCGTTTCCGTGTTCTGCGCTGACTTGCTGTCCTCGATGTTCGGGTAGATCTCCTGTCGACTCCAACGGTACTCGTGCTCGTGAACTACTGAACGACATCGACGACAAATTCAGCCACGACAGATTCTGTTGACGCTGCGGCTCTCGCCTATGTGCCCTTGGTTGTCCCCTTGCTGTCGACGACGACGTGGACGATAGAAAGGAAAACGAGGATTAGAAAAAAACATCGTCCGGCCAAGGAAGATCGCTACCGAGTTTGTAGGGCATGCGTCGACTCTCTGTCTGAATGTCTGTCTGTCCGCCTGTCTGAGAACCCGTCCCATTGCGCTGTGACGAACTTCGACCTCGTGGATCGGCCACCCCACTAGCCCTTGTTGAGGTTCGTTGGCAGCGAGCTTTCCCTCGCCTGGCCTCGTGGCTAGCGTGTGTCTGTGTCCTCTAAGTGGTGTTCTGTGTTAGTCAGTGTCAATGCCGCTGCCAGATTGGCGAGCGGCAAGCAATGTGAAAGCAAAAAAAAAAACACTGGTGGATCGGTCGTGTTCCGACTACAACTGTGTGTCTCAAGTCCGGTGCAGGTAGAAGTCAAGCAGTGTAATTGGGGCAACGCGGAAGCGGTGGGCAGAGGAGAAGGAGAGAGGTTGCCGAGTTGTTGTATAGCGCTGGGGTTCGACTCGGGGGGTAAGCTCGGTGGGCGGCGGCGGGGGTAAGCTCGGTGGGCGGCGGTGGCGGTGGCGGCAGCGGCGGCGAATTCGGTCGGCAAAACCGTGTTCGATTATATATCGGTTCATTAACTCGCTTTTAGATAGATACCGATACAGAACGGCACCAAGCGTGGAGTAGCTGAGAAGCGGCAGCACCATCAGTGGCAGTAAACGCAGCCGCAGCAGCAGCTTTAGTTCGTCTGAGAGCTGGTAATTGTGAAGACATGCACGTTACGAAAGAAAGCAGGCACGAAGCGGAACGTTGGCACGTGGCAGCCGAGGCGACTATCCGCCGTTGTACCCGAGTAGTGTTCTTCTATTCAGGTGGGGTTTCTAGAGACTACCACATCCTCTTTCTTTCTCTTCTTTCGCGCGCACTTGCTTGGTCTCCTATTTTCTCACCCTGCCACCAGCAGTACGTGTTTGTTATCGTTGTCGTGAATCGTTATTATAGCGAGGTATATGCCCACAACTGTGTATGCCCATATCTATATATATATATATATATATACACTCATCATATGCCATGTCCACACAGAACGAAATAGATTGAAATTGCCGTAGGTTGTTAACTGTGACTTCTTAAAACAAAATGAACGAAGCGCATTATTTATAGAACGAGTTAAAAGTCTAGGACTACAGATAGACGACAATATGCAAGAAATTGTGCAGACGACATCGAACGGCACAAGTGTCGTTGATACAGTAATGAAGTCGACATAGGCTTCAGGCATCTGCATGAACAACTTGAAGATCAGCTCTTCTGCCGACAGAAAACACAGTTAGCTAACATTTGATCTTGCAGTCAACGTTATCACAATCAGCAATCGGAATCCACATCTGTCGCGACCAATCAGCATACATAAACTGGAGCTACCCTTTCATCATGTTCCACCTCTTGAACGTCGAGAAGACCTCGGCACCTACGAGCGCAGCTTTCGATGGGCCGTACAGACGTCAATAACGGCAGCCCGCTGTCGAACCACTAGATTCAAGCACAAAGCCTGATCAAGAATGCCGCACTATTATATTATTATTATTTATTTGATTTATAAACACTCGGGCTGGGTAAGTGTGTTTATGTTACATCACAGTGTTTTGACACAACAATCAATCTAGCGTTTTGCCAGTTCTGCTATGGACCGAACCGCTGGACAAACCGCGGCGTGGTATTTATCACATTTATTCCAGCATTGTTTGCATTGACATTCGTCTTGTGGTTCATGGAACCCCTGCACGTTGCACAGAACGTGATGAACTCCGTGGGCTACAAAGGCCGTAGTTGAACGCCGATCTTTTTCACCCCGCTAGCACTCCACCCAGTACTCCTTATTGCTGCTGTCCCATAAATTCCTATGTCTGCGTCACTAATTTTGATTTGCCAGTTCCGCATATAAACGTCAAAGGCGCACGTTTTCTTTAGATTCCACCGTTTTTGCAGATCCTTTGTCAGCAGTGGGCCTCCCTCCAGCACGTGGACCACCCTATTTCTGCACGTATTTGGAAGCGCAAAAACCCTTTTTAGAAAGAAAAACCTTAGCCCATCAATTAAACGCAATTCGTCCACTCCCACCCTATCCCATATTAATGAAATACCATATCTGGCGATGGGTGCCATCTGTGTCCCAAAAAGAGCGACTGCTGCATCGACGGCATTTAATTGCCGCAGCTGCGTTCCTAGCCCTTTCCTGGATGTGTGATCGAAAGCTACTGCCGTTGATAAGGTGAGCCCTAAGTATGTGAATTTATTTACAAATTTTAATGAATGTAACTAGTCGATCCATTGCTTGTTTCACTCGGAAGAGGCAACAACTAAAGATTACTACATCATCTGCGTACAGTACAATTTTAGCACACTCTCGAGTCCAGCTCGTCCTTATCCGTTATGGCAGCCCACCCAGAAGTACGGAAAATAGTAGTGGACTCAGTCCATCGCCCTGCACGACACCTGTGGTTTGAATTACCTCCCCCGCAATGCCAACCCCGTTGTCAATCAGCACCGTGTTTTGTTTTAAAATGCTGATGAGCAACCTCAGCATTGCTCCCGGCACTCCAATTTAGCTAGCTCTTTAATTATTTTGTCCTTTGGTGCTATGTCAAATGCCGCTTTCAAACCTACGAACACAGCATATAGGAAACTCTTCGGCCTGGGCAGCGTATCCCAGATTGCTCCGAGCAGCTCCTCAATTGCTGAGTGCGTCGACCTTCATTTCCTAAATCCGTGCTGTTCTTCTGGTACCTCCTTTCCTCAAAGAAAGACTCCAATCTCCTCGCTATTATTCCTGGGAATATCTTGTACGGGTAGCTTTTGCCTTCCAAGCCTCTGGTTCCGTTGCTATACCCTTTCCTTTGGGAATGACTATTAAGGTCGCTTCTCTCCAGGCCTGTGGAATTTCTCCAGTATTTAAGCATTCATTAAATAGAGCTTGCCAACGTGGCGAGAGAACGAGGGTATCTTTCATGTGTTAATTTCTTATCAAATCATTTCCGTGCGTTTTCCTCCGTGGTGCCCTGTCGATTGTTTCAATCACTTTCTAGAGAGTGATTGCTTTTATTATCCAGACTCTAGCTTCATCTGTCGTTTTATCCTAGGGGCCTTTATATTCTACCAGCGCTTTCGAGGTTGTATCCTCCGAACATCTTCCCGATATGTTCGACTAGCCTGGCCGTCTCTACTGAACAATCTCCTCCTCCTCTTCCGCCTCAGCCACGTATGCGGCCATTCTTCAGCCTCCCTTATACTGCCCACTCTTTCTTTTCCCAGTACCTTTGCTTTTCTTCTTTATACGATGACTTAACCAACCGTTTAACCAAGGAAGCCAACGGTCGCATAACCGGATTGATTTTTACGTATTCCCGCGTCAACCTAAGGGCCTGCTTGGCCACTCCACACCGCTCGTTAAGCCAAGGTATTTCGCTTATCTTTTGCACCGGCAGCATCGCAGAATTCAATACGCCTACCAAGCTGCGTTCGTAGCAATCTATCTGTATTACCCCTGGCGCCGAAAGTACCATGCTAAGCCCTTGTAATAAGTTATAACCGTTAAGCCTTCTTCCTGGGCCATCCCTCCTCCCTCGCTCCTCAACATTCCCCTTAGTTTTCACCCAGATGCTCCAAATTGCAAAACTACTATTATGTCAATACAAGGAGAGCAGCGGTAGGAATCTAGCCTATCTTGCTATTTTAAAGCGCGAGTATAAAGACTTGCTTAGGACAAAGCGCGCCTGATACGGAAATCGAAATGCGACTTCGCAAAATTCGGCAAAGCCTCTACTGTCCTTGGATTTTTTCCACAACGCCCCAAAGGGCGAAATCCACTAACTAACGACGATGAGTGGCTAGAATACTATACAGAAATAAAAGATGAACATAAGAGCGATGGACGGTGGAGTGACTTCACAGAGGCAGAGTTCCTTTAGGGTAACATGACAAAAAAGTGGAAAATCTGCCGGACCTGACCAGATTGTGTACGAACATCTCACAGCTGCGATTTCGGTGGCCGTCACTGCCTCCACAGTGATGTACACACCTATCTTAGACAAGGTGCAATTCCAAACCAGTGGAGTAAAAGTCTTCTGCAGCCATTCCTTAATAGCGCAGTATAGCACTAACCAGCGTAGTGCACCAGGTTATTACATCGCTCCTTGCCAAAAGGCTCTTTCTAGAAGAGAGAACACTTACATATGTAATAAAAACCTAGGAAGCCGAACACAAGATGTGACTTATGCTGCTTTTATTGACTTTATAACTGCCTTTGATGCATCTCGCTTTGAGATCGGCTTTTACTCACTCTCCGTGAAGATTTTAACGGCCGAATGTATAACCCTATACGACATATTTTAGCCGGTCAACGCATCACATTTTTCAACGGAGCTCACGCAATTGCCAAGGAGGTCTGCAACCAATTTGTGTGCAACGGGATGCTTCAGTACCTTCAATTTTACTTGAATGAGATTGTACGACGGTGTTGCGAAAATAGGCTGAACTTCAACGTGTCTGACAAAGCAGAAGTTTATGCTTATGGTGAACTGAACATAAAAGTGGGCATGCACTACATTTGGTCAACAACCTCAAATACTTGGGAGTAACACTGACACTCAAACTGTGTTTGAGCCTACATGAATGGAAGATCTAGAATACCGTAATTACCAGTTGATCACGACACGCTCAAAGCGTACAAACAACACGGAGAAAGGCGAAACAGGAACTTTGTAATGCAACATTTTGCTGGCAGACCCAGTTTTCTTAGCAACAGATGGAAAGAAGATCTGCAACAAAACAGAGCAGTGATATGAAAAATATATTGACACGGACACCACCAATACCTCTGTCTAAAGAAAAAACGTTTCCAAATCAACGAATGTGTTCGTAAATATTGACCGATATAACGCAATGAAATGTTTAGAAGTGAACACCAGTTCATTAACAAATGCTGTCATTGACGTACTTGAGCAAAATAACCCGTGAGTATTATGAAAATCGACCAATAAATGTGAATAAACATCAACAATATATATACCAGTATAGGCGTTGATTCAAATATTCACCCATATTTTTATCACACTCAATCAATGGTCGCTTGAGCGGCCAATGCACCGTGCTAATTATCATACATAAAAGGGGCGTTATAAGTTGTATGCATAGCATCTGCTCAGACAAAATAATTTCGTATTTACCTGTGTAGGCCAGCAATCAAGCAACCTCTTAATATTTATTTTTAAAAAAACACGTTTAGTCGACAAAGATTTCCACCCTTTTTATTCAATACGATATAAACCTACTTTTTTCACTGTTAAGGTATTTTGCATTGAGTGGTGTCAAAAATACGACTTCTAGATTAGAAAGTACATCCGTCCGTAAGCCTCCAAGTAGAATCTCCATTAGACTATAAAATTCATACTTATTTAGCTCAATGCAAAATAACTTAACAGTGAAAAAAGTAAGTTTATAACCTTTTTCAGCATGTCGTAATATACAATGCCGTTGATATCCCATCAGCAACACAAGCAAACATTTTAATGAGTACAACGCTTTAGCTAACACTAGGCTAAAGTTTGAAACATCGGACCAGTATCGTGTGATCATATTCGAAGGCTCCATGTTTTAACACGACACACTTGAAAACAAATGGAAGCCTTACGTCCTTAGCGCAATGGAGGGCGCTGAGAGGGCAATGTGATCAACCATAGACCGCATCACGATGTAAGATCCCGGGGAGCTTCATGAGCTGAATTAAGAAGCTTCAGGTCGTCATCATAATTACGATTTCTGACCTTAGGTAGCACGTATTTGTTAATCTCTAGGACAATTATAGTGTAAGCTAGAAGGAGACGCATCTGCCCTGTGGCACACTAGACAGTACTAAAAAAACTTACTCAGAATGTCGTTCAGCTGACTTGAAACTGCCGACTAATAAACTACCTACTACTAGGTCTTGGACAACGACTGTGTGTTAATGCATATGTGTATACATATATATATATATATATATATATATATATATATATATATATATATACATATATATTTACATACATTATACATGTACATGTACAAGATTCATGCTATAGCGAGTTGCTTAATGGTGTGTGGTAGAGGTCGTGGGTTACAACTTCAGTTCATTAAGTGTGTGGGTGGTTGTCGTTCTGGACAACCTCATGCATGGCGGGCGAGTTCTGCAAATCAGTCGGCCTTTATGTAGAGTATACCTGCGCACACGTTGAGCAGCGGCAGGCTTTCCGTTCTATTCCTCTCTCACTCTCTCTCTCTCTCGCTCTGGCAGGCTCGCCTTCTCGTTCTGTATTTTATTCCTCTACAGCTAGAGCTAGATATCTGACTGACTCAGCAAGAAGCTACTGTGAGTTGTTGTTGTTGTTCCTGTTGCTGTTGCTATTGTTGTTGTTGTTGTCGTCTTCGTCGTCGTCGCCGACATCACCACCACCACCACCCCCTCCTCCGGCCACAGTGGGGGGTCAATACGCATGAGGCGGCGGTGGAGTCTGACCGCAGAGGTGGGGTAGTCCGACTGTAGATGGCTAAGTGTGTCGAGGGCGCGGACGAGCTCTTGGCTCGTACGTACCCCCCGGCTCCGCGCACTGTGTGTGTGTGTGTGCCTGCCGTCTCTCTGTCCATGTGCTACGTGACCTCTGAACGGAGTCGGTGGCCATTAGTTAATAGCTACTACGGTTACAGCTACGGCTGTGCTATTACTACTACAAGTTCTACGGCGACTGCTACTACTACTGTTACAGCTACGGCTGTGCTATTACTACTACAAGTTCTACGGCGACTGCTACTACTACTGTTATTACTACTGTTTTTACTACGTAGTTTACCCCATAACCACTTGCCCCACTGGGCCATCATGAGAACTCCGAAGCTCGAAGGCCTCGAAGACGAGCCCAGTAGCGTTGTTGTTGTCATCGTCGTTGTTGTTGTCATAGTCGTCGTCGTTGAAACGGGCGTGCAGCGGCGATGTCGCACCACGGCAGTGGTACTCTCTTCTTTCCGTCTACGTGTCATCACACATTCTATTCTATTATGCAGTGGCCTGCCGTAGCAGCAGCAGCAGCGACGACAAAGCCACGTAAGGCTGTCCTGCCTGACCTAACCCCGCCCGCCTGTCTGTCTGTCTGTTTGCCGGTCAGTCTGCTTTCCTGTTTTGTCCTACTCCGCCATGCAGAGGGGAATCAAACGGTGCGAATATGTAGCACTGCACGCCAGCCGAGTGCCGCTCTCCTGAGTATCGCTCAGTAGCAATTAACAGCAATGTCGACGAATATTAATAACAATAGTATGAACACCAATAATTAAGCGGGTGGGTGACAGCAACAACAACAACCACAACCACAACAACAACCACAACCACAACAACAACCACAACAACAAGAGCAGCAACTACAACCAGGCTCATTGAGAATAGATGATAAACCATACCACTGAACTGTGACAAACTACTGTTGTGAAAACTGCCTGGATATTCAAACATGTCCGGCCCTTTAGAGGAAATTTTACTAGAAATTTGCATATTGGCCTAAAACTTAGAAAAACACAACAACAACACGCACCGTCGAAAGAGGGATATCATATTAACCGGGGGACTAGCAACACGCAGCATCGCAAACCGAGAAATGTCCAAGTAGCGATGAAGTAGCAACTGAATGTGAAGTGAATCCATCGTTACAATGAACAAAAACAACCGCTGACTAATACCAGACTACAGCTACAACTATGTTTTCATAGTTAGTCCTTCTACCCACTGTTGTCGCCGAGGTCCTCAAGGCGTTGCAGAATAGCGCAATTCGCATGTTTGATGGTTGCACGGCAAGTCGACTCGATTCCGTCGTTTACTCTGCGGTGCTTAGGTTATCACTATTTCTCAGAGTAGCACATGGCGTTGTAATCGTAGTAACTGCCTCGGCATCCCCGTTTCTGCAGCTAAGCTGCTAATGAAAACCTATCTCGGACGGGTGTCCGCTGCAACGGCGGATATGTTCCGTTTTTCGACAATTAATTCCCAATTGAATCAAAGGCCGCAGAGGTCTGATCCCAAAGGGCCCTACCTGCTACCGCCTAATCCGCTTGCTGTGGAGACACGCCTCCGGGACTTTGCGGAGGGCATTGGCCTCCTATCCGGCTTCCAGTATGGACTTCGAAAAGAGCGATTGACAGTCAGCGCCACTCAGCGGCTTCAATCGAAAGCGCCATTTCCTTCTGGCCGTTTTAATTAACGTCCAAAAAGCTTTTAACAGCCTTTTAGGGTGAGCTATACTCGAGATATTCCACACGAAAGAATGCGTCGTTTTGGCTCCTCGCCCAGAAAAATGATTTATTACTTAGGCCCCTGCTGAAAAACAGAGCTTACGATGACGTGATGCGGCTGAGGAACGCTCCTTCTTGAGCGGACCTTCTTGCCTAAGATGACGATTTTGTCTCTATGGTCTGGCCGCGGGACAGGAACTGTTGGGAAGGCGCGCGAACGAGGCAAAAGTATGACAGTTTTACTAGTGGACTGGAGAACATGCTGCGCTCTTCACCTGCGACACGACAAGGTACCTCGGAGCATTCACAAACCAGGGTCTCCGAAGAAACTCCAACTTGCGCTAAGCGACGGAGATCACCTTTAGAATTGCCAGTGACTTCGCACGCCTTGTGGCTAACACATTCGGACTCCAAGCGACGCACCAATATGTAGGCGATCGTGTGAGGGAGTGGGATACCTGGAGGAGGCTGCTCCAAGTGCAAGTTTCTGAAAAAACAAAGCATCAAACATTGGCTTCATCGGCCCGGGCTAGATCACATCAGGTCACTGGGGAAGAAGCCAATCATGATAGGGCTTGCACCCGGCCGGATTATTTGAAGCATTTGCATGGGTAGCTCCCAGTCGAGTGATCGGAATATAACTAATTTTTTGTGAATTAGAATCCACACTACCCACACGACAAGTTCACGACAGTGGTGTCCGTGTATGCGAATTGAATTTCCTAGTGACTCCTGTATACTGAACAAACACGAAACAAACAAAAAGTAACTGTTTCTAATAACAAAGATTGCTCTGCATCCATCAGCCAGCCAGCTCGCGACGATGCAACTTTAGTAACATCAATGCTTGCAGTAGCAACAACATCAACAACAAGACGACAACATTCATAATTAAGTAAGCATTTAAACGCGACTGTTAGACGTATTGACCTGCAGTGTGTAGGATCCCTATGTAGGATCAAATGCTGCTCGAATAGAATCATTTATTCTTTCTTTATTATGGATCTAGTTAAGGCTTACTCTGCTGTTGCGAAAAGAAAGCCCATGTAAGTCCAGTGTGAGTAAAAACGAAGAAGCATCTGGATCAACTTCCGCGTTTAAACAGAATCATGTGTTCTAAATGGGTGAAAATATCATGAAGTACTTATAGCGATCAAGCGGTGCCCCGAAATACGGTGTATACGTAGTACCGTTCTTTTCGCGACGAACGTGAAGAGACTGAAGATTACCTTTTCGGAACGGCCTTTGGCGTCAACAGAAGAAAACGTTGAAAACGTTTGCGAATCTTTCTTAACATTCGCCAAAATACTATCAGAGAGATAGCTAAGAAATTGGAGATATTTTACGAATGAATTCTAACAGTCTTGAGCAACATCGATACCAAAGCGAAATGTTCCAAGCTGTGCTTCTAAGGAGAGAGTTTATAGAGGAAATTCAGACAGAGCATATCTACACAAAAGTTCTTTTGACTGTTCTCTCGACCACAAGGGAATTATCTTCCACAAATTTTGAGTAACTTCTCATATATAACTCACATATATATAATTTTTTTTATCATATATATATTGCCACTTGAGGCCATGAGGATTTATGGGAACCAACCTTATCTCGGTGAATCTGGGTGGAAATACTTCATGAGTATAACGGTTGTGCACATAGATCACCCGATTGTTAGAACCGCAGCTAGCAAATACTAAATACCTCTAAAATTAGCTACGGTCGCTTTCGATCCTCTCGGTATAAACTGTAGGATTTGTGCAGTGCAGTAAAGCTGCCCGAAATTACCACCGATTCAGCGGTGAAGGATGTTTTAAAGGCCCCGTGAGAGTGATGGGTCGGATTAAAAAGATCCACTCTAACATATCAAAATAAGCAGTGGTCAAGCACGTCGTCGCTTCGGCGAGAGCCGTTCTCTGCTGTAAACGCTGAACCACCAACAGCAGCAACAACCAGGTCAACGGTAATAGCCACAGCAACAAATAATAGCAGTAGCAGCAGCAGTAAAAATACCAATTACTGGCAATGCTTTAACATTAACAGCGGACGCTAGTACAAGCAGTTACAATAATATGATGCAAATACGTTGACAAGACAACAACAACAACAACAACAACAACAACAACAACAACAACAACAACAACAACAACAACAACAACAACAACAGCAACAACAACAACAGTAAGGTAACCGTAACGAGGTAATATCAGTAAAGCACCGCTACTCATAGTAACACCAACAGGGACAATAACATAATTAAGAACAAGAACAACAACAACAGTAACAATAACCGCGATACTACTACCACAGTACTAGGGGCAAAAGAAGCGCTCTGTGTGCAAATTTAAGCTGTTCGACCGTTTTAAGGATCTGAGTGTCAACGTAAGACTAGTCTGAGTCGCAGGCATTTAAGTGGACTCAACGAGCGTCTGACTAATCGAACAACGTTTCTTGCTATCACTTAAAAATTGTGCATTTTACCTGCGCCTATGTTGAACATTCAGTGTGTGTGTGCTTTTTTTTTGTTTCTAATGAGACGGGACTTCTCTTGTGTGCTTTTCTCACTATAATACCGCCTACGCAAGATAAATTACTCTCGTTATATATATAAATTTAACGATTTAGTTCAATCGTGCACACAACTTGAACTCAGCGATCGCCAACGATTTAGAACATATTGTAGAACCACAACATATCAGTCAATATTAAGCGCCGCTAGGCATCCTCTAGCGCCGAACAACCCTTTTGTCTAGGTGTTACTTTTTGCGGCCGCACGGCTAAATAGTGCCTGTATAGGGCAACCAACGGCAATAGAGCGATGAATAGTTCTCCCTCACCTGAACAAAACAATGGACGTGGTTGGTAGAAGACTGCGACCCGGGTGCCTAAAAGGGCTACGAGAGGTCGATGACGACGGCAACGAGAGAGCTGCGCCATCTCTGCTGTGTAGACTCGTTAGCGACGCGAGAAGTTTTGCTGTGCGATCTGCTCGAGGCCGATTTCACTCGTCATTTGTTTGCGACGATACGATGCGATCGAAGAACTCTCTCGATCTACCGTTCCTGCGAGGGCAACTTGGATCCTTACGCAGCACCAGCAACGCTTCTTCAGTCAGTGTCAGCTTCAGACAAAACCGTAAACGTGACTTTGCTGCGATTGACGCCGCCCAGTCGGTGTGGATTGTCGCTAGCTTGGTCGGCCAATACACTGCGACGTCGGACGAAAAAAGTTGAGGGTAAAGGAAAAAAGAAGAAGGAGAAAAAGTTCAGCCGAAGAAAGGTGCGAAACATGCTGTTCTTTGAAGTAATTTGATTCTAGTGTGCTGTTGCCGCTGGCTTCCCAGCTACTGTGTTCTGTGGGTTGCCTGTCACCGATTATTAATGCTTTCCGCCGTGCCATGGGGCGATTTTTGACTTTTCGTTCCTCGGTCGATCGCAAATATCGCTTGGTCCCTGAGCTCCTGCATTTAAGGGAGAGTAAAAATGATGTTGGGATGATAAGATGACTCTCGTACAAGTCTGGGGAGGCCAGACGATAATCTGGGGTAGCAATGTTACCGACACCGTTATGTCCTACACGGTTGGTGTCGATGCTTTCTGACCTGGGCGTTGGCTCGATCCGATAATGCATAATTGTGTTTACCTATGTGTCAAGTGCCAACCGTATGCCCATTTGAGACGTTAGAGAGAGCAAGTTCCTTCTCGACACAGTAATTTAAAACACTTTAGTGTTTAAAATATATATATTTTATATGACGTTCCCTAATGGCATTTCCAGGCCCTAAAGTGCGTGTTATGCGCGACCTTAAACTCTTGTCTTCGCATTCTTAAAAAGTGGATACTTTTAATTTAAATTCCCGGACCGGTTTTTATGAACATGAATACTTTCACCAATTAAGATATTGTACATATTTTGCTCACCGCTTTGGAAAAAAACGCACAAAGAAGTAGAACTGAGTCAGCGTTCGAACTGAGTGGTTGTGCTTCCGCGAGCTCCCGTGTTTTGCTCTGTTTACGGTGGAAATCTGTGTTGGATACGAGCTTGCTTAGTGTCGTTTGCCTCGTCTCGACTCCGTGCACCGCTTGACGTGGGTCCCACTTAGTATTTCAGTGCGCTGTCAGAGATCAGACCGTTTGAATAAACGGTGTTGAATCTGAACGTGAGTGCCTTACGCACGATTTCATCGAGATCTCGTTCTGCAAGCTGCCCGTCTGCGCTGTTTTGATACTTTGTGGATGCACTGTGCTCGTCTGTGGTGCATCTTGGACGGTGTGATACGTAAGGACAAATACACATTGAGGAGAATCAGCTGTACGGAGGCATGACTTCTACGAAGCGCGCAATGGAGCCTGATCAGCTGGACGCAGGCCAGAAGAAACAACGCAGTAGTGGCAATCCACGTACATGCCCGGACTGCAGTTGTGAGATCGGAAAAGCGTCAAGCATCCGATGCGTTGGCTGTAAATTGAGAGTGCACTTAGCGGCATGTACTAATCTGACATTTCTGGAAGCTAAGAGAGAAGAGGTTATTAATTCCTTTAAATGCGGCAATTGCAAACTCTCTCCACCAGCTGACGATGATGATGACGACGATGATGATGAAATGGACGATGAAAAGCTGAGTACTGTGACCGATTTAGCATCACTGGTTAAATCTCTTTGTGGTCAAGTGAAAAAGCTTCATGTGACGATTCGCCTATTAGTGTCGAAAAACATAGCGCTAGCTGACAAGAATAATCTGCTCGATAAGAAGTTGGACAGGTTACTACAAAAAGACAAAAGCAAGACTGCGACCAGTGGAAATGCTTCTTAGGACGACCGTGCGGGAAATCTTCGCGGCAGGATGATGCAACGCACGAACCGATCTCACAGTAGATCTTTCAGCAGCTCGCAGTCGAGAAGTCGAATTCAGTTTGCCGTCAAATCTCAAGCCAAACCAAGAATGAAGTTTGCTGGTAAAAGTGGGGACAGTCGAAAACAAAGACGTATCCTAGTTGTTGATGGCGGCAAGGACAATGGTCCGATCTCTCAACCCAGTTCATCGCTTCGGTTGCACACAGAACGGATTTTTATATCCGGTCAGTACCCCACGCTGAAAGCCAAAGAACTATCTGACCATCTTACCAAAGCAGGCGTGTACCCCGTAGTTGTTAAGAAACTAAAGACGAGATACTCTCATTACACTTCTTTCTGTGTCGAAGTACCAGACACTGATGTAGAGAGAATGTTCGATAAGGACATCTGGAACGATGGTTCCATTATAAAAGAATTCAATGGCCGTCTCAAAGAATCTGATGTCATCGAAAGACACCCTTCCCACTGACTGAAGAAAAGAAAGCGTACGCTGACTCTTACAGAAACGAACACTGAAACGGACAAAATAAGGAAACCTAAGGATGATGAATTTTCTACGATAAAATGCATATCTGTCAATGCACGATCACTGGCCAAACCTGGAGCCGTCGACTGCCTGCTTGCCTTCATGACCACCGGAGATATCGGCGTAGCGTTCATCACGGAAAGTTGGCTGAACGAAAACGTCTCCTCGGCTGAACTCTCGGCGGGTGGCAAATTCGAAGTTTTTCGCAGAGATCGTGTTGGCCAAAACGGTGGCGGTGTACTGCTCCTTGTTAGTTCGAAGTTTGCATGCTCTGAGGTCGACACCGGCAATATTTCCTCGGAACTTATTGCGGTTGATTTGATTCTTCCGAACGGCACAGTACGACTTATCTGTACGTACTTTAGCCCTACGGGATCACGAGCGGAGCTATCGACTAAAATGGCTACTCTCATTACCGATCTCGAAACAATTACATCGGATGAACATAGTGTAGTGCTAGCTGGAGATCTTAATCAACCTGGCATAAACTGGACAGACTGGCACTGTTCATCCAGACGAGCGGAGTTACGAGCCCAAGAAGGACCACTGTCGATGGAAGAAATGTTTCTTCAGTACTGTTGCGAAGCAGGGCTACTGCAATGTGTTGAGCATCCCACGAGAGGTAGCAATGTTCTTGATATTGTTCTGGCTAGAGATGATATTGTTGGCAACGTCATCGTTTCACCGGCGCCAGTTGCAACAGACCATCAAATGGTCTCGTTCACGATCTCTAGTTGTCATAGTGTGACGACGGATCGTACACAACTCTGGGACTTTGACAAGGGAGACTATGAATGCCTAACCATGAATCTGGGTGCTACGAACTGGACAACCTTCTTCCAACCTTGTATTGACGTGAATGACATGTATAACAAATTTGTCACTTACATGCACTTCCTGATGGATTGTTGTGTACCCAGGAAGTCTCCTAATCTGCATGGTGTTCTGGATCCTAGCATAGAAAGCATCACCCAGCAATTGAACAGAGCGACGCCAGAAGAAGGAGCTAGACTGCAAAAGAAACTGCAAAAGATGCTTCATAGAAAACGAATCATCGAAGAATGCTCTGTAGCCCAATCGGCTGTTCCCACCGCGGTTCATAGGTACATCGAAAGGCGAATGAAAGTTAAAGACTGTTTGAGCTCGATCAATAGAGCGGATGGATCGGTTGCTACACAAAACCAGGAGAAAGCTGAAATTCTGCGTGGAGTATTCGCCGCAACATATCCATCACCCACGGAAGTCCGGCTACGCGACGCACGGCCTACTCTACCAACGCCGCCTGTGTCTGAGGATCTGCGCATGGTTGAGGACGTTGACTCCTCTCTTGAAAATCTTTAACGCCACCTTCGCTCTCTGGCTAACAAGCGAAGCGCCACGCCTGATGGTATCCCAGCTCTTGTATACAAGAAGTGTGGCTATGATGTGTGTGTTCCGTTGTCTTTGATATTTCGCAGAACCCTCGAAGATGGTTAGGTCCCAGACCTCTTCCGCTGTGCCATTGTCTGTCCGGTTCATAAACGCGGCGACAAAAGTGATCCAAACAACAAAAGGCCTGAATCGCTCACCTCTGTGCCGTGCAAGCTATTTGAAAAGGAGTTGGCCGATGCGATCTATAGAAATGCGAATTCACAAGGTCTAATTTATAGGGAACAATTCGCATATCGACCAGGCCATTCTACTGTCCTACAACTGCTGGAAACGCAAAATGACTGGGCTCTTTTAACTAATGATAGCAAGCCCTTTGACTGTGTTTACTTCGACTTTAAGTCTGCATTTGAAACCACTACACACTCGAAGCTTCTAAACATTCTCCCGCGGTACGGTGTTGGACAGAAACTCACAAACTGGATCAAAGCTTTCCTTGAACATAGGACCTTCAGAGTGAGGGTAAATGATTGTCTGTCGTCAACGGCTGAGGTCACGTCCGGTTGTCCACAGGGAACAATTCTTGGACCTCATATGTACATATTATATACTGACTCGTTAAAGTATATTATATCTGAAGGAGTGAGAGTGAAAATTTACGCGGATGATGTAAAAATGTATATATATGTAGAAAATGAAACGAACATGAATATTCTTCAGAAACACTCGATAAATTTATAGATTGGTGTAAAGGATTAGACCTAAAGCTCTATGTAAATAAGTGCGCAGTTCTGCACTTCGGCAGCAACAATCCTGTACATAACTACACATTAGGTACTGAACAGCTAGCGGCAAAGCCATCGATAAAAGACTTAGGAGTTCTGACAAGTAATACGCTGAGCTACACACCGCATGTTCTAGAGGTAGCTGCGTCAGCTACCTCTAGAACCTCGGAGAATGCACTGGATATTGCGATCCTTTGTCTTGAAAGACCCTAATCTTTATGTCAAACTTTATAAGCAATATATCCTACCTGTGATTGTATATGCCTCTCCAGTATGGAATCTAGGATTGAAACGTGATAGAAATTTGTTAAGGAAACTGCAGAAGAAGTTTTTAAAACGTGTTGCTTTTCGTTGTAATGTAAGGACTTGTGATATAAATTGTGATGATATTTGTGTTGTTCTAGATGATATTGATAAGGCTACGTTCGTCTCTATTTGTAAGTTCCCAGATCGAGCGAACTTATTCTTTGATTCTATTTTGACGAACACAAGAGCCGGGATCAACATACATGCTAAAACTGTTGCCCGGAAAGAAATTGTTAACAAAATGTTTGCCTGGCGCAGTACCAGGAATGCGAACTACGTACAAACAAGTTGATCTGTTCTAATAAAGCCCCCCTGCTAAAGGGTGTGTAAATATATAAATATAAAGAGAGCGGTCCCCCAATTCAGCGGAAGCGGTCATTCAAGGGGTAAGTAAACAAGGATTTTGCGACAAACACTGTCCGTCATTGAAACAGCAAAACCCGCCCGGCAAAACCACATAGAGAAGAACCTGTCAATTCCAGGGCATGGGCAGTGAGGCCGTGGAAAGCCTGGGCAGGAACGGTGCTCTTCCGCTTTATCACTGAGACAGATTTTGACGGCAAGCCAACTGCTAGGGCTCTAGTGGCAATGTGCCTCTCTACGGATGTTGCGCCAGTCCAAGATAAGAACGCCTTGGACCAGGCGCTACCAAAGGACAAGACGCTCTTGAACCCAGGCGTACGTAAAAAAATCCTTCGTCACATTGAGTGGATGGGAATTGGCAAGCTTTTGGGTCGCCTTGCCCGAGATCGGGGCCTTGACCACAGTATGACCATCACGACACTTTTTTAAAAGAAAGAGAAAAAAAGGTCATACGCTTTCAGACTGTGGGCACTAAGGTGGACTCTAAAGCCCACGGGGCCAGGGTCATAGTATTAGAACTTTTTGATCCGCTCTTGTATATGTATAGGGTGTGGCAGTATGTAGTGCACCACTTTTAAAAGACTGTCAAACTAATAAAAACAAAAAAAAATCCGCATAGGAATAGGGAGTTGACACACAGGTCCGGACATACCCAGTCCTCGTTGCATTAAAGATTTACCTAAAGGCGATTCTAGGTTTGTAGAGAGCAGAACATGGCCTAGAATTGAAAAAGTCAACTTACTTAAGAATGTTTAATTTTAGGAGTGATAGTTATAAAGACATATTTATTTATTCACCATAGTATTGGTAGCAGTATACATCTAATGTTATGCGAAGTCTACACTGATCCTATATAGTGTGTACGAGATTGTAGTGACGTTGTGTCTATTTCGGTGCACACGAGTATATGGTATCTATCAATATCACAAATTCCACAAAATCTACACACACAACCATCGACCTCAAAACATGATGGTATCCGTGTCATGTCACTCGACAAATTAGTGCTCGGTTCTTCTGGGCTCCTTTCTTCCATTTGTCCGAGCAAAACTCTGGTCCGTCCGTATAGTTATTGGTCGCAAACTTCACGTTGCGTATCTCCCGAAACTCCCTATATACTGTGAGTACGGCTTCACTCAGGAGTGATAGTGAAATCACAAATTTTTGTTTTATTATGTTAATTTTTGGGAGGCAATAGTCACATTGAAAATTGTTCGCAAAACACAGGGACCTGAAATATCAAATTTTCGAACTTTCATGCTCAATAACGTGAAAATCTACTATTACGCGTTAGATCCAAAAACATCTATACGCATGACCATTTTAGAGAGATCATATAGTACGAAAATGTATAGGGAGAAAATGTTTATTCTGTTTGAAAGTCATCCGGCGCCGGATAGAAGACGCGAAAAAGTCGCATTGAGGGCAGTTTGCCAAAATTCAAATTCCGTAAAGCCATATGTTTGCGCTTCAGCCATTACGCTCATAACGTAAACGCAGTTAGAATAATGCAAATTTTATGAGACTATTTTGGTGGTTCAATTCATAACGTCCTTCCTTTGTTTACCAGGGTTTCTGTGGGAATCTGACATAGAGGAAAGAGGGGCTTACGATAAGCACATCGCAAACCGTATCAGCATCGTTTTGACGCCAACATAATTCCCGTGAAATGCATATTCTTCTCGATTAGTTTAATTTATTAGCGTATAACAAATGTTTAACGTCTTAAACATAAAAGCTCAAACATCACATGAGACTCACAGATTCTCGCGTTTGCAAACCTTCCTCAATGAGACTCATTCCCATCCCCTAGCCAGCTTCGGATGTCCAGTATATTTCGCTTAGTGTAGCTTTGTTTATATATATATATATATGAATAACAATACATGGTCGTGTAAAAGCATACAATATTTGTAAGTTTACCGCTTTCTTGATCGAAATATAGCGTACATTGTACGTGTAATAACCTAACGATAACGCTTAATTGACATATTGGTCGTCGTGAGTCTATATATATATATATATATATATATATATATATATGGCGGATGTGTCCTTTTGCTAACGATAGGAGTTTGGGCCTGCAAGGCCGTTGCGAGGCGGCCAAGCGGCCTCTGAGTGCGGCTTCTTAGGCGTCATTGTATTTATTACCCGGCGTAATCAGGTTTTTTGCTCTGTGAGCCGCTCGCTCTCCTGATGACGGCACGTTTGGCACGGCCTGGCTTTGCGAACGTGCGTTGCTTTGCTAACCCCCCGTGCTGCTCCCAAGAAGTGATGGGGTTAGAATCGTTGGTTCGCATGCTCAAGGTCGTATGCGCGGCCGACTCAACGAGGGGCGTGCGCAAGTTCGCGAGGCGAGCAACAACGATGCCAACTTCTTGAAGACGTCTGAGTAGTCGGCGTCATCGACGCAACAGTTGCAAACCGGCATCTTCTCTCTTGTGCTCCACGCAGCTTGAATTAAGTTCTCATCAACGAGAGCTTAATTACTGATAGGGCTCTCGCTCTAGACGCAGGTCGGCAACATGGTGTTGCCAAGAGGCTAGCAGACTTGTTGTTGCTGAGAGATGCGTATCGTGTACGTGAAATAAAAGCTGTACAGGAAGTTGCTCATGTAAATACAGAATCTCTTCTAAATGACGTTGCATAAATATCTATTAATTTACACGTCTGCCTATGTATACAGTATAAGGCAAGATCAAATATTTCTAATACGTTTTGAATCTCTGGCCAGATGCAATACACTGCATGAATAACTGAAAATTTTTAAGTTTGGTTCCGCCAATAACGTTATATAGCTATCTAAACGCGAGTGCTATGTATCAGAATGAGGGTTTTGAGACCGCCGCGAGGATCTCATCTGAAAGAGCTAGAAATTCATTTTGAAAGAAGTGAATTATGCAGTCCAACATAACATAATTGACCCGAAGCTACTGTCTAGACTATACTGTTTTTGCACAAACGTCTGAATCAATTTTTATTGAAATACAAACAACGAATTCGCATGCTTGTTTTGCACGTACAAACAAAATAATTATATATATATATATATATATATATATATATATATATAAATCGAATTGCATCTCAAAAAGAATCCTCCGGTGTTAAGCACGTTATATAGGTGGTCAGTGCTGGGATATGACATATAATCGCCATTAGTGATATTACGTGTCACGTTCGGTTGAATACAGTTGTAAACATTAGCTAAATTTGTATTGTTGTTATATATATATACATAATCATTATAGAGAGCGAGAGAAGTCGATATCAAGCATTTGCTATACGTTTCGAATCAATGCTTCTACTTATATTTATAAAAGGCGACTAAGACCAAATATTTTCAATACATTTAAAAACCCCTAGCTAAGAGATACAACTCCGTTTCGACGTCGGCGGTTGTGGCGGTCCGACCGACTTTTAAAACGGATGCCAGTCAAATTTAAATAAATCAGATTTAGAGATAAATAAATGTCTAAAGTTTAATTTTAAAACAAAAAAATACATTTTAATAAAGAAAAATATTCCATCTAGCAATACACAGCACTCTCTCACGGAGGTCATGAACAGTACGAGTCATGTATGTTGAGCCCGGCCGACAAAGGTAATGTCAGTAAAACCTTGTGTGGTGGTGGTAGCAGCAGCAGCAGCCGCGAGACCGTGGATGGCAGAAGACCAGGATGACGTCCTGCTAGCAGCAGCCGGCTACTACTGCACATCGCGTACACATTGCAAAGAAGACGGGATAAGGGTAAGCTTGCTTATGCGGGTGGTGGGCGCCGCCGAAAAGACGAGATGCGTCTAAAAACTAAGCTAATCTGGGGACTTTCTCCCTTTGTGACTGGCTGGCTTTCTATTCAGCAAGAGAAAGAGACTCCAGCAAGGACAGAGAGAAAGAGACTGAACGAGAGAGAGATAAACACAAAGCAGAAGCGAGCGACCGACGAAGAGAAACAACATAGGTATAGAGTAGGAAATGTACGTATAGAAGCCTAGCGAAAGAGAGAAAGAGAGAGCCTAGAGATAGAGAAAGAGAGCTAATTAAGCAAACAATCCGGATGTTGGCTCAGGGAGGGGGCTTCGTACCAAGCAGCTCCCAATCAGTGCCTCGGTGCCCCGTGTGTTGCTGCTGCTTCGGCCATCATGCTACCTTATAATCGCTTATTCTGCCCTCCATTGTTGAACGTCGCCTGCTTGATAATCTGAGAAACGCACAACCAGAACTTTCTTGCAGGAAGACTGTGTATTTTTATTTAGTAACAATAACGAAATCCATAGTGACAGTGTACCGTTCCACTTCTTATCACGCAACGGGATGATTATGTCTTAATACCTGTTTACCTGGACAGGCCACTCACTCAGACAGTCGCCAACGTAAATAGCATTCATATTTGGAATTAGACTCATCTTTGATATATTTATGCTAATACAATTATACTCAACGTTGATATATTTATGCCAATACAATTATACTCAGCTTTGATATATTTATACTTAGAAATACGTATACTAGTACCACATCAACGCACATGGAGGGCCATCGTATCACAGATAGATACTAACAACAAGAACAATAATTCAAAGGTGCGTAGTTAGAAAGCCACGCTAAAAAATCATGGTGCGGATCATAATATAAAATGTAAGCCACATGCAATAATAAAAATGTCTCTAACAAATTAGCAACATTTGGCGACAGGATTAGCAAAGATCTCTTATAGCTAACGCTTGGATTGACTTTGTCGATCTAATTAATGATTCAGTCTTTCTAGTATGAGTGACAAGCACCTTTGTTGCAACTATGGTTGGCAGCTCTAGATCGAACTTAGCGACTACGTTGGCTTGGTATAGCGCGGTAATGGTGGACAATGTTGGCCGACTAAACCCGGAGTTAGAGCCCCGATGTTTGACCCATTAAAAGGTTAGCGTGTGCGCCGGATAGTTGTGGACTGTGTTGAGTTCAAAGTGGGTCAATATGTGCATTGGGCGCATGTATAGAGCATTTTCTGTGCAATTGCTCTAAAACATGCGTTTTGCCCACCGTTAAACAAGATAAGGCATTTCGTTTGGTAAGGAAGTCATATGGGTGAGCAGTTCAGCGGCGCACTGATAACCAGCGTATTGTTGTATAATAGTCTTATGTGTACAAGCATTTATTTTATAAAAGAAGACACCTCATTATTGTATTAACGAAGACCAAGCAAATGTGGCGACGTGCATAATATGAGCACTCGAATTGACATCCTGTTCACATGATCTATTTACACACAAAATTGGGAAAAATATACAATAGTACGATCGATACCACTACAGTCTCGTAATTATATTAATATTAAAAATCGCTAGGTGCCACCTTTGTTAGAGAGGGGATTGCATTGCACTCACTGCCATGATATTCTTACACATATACCATAACGATATTTACAAACCCATGTGTTACAGGATTTATGGCAAGCGTCTTTCTGACATAGAATGTGGTGAAAACCGTGCACAGCAAAGCGGGCGGTCATGTGCTTGTTTGTCTTGCTCGTGCCCTTTCATTCTGACCTAACCATTGCATCTGTCATATAAAAATGTGGGTCGATCTCTGCCATTTTCTCTTCGAATTGACATCTGTGATGTGATTTGAATCTCAAGGCCGCCTTGACGGGGAAGAGGATGCCTACATTGACTTCATAACTATATGCTCAGTTGCAATGTTTTGTAATAACACGCGATCGGCGATATGCTGCAGCCGATTATAGGCACGTGTGCATGAAGATTATTGTGGGCAATCTGCTAAGGTAGTTGTCAAGACCTAAACGTTAAAAATGCTGCGACAATAAAAATATAAGCAATTAATGGCTATGAATGCTTAACTGAGTCATTCTGCGCAACAGTAGTTAACACGATCAACGGCCCTTTTCGCCTTTTAAAATCTACACATTAAAATATTTTTTTGTTAGTTATGATACAGGGCTCAGTCATTTCAATTAAGTCATTCACATCAACAATCACGTACAAATGGACCAGTGAAATAAGCATTCGTGTTTGACTGAAAGATCAGGGTTATCAATCGATTTTAAGGCAGTTGTTGCGTTTAAGGAAATAGAAGATATACATACATGTCGGAGGCACGTCCATCTTTATGGATTCAAAGAGCGTTTTAGAGGTTCTGCGAAAAACATGACCGACGTCTTGTAAAGAAATAGGAAAGTCTTGTTGGTGCGCTATTGTAGTACGATTCCAAGCGGGAGAGTACCATGGAAATATATTTTCTCGAAAAGGATGGCATTTGGTCGCGGACTGTGGTGACAGTGTTGAAAACGGAACGTCTATGCGGAGGGGGAGTGCAATTCAGTTTCCTAAAGCGTCACTCGCACTGTCGCCAAATAGAGACAAAAATGCGCGCAAGGAGATCCGCTCTGTTCTAACGGCTGCTAGAGTCACGAAATCTTAACAGAAGGGCTGGCAAAGAACGGGTCTGTTGTATTTGATTATTGGTATAGCTCTAGTGTTTGGGTACTGCACGAACATTCTATGTTCCTCAGCAGCTTTGTCTAATTAACGGCCAATAGGAACGACTACTGAATGGCCGCAGTCCCCAGTTAGGCAATAGAAAAGCTCTGCGCAATTAGCGATGTTCTAATTTCTTGACCCCTGCAGAAAAGTAGGAAGTCTCGAAGCAAAAAAGTAAAATGTTTTATATGCTGATTTACCCATGTAAAAATGATAATGCCTAGCTGACGTTCTGGGCTCTAGCTAAGCTATTACATTTATATAAGAATGCGAAAATAGTCAAATTAATTCTACAGATTATTGACAATGTCGTAGCTCCGGTCGAACCAAACGAGTCAATTGTGCCGGGGCAACCACTCTAAAACCAATTACTACGGTCAGTTACTGGTGGCCTCTAATTTGGCCACATAATTACAAATTAAGTGTAAATTAGTGTGACTAGTTGTTAATTTTATTTTAATTTCTTGTTTTTTATTATTCTCATTTCTTCTCTGCAGAACATCTGCAGTTGAATAACAGCTGCATGTATATACTGCTGTATACGCGCACATTTAGTTTGTGCATGGAACCTTTGATCCACATTTCCACCTTAATTGTGAAGCTATAGCTTCTAATATGGTTTCATAACTAAAGTGGAAGTTGGTTGTTGTCTTAGCCACAAAAAAAATAACGTGACCTCGTCTGTTGAACTTAACCAGTGGTGATTGTTGGCAACGCGAGCGCCCAATCGGTCTGGGTCGGTTAGGCACGTCCTACATTGCATGCATTGCTGGTCCGATTGTGTCCCTGTTGCGAGCTCTTAAATGTGGATTACCGCCACTAGACTGCGTGGTGGACAGAGGATCAAATCACATGCTGGCATGCTGGGGGTGTCACGCCGATCCTACACGATCTGGCCACGAACGTGCCGCGTTTTCAGCGTCTGCTATAGCCGGGACACCGCAGTGGCGAATTAAATGCGAGCCCCGGAAATTGAGAGCAGCTCGCGAGCACCGTGGTGGTGTTCCGATATTATGCGTTCCCTATATATATATATATATATATAAATCAGTTTGTACGCTTAATGAAATAACCCGACAGGTAAAAGCCAACAAACATATATATATATATATATATAAATATATGTGTGTGTAACTATACGAATATATCCTGGACCTGACTGAAGACGTGGCGGAGGCGGCAAATGGGCAATAAAAGGCTTACAACAATACACGGGATACATTGATGTCGAGCAGCGAGCGCACTCGAAGCGGATTAACTGTCACCGTGGGTGTGTGCGGCTGTTTTCGGCGCAGGGCCTGCAGGGATATGGTAGCGGCCACCTACCCAGCAGCACCATGGTTCATGACAAGTTTGCGTGAAGAAGTCGTTCATTAGCGGGGTGTGGACGCATCGCTGCAAACCATCCCTCCCAGTGCTGTACTCTGTCTCCTGTCTGCCCGCTCTCAGCCGGGACTACAACGAGACTGTCGGATGATGGCTAAGAGCTGCATGCCGCGTCATGCAAAAAAGAACCTACCGGACAGGTAGTATAGTCGAGTTGTAGCAGTAGTAGTAGTATTATGCCTACCTCTCCCACCGGAAGATCGCCAATTGGCTTTTATCTGTCGGGTTAATTTATTAAGCGCTTACAGTTGATATGCACTCTGGGCACCAGTGACGACGAGTACGTCGCTTGCATACCGCGCGTCCAACTCACCGTACGATCAGGTAGCCATATCTATATATAGCCACTATACGATCTATATAGGTGTACTTTATATACGACAACTCTTCTAGCGTCGGTGACAGTTTTGTGAGCTTCGTGAAGCTTACGCGTGTGGCATTCGGTCGTGGGTCGTTGGTCGGGCTAACCAAAGTTTGTTTTGCCAACACTTTGACAACCCCCCCCCCCCCTAGTTTTTAGACGCTTGTAATCTATGCTCGTAAGATTTCCGTGGCACGGTAGTCTAAATGCATATATCGTCATCGCGTTCTATTGGGCTAGATGGGATTTCGCCAGCAGAGGAATGTACCAGCAGTATGGCCAGGACAACCATCAGACGTCCAACAAATACAACAATTGAGGCCGGGGCTCGAACTCGCGATTGTCGGTCTGTTGATAACGGTTGCCATGACAGCACCCCGCTTCGAAACGGTGCGTTAGCCGCTCAAGCCGCCGTCGCCACCTGTAGCTATACGTTCAAATACAATTTTACTAATTTCTCAAATATTATCTAGGAAAGTTATGCGCTTGGTGTTTCCCTATAAACGTGTGCGCATGCATTTAATATTTAACAACGTAGTGGCTAAATTGTTGCCCGGCTCGACAGCTTAACGACTGAACTCTCTTGCATTTTAGCCTACAGCGTCATAATAGTTAAAAACGGCGAACCATTGCGTACTAGAGCTCGTAACCCAAACAACGGGGAATTCACAAAGGAATTCAGCTGGTCATTTTGTTGTTATTCGGTACTTAACTAGAAACGCAGGCTTACCTCATTATATTAAAGCAACATACGGATGCAGATGATCAAGTCACCCTAACGAAATCTTAAGATCCCCTGCAGTTTTGCCTTAATGAGACTACAAAAGGGTGTGAGAAAAATACACTTACAATAGACACTGAAACAACCAAGGAAATGCGTTTTAGTTGGGGAAGATCATGTGTTGCTAGAGATCATTACTCAAAAATAAACAGGATGACACTTAAAGTAGTCAACAGCTTCACTTACCTAAGGGCTCCCATTATAACTCCCAGGCATTTGTTCAGTAGACGTGTTGATGGGATACGGGCAAAAGTTGCGGCTGCATATTCTTTGCTAGGCAACCTAGGTGACGTCGATCTGAAAAATGCGTTTAAATGCCTTAAAATCAAACTACTTTCCACTATAGCATACTGTCTACCCGCATTTGCACCACACATTCCGGTAAGCACTTTGAAAGTCCGAATTAAGTTAAAAGCTTGTATTGGCAACGTACGGTGTATTACCACATTTGCTCTAGAGCTGAGCGGAAAGTGAACGGAATGCCTAGTACTTAACAAGGCCCCGTTAACACAAAGACATTAGACTCCTACTGAATTCTTAAAATCACAAGGACGTCACGTAACGTTTGCAATGGAAAACAACATAGGACCCAGTCCTTTGGTTAATTAAATAGAAAAGCTGTGGGCAAAGATATTGCATAATTGTATGTCGACTGCCTTGCCTGACAATTATCACCAATATATGCATGAAGCCAAACCGTTCTAACATAGAGGGATGCGCATGTAGTTTTGGTAGTGATGTGATATTAGGTGCTACTATATACTTGTCTCTACGGAAACGGTTGAAGCCTCACCGACATCCGGAGTAATTTATGTATTGCCAGACCACACGGCTGAGTTGTAATTGTAACAACCAATTATATAGTGAATCATGAATGAGTATTACAGTGCCAATCATTCACTACGAAGGTGCCTCTTTGCTGTCTTAGGAATTTATACGACCTCCTTCGGTCTCCTTACTTGCCGGGCTTGTTACTATTATTTTAGAGCTTATTTATTAGTCATATTATCTACGAAACAGTGCTCCGATAACAGTAGACAGAAACAAAATATATCAGTCATATTTGTTCAAGGATCTTCTCATCAACGTTAATATTTTTTTCTGCACAGTATAGCTTGTGTCATGTAGAAGAGTGCCTTTATATGTGTTATAAAAGTGCCTTTATAGAATTCCTGCTCTGTACTAAATAAGGCAATTAGCTTGCTTTACTGTGTGCCTTGGTTTCCTTGACCAGATGCTGCTCTGAAGTTCGGTAGGTTGCAGAAATGGATTTTCATGCACGGGAGCCGTATTGCCCACCCGTGGTCGAGCGGTAGGCCTATGAAGAGATCTCCGTGCCAGGTGGCAACAAATTTGTTAACTTTTACCTCAGGGAGTGATCGCCGGGAGGGTATGATATTAGGCACAAGGTGGTCGATTTTCTTTCTATCCAGGAATCGTCTTGAAGAAGCGTAGCCCGCCATAGTGATAAAGAGGTTAAATCGCATAAGAAGGGCGGCGGAGGAAATCTAAATAAAAATATGCAGGGCTCTACCTGTAGTAATTAAAGGTGCAAAATTGCCGTCTATTTGCAACGTGTTTGGCGTTCATTACTTGCCTACCCTAATTTAACTACACAGCAAAGAGCACCTTAGCGAACACTAAAAGTCTCCCTACGTTGTTATGACTCGCAAGAAGAGTACACAGTCAGATCAGCACGGTGCTGGCGCGTTCATTGTTGTGATTGCACTGTTATCGTCAGCTGCAATAGGCAATCTTAAGCTGCTTGGCGATTCCAATTGCTCGTGTCCTCTTCAAAAAGGCTGATCATCTGAAACCTCTAGATAGCAAATTGACACATAGAGAGACAAAACACTTTACCAACACACTTAGAGTATGCTTTCATGACACGAGCGGCGCACGGAAACTCCTACTTGCGCAATTCATTTTTGTTTAACAGTAATAGCTAAATGAATGACATAAAATCGAGCGTAATTGCTTGGTGCATTCGCGTACGCAAAGCGACCGGGGAGACACAAGAGTGCACGGGCTCGGTTCCCACCGTTGCACATTTGTATTTAGTGGGATCCGTCCTACGCTCAGCACTAGTCGTACAGTATGACGCATTTATATAAAGATAACAGAAGTTTCACTAGATAAACGTTGCTTTCTCACGAGCGTCTGTGAAGTTGGGGTATAGATAAAACCGCCGTTGCACTTGCCTCTATTAAGTGTCAGGGTAAGCCAGACTAGGTGCACCCTGGGAGAATGACCACAAAATCAAATGCTTTTCAAATATTCTCTTTATTGACACCAAAATGGTCCCCAATTAATCGAATTTCTCATTTTTAATATGACTCGCTTGGCCTGAACCTCAGCTTGAAGTCTACCGAAAAAGGCCTTGCATGACTTACGAACGACCTTTTGTGGTATCTTATCACAATCTCGTTCGGAGCCTTGACGGAACTGTATGCAACTAACTAACTAACTGCAATTGAACAGGGAAAACATTGACGCCAGGAACAACTCACAGGGAAGTCTCCTTTCACAGAGATTAGTCAAGCGGGTTTAAATCTGGCCAGTACGGTGGCGACTTTGAGACGAGTCCATGAAGGATGAAAACGAGCGGCATGCGCCCGTCATTGGTTATCTGGGAACACTTCACTACTGACGCTGTTGACTGCATGCTCGAGCCTTGAAATTACTGTCGCACGCCGTTGGAATCTTGCAGCCATACCCAATTGTCTTGCCTGTTTACAGACTAGTCCAATAAAAATGGTCTCATCAGAAAAGACGTTGCTTGTAAGCTTGCCACAAGCGTGACCAGCAAAAAGAACATTAGCTCTTTTGCAACAAACCTTTTTTGGCTTATCCGTAAGGTCTAAGGTCAGAATTTGCCGAGATTTTTAAATCACGAGCAGTTTTTGTAGCGTTTAGATTCGGATTTTTCTTGAACCGGGCTTTTGTTTTCTGTTACTTTCTCGGCTAGTTGCAGTGGAGTTTGGTCCGCCGTTGTACCGCACAGACACAGAGTCGTATTTAATCATGCGGATCACAACTTTTTGAAGGCTTCAAGACTCTGTAGCTCTTGCACAATGTTCTCGACATGCTTGTCTGCCAATTCAAGCGCTATTACAATATTTGACTTTATTTACATTGTCTCTGGCATACCGAAACCAACGTAGTTGCCACGGGGTGATCGCAGAGTGAAAAGAAGAGTCAGTTGATTCGTTTGGGCGCTCAGCAAAAGCATAGTTTATTCACGCAGCAAGCTTCGAAAACTAAGGGACACTTTGCCAGGTAAAAAAAACAAGTACAAATAATGAATTAAGTATACACTATTTGTTCTTCTCGACGTAATAATTTTGTTGCACTGCACACTTAGTCAATGCGGTGTTCTATTATTTCGCCTTCAGAAGGCTAGGAAATCCAAAAACGAAATTTCAGAAAATCTCTTTATCGAACGAACCACGTGTCCGTGCGTACTTAGTACACTTAGCAATCTTTCCAATAGTTAGCTATCGGACGGTTACTTCCTCGTATCATTCGTTGTGTCTTTGTCTCCATATGGAAGAAATATCATGGACTTGCTAATAGAAAATAAATGTCTGTGTGAGTTGGTGCAGCCACAAGAGCAGCCAAATCGACCAACTCAGTCACCAAAGGCCACAAGAGAGAACCGGTAAGTAATCGTAAGCGCGGCCCGAATCCGTGAATCCGGCAATGGCGGAGGCCGCCCACAGCGGGATACGAAAGGCCAAGTAGCAAATCTCAAGTAGAGCTCTGGTCCAAATTTATGTCAGCCGGGATCCTGCGAGGGAATGAGAGTTTGGGTCTGTGAGAGAGGGCGATGCAAAAGTCGGCTGGCTTGAGGTGATGTGGCCGGTCTAGGATGACCTAGCTGTAACACGGCCGGGCCAGCGAGGTCCTAATAGAGCGACGACAACAGGCAGGACACAGGCACGAAAAACGGCGAACCAAAAGAC
Source organism: Dermanyssus gallinae (assembly GCA_003439945.1). Classification (NCBI taxonomy): domain Eukaryota; kingdom Metazoa; phylum Arthropoda; class Arachnida; order Mesostigmata; family Dermanyssidae; genus Dermanyssus; species Dermanyssus gallinae. Next base: position 23,454 of record QVRM01003519.1, on the reverse strand, counting down.
ACAATGGAGAGAACACCAAACGCAAAGAGACAGGCCGGGAGGAGAGTCGGGAGATAGAAAGACGCGTCGACGGCGAAAACGGCAAGGAAAAAGATAAATTAGGAGTTCTTCCGTCGTCGCTTTCCGTTCGGCCAGTTTCTCCGCCGTGCAACGCGTTTTGTTTCCGTTGTTTTCAGGAGCAGATAGCGTAGAACCTTCATTAAACGGCGTCGTTGTTGTTGTTGTTGTTGTTGGTGTTATTATCGCTGCTATTGCTGTCGTTGTGGTTCAAGGCTGACATGTCCAATTCCCTGTCCGCCTCGCCGCTAAGGAGAGACGTCTTGACGGGGACAAAGTCAAATAATCGCGGCGCGCAAAGTCCTGCTCGCGCGGGAGCGAACACAGCCAAAAAAGTATGAGAGAAAAAAAAGAAAGATAGACAGTCAGCACACGACTTTACGCAGCACGCAGAAATCAAATGGCTGCACTGTGTACAGCTCACCCATCTGGAATAACTACGTTGGACCAAAACGCTGGCTCGACTGCTCTGAGCCGATCGTCGTGTTAGAGCAGCATCAGTGGGCAGGAAAATGTCCTACGAACTCTGGCCGTCTTGTGCACGCCCCCACAAACACGCATACATATATACAAAAGGGCAAACTTACTTGCATATATGTATTTATATATATATATATATATATATACAGCGGCCTGGGCTCACATAACATATACCTCCTTTTTGGCGAGGAAAATTGAATGAGTAAGGCCCTCAAAAAAGAGGATCATATAGTCCCGTCAGCAGCACCGGCAGAAGAGACGATGAAGATGAAAATGAAGACAGGCAATGGCCAGGCCATGTAGGTATGGGTGGAATTGTATGCGCTAATCAGAGACGGCTAGCCACTTTGCCGTTAAGGCGAGTACGTGACTGGGGTAAAGTCTGAACTAAAAAAGTCGACACGGGAACCCCTTGCATTCACAGCCGTTCGCCCACCGCTAGGCTGGGTCCGGACGCGGAGCCTTCTGAAGGAGAAGTGGACAAATAAAAAGACGTCGTCGTCGTCGTCGTTTATAGTTATCTGTCCGGCGCTCGTTGTCGCTCGCCGACCTTCGTCGACTGTTCCGTCCGAGGCCGTGCCCTAAACGGATTAATCCTCCGACGAAATGAGAGCCTAACAAGTCACCGACTGCTACGAATAGCTCAAAAGACTAGAACAACAACTCTCACAATTGCTGCTCGTAGTTCCTCAAGTCCTAGGACATACTGGCCGCTACTCTTGCCGCTTCTGCTGAGTCTGCCGCGGGCCCACATCAGTGACGGCAACAACAGCATCCGACAATAATCTCTCTCCTCTAACCCTTCGTTCAATGAGATCATGGCGATGCTTTGCTTTGGGGCCGCCTGCCTGCTAAGAAGACTATTTCAACATTTTCTACTACCACGACTTCTGCTGCTGTGGTGGTGATTCTGCTACAATAGTCACTGCACTATTAAGGCTTTCGCCATTTACCGCCCAGATAGAGATAAACTATGCCAACATTAGGACACGAATAATGATGCCGAGGTCGGTCATGATGTTGGCACCAGCCTACGCATTACATCCCAAATTGCTGCTTGGCTTAACATTTTTCGGCCTTTGGAGTTAGAGCACCGTGGTGGCCAGTTCGCTACACAGTAATGGTAATATGGAGCCTGGAAAGCCGTTGATTTTATTTATGTGAGCAACGCCGACAATCACACGTTTACAATTTAAAGACTGTACAGTGGTAAAACATGTAACGACATAAGGTTTGATATGCTTACATAGTCGGTTATGGAGACAGACCCACAATTCCATAAGCGATCGTAAACTAAAACGTGTTGCGATACGTTTCCTAGTTTGCAGCACTTCAAGATTTGTAATGTTTAGGTTGACATGTCATTTCGCAATCAGGCAACGTATTTTTATATGTGCTGGTCGCAACTCTAACCACACTTCACTTAAAGAGACATTCGCTGCAGCGCTACAGTCACCACATACTATCTGCAACAGGGACATGCAGATTTATGATAATTTGAATTCTAAATAAATGTACAAATAAAAATCATCCTAACCCAAAAGGGGTGCCAATGCCTTACGCGTGCAGGCGGATGGAGACAAGCGGATCACGTTATCCTACTTATAAGATAAAGCCCCGTCGTGTTTCAATAGTTGATTGTGAAAACTCCCCCCTCGTACCATCCCAAAGTTCCTGCCACTATAGCATGAGCTGAATCAGAGCAATGTAAACTAAAGCATTACGTCTACCTTCATGGCATGCACTCCATATATATATATATATATATATATATATATCAAGTTGGTTTGTATTTTTTATATTATATTAACTTGTATTTTTAGAAGTATCTCTGAAAGACCCGTCACGTTACTGAAAAGCCTGCAATGTTTACAAAACAGATTTATGTGTAAAAGTAAAGCACTTTAAAATCTTTAAAAAGTGCTCTTAGTTGTTGTTTTTGCTAAACAAATTCTGTCGAATTGGACAGCGAGAGAAAGTTTGCGTTAGGAGCGCCAATTTTGTATGAGTTCATCAACGGTCTTGGTGCTGCATGGAATTCGGTGAGAACAGCATTTCAAATAGCTTGTGCTAAAATGGGTTTGGGAGTTGTATTCCGGCAATATAAGCTTTCTGGACGAATATCGTTCTGGAAGGCCTCCACGCAGACCACTTGTCCGAAACTGCAAAACAGAATCCCGAGTGACTACGCGCACTTTATCTATGAACTCCGGCATGTGTTACACAACCATCGTCGCTCTCCTTTGCGTCCATGGGTTTGTGTCAAAGTTGAACCAATGGGTTGATCGAATCGTCACCTGTGACGAAAAATAAAACTTTCGCGACAGTGTGAAACATGAAAGATCCTGATGCGTCCCAGGCCAACCTCTCCAGGGGACGCCAAAACGACCAACTAATTTGCGCAAGATTTTTCTATGTGTTCGATGGGATAGGCAGAGCATCATCTACCACGAGTATCGTTGTAGTGACCAAACGATAGACACAGGTGTCTATTGTAATCAGCTCGAGCGAGTTTTTGCCGCCCTTTAACTGAAGAGACACAGCCTCGTTATGTTCCACCAAGAAAAATGCGAGGTCGCGTGCGAGTTTACCAGCCTTTGCACGCTTTTTGCCACATCCACCGTACTTACCGGACATCGCACTGTCGGACTGCCACATATTCAGATGTCTGCAGAATTATCTACAGGGTAAGGAATTCATTTCACCAGAACCAGTAAAAACCGGAGAACTTGGAGACATTCCTTGAGATGCAGAAATCAGACTTCTTTGCCATTTAAGCCTCCAACAGCTAGAAGGGAGGGTTGTGGGTAGCAATAGAGAGCATTTTTTTAATTCTTAAAATAGTTAATTCGTTCGAAATCTTCAAATTGATGACTTGAAAGTTAAGAACAGTTACTGTTTGCCCTACTCAATACATTTACAGACACCCTGTATATATATATATACAGGGTGTCTGTAAATGTATTGACTCTAAAGGTCGTAGAACTCGTTAAAATACACATTTGCACTTTAACATTAAAAAAATCACTTTTGTTGTAACATAAAAGGGTGTGTGGTCCAGTGGTCATGGTCATGTATGTATTGTTATTAATATTCGTCCTTCTGATAGAAAAGTAACTGTTCTTTAAATAGGTGAGTGCAATTTGAATTTGCATGCGCCTATTTGGCCATCCGCCAAGCAAGCAATCTGTTGGCGAACTCACCGCGGGCCACGGCTTTTTAGAGAAACTGAACGCGGACTCCTTAGGTTATTGGGGAGTACATCAAAAAGTGTCCTACCAATTTGCATTTGCGTAATTGACGTAGAGCAGATATCTTGTCTTGCCTGAAAACTGAGTCAGTACTAGGAACAACGTCATCTAACACGCCTTGAGGGCACGCCTACGGATTAGGATCCGTAGGCGTCTGAGGAACGTTTCTTGAACGCCTTTCACAAACTTCCTGTATTTAGACAGGGCGATTGTTTACACGAGGAGTTGTTAAAATGAAACAGCGGAAGATGGAATTTATGATGCGCAACCATGCCTCCACAACCTTGGTAATGCGAAGGCCTAAATTAAGATCAGGCGTTATATATATGCCTAGGTCCCGTGTATAAGAGAGAGGCGGTAAAATGCAGTCGTTTATTTTATAGTCAAAGTCAGGTGCACCAGGTTTCAGTGAAACGCATTTGGAGGGTGAGAAAATCATGTTATTTTCAGAACACCATCGAGCAATGCCGTCGACAGCTGATTGCAGAACAGCATAGAAGTCACTAGAGCAAACAGGATAATCAAGTTTTTAGTCATCTGCATAATCAAGATATTTGGCATCAGGTAACAGGCACTTCTTTATGTCCCAACCAAAAATCGTGTATAGAAGGGGGGATAAACATCCCCTTGAGGCACAAGGGGCCATCACTCATTGCACTGTACATGTGTGGATACCTAGATGTTTTAAGTTGTGGAGCAGAAGAGAGTGACCTACTCCGTCAAATGCGCTCTTCGGTCAAAATAAACGCAGTCAAACGTCCTTCGAGCATTTATAAACATAGCCCGGTCCTGGGCCATCTCCAAAAGCTGTGTACATGTGGAACATTGGGTCGTGAAGCCATGCTGGACAGGGTCAAGTAAGCGGTTTAAAATTAAGAACTTATTTAAGTGTGTAACTAAGACTTTCTTAAAAATGCCGCATGGTATCAATAGTATCACATATCTTATTAGAAAGTGACAGTGTAATTACAAACAGATGTTATAACTATGTGATCGACTCCAGCACTCCATTCATAACAACTTTATGTGAACTTCCAAACATGTGGTATATTTATATATACAGTCAATGATTGTAGTGGAACAATACTCACAATTTGAGAGGACTGGAACGCTCCAAAAGCTGCACATGTATATATATATAAATAAAGCTTTTCTGTTGGTCGGGTTGTTGTCTTCAACCTTGTCGCATCGCACGGGGACTTTCTCGTCGTACTGCAGGCTTTCGGCGCCGCCTTAGTTGGTAGAGTGAGTGTGGCCGCCTAAAGAAGCTAAAGAAAGCATCTCTTTCTTATTTTCTCTCTTTCTTTCGTTCGATTTATCTACCCACCTACCTACTACCTATCTCTATATCTGTCTATGTATCAGTCCAGCTATACTTAGTTCAGAGTCAGTAGTCGAAGCTAATTAAGAATCGATACCGTCGAGCAAGCCGTCGAACGCGCTCACCCCCTCGCCGCCCCCCCGGCAGCCGCTCTGGCTGCCGGGGGGTGCCGCCGGCCGGCCATTGCATTTGCTGGTACTGTCATGGGTACTGCGGGCCGAGTCGATATGATGACCCCCGTGTAGCGTGCTGCAGATAAGTTCTTCAGAAGGTAGCGGGTGAGTGAGTGAGCTTCAGCGCCGCTGTCATTACCATCACCACTAGCAAGGACAACATCATCATCATCGTCACCGTCGTCGTCGTCATAATCATCACACCATCATCATCATCAGCAGCAGCAGTAAGGCCACCAGAATCATCAGCGTCACCATCATCATCCCTATCACCATAGCGGGACGCCGCTAAACGAAGGTCCTATTCCGGTTCCGTCTATGTCTCTGACCCGTACGTAGGCCGGCGGAAGACCGGTGGAGACCTACTTGCAGGTAGATGGCTAGGCAAGCAGTCCGCTCTATCATCTAATGGTCAACGGGCACGGGCTACGGACCAACGAACAGAGCAACCGAGTGGTGGGCGAGATTGGGAGAACACGGTTGACTAACAATACTTAGACTACAGAGAGAGGGGAGGGGGCCAGAGAGAGAGAGAGAGAGAGGGAGCCAGAGATAGAGAGGGGGCGGAGAGAGAGAGGGGTTTGTCTTCTTTAGGCAGACAGTAGGCGGGTAGAGGAGAGATAGGAAGGGGCCGGAGACAGGCAACGCGGGGGCGCGGAGAGAAGCGTCGGGAGGCAAACTTTGAGAATGCGCTTCAACAACGTTCATTAATGGATGTCGATAGAATTTTATTGTAAATGTTTGCTTATCGTTGGTCTCGGCGGCAAGCGCCGTGAGGACATTCTGATTATGGATATAGCCAGAACATATGTTTGAATTATATATATACATATATATATATATATATATATATATATATACAGGTAGTTCAATAAGTTCTTAGAATGAGCTTTTTAGAATTCGAATTTTGGCACGCTTTCACCGCTAATAGGAACTGCAACTTTTCGACTGCTAGCACTCAATATATTATGGTGATTGGCCGTTGCGATTTCGTTTGATAGCTTTTCCCGTGCAACGTATCGGCGTGATTTTTAAAAATTGAGAAAAAAGAGTTTCGGGTGGTTATCAAGCATTTTTATTTCAAAGGTTGGAATGCGACCCAAGTAAAAATTTAGTTAGACGAGGCGTACAGTGACTCTGCGCCATGTTTTGCCACTGTTTCCAACTGGATTAATGTGTTAAAAGAAGGTCGCAGGAGCACCGAGGATGAACTACGTCCAGGAGGCCAAAAAACTGCAACTGATGAGGAAAACGTAGAGAAAGTGCGAAAAATTCTTGGCACAGATGAGCGAATGAACATTAAGGAAATAGCGGAGTCATTAGGGATTCGTTTAGGCAGTGTGCATTTTATCCTACACGAAAACTTGAAGATGAAAGAGCTTAGACCAAAATGGCTGCCGCATTTGCTCAACCAAGGCCAAAAAGACGCGCCTGTTTTGGCTTTACAGCGAAATTTGACCAAGATGTCGAACAATCTGTCGGATTTTTGGTGCAGATTCTAGACCGTCGATGAAAGCCGGGTTCATCACTACACTCCTGAGACCCAAGAAGCATCTTGCCAATGGTGTGCACCTGATGAAGGACCTCCGAAGAGGGTGCGGGCAACGGCATTGACCGGAAAGGTGATGGCTACAGTTTTTTAAGACCAACGTAGAATAATGCTGGTCGACTACCTTGAGAGCTGTAAAACGATTATAGGAGAATATTGTGCAAGACTGTTGGACTGCCGTTAGCAAGAACTCATCGTGAAACAGCCCGCTTTGCAGAAGAAGGTTGTCCCGTTTCACCAGGGCAATGCTCCTGCACACAAGTCCCGGCAAGCATCGGCAAAACTGGCCCAACTGAGGTTCGAACTTATTGAACAACCCTCCTATTCTCCAGACCTGGCTCCCTCTGATTATTTCCTCTTCGGACATTTGAAGAATAGTCTCGGTGGAAAGCGTTTTTCCAGCAATGAAGAGGTTAAGGCTGCTGTCAATGCCTATTTTCAGTCTAACGACGCGGAATTCTACTCAAGAGGTATGAAAGCTCTGAAATCTCGGTGGGAAAAGTGTATTGAGCTTCTCGGGGAGTATATCGAATAAGAAAAATTTAAAAACATGATTTGGAAAATTCTCGGTTTTCATTCTAAGAACTTATTGAACTACCTGTATATATATGCATATGTATATATATATATATATATATATATATATATATTTATTCATATATATACAAGTAAGTTCTTTTTGAGAACACTTTGGAAGTAACAACAGACTCTTAGCGAACGCGCTAATGTAAATACCACGCGTTCGTGGCTCAAACTGTTTTTTGGGCAGCAAGCAGAATTGGCTTGACACGGCACTTTTTGCCGAGAAATTTGACATGCCTATTTTAAACGCAGATTTTAGGAACGCTCCCTTCTGAGGCCCTTTCCTGAAAAAAGCGCTTCTTGAGACTTTTCTGGAGGCGGTGCATGTTTTGTTTATCAGCCTTTTTACCAAAAGTTACTTAACGATGACAGAATTCGCCAGCAGTCGAATGTACACTGGTGTCAGAGCAATCCGGTTACAGGAAGGGCAGGGGGTGCTGGTGACTAAATGTATGAGTCTCAAAATTGTATTGTAAGTACTAAAACTGATGGCCTACAGACAATAATCGTGACCCCTCTGCCATTAGGAGAATTGCCGCGATAGTAAAATAATGCCCTTGCTCTAATGGGCTGCACTATTCCGCCATTATACAGGTACAATTTCGTTTACGTATTCCGTAAGGGCGGATTGTAAAAGTGACGCTGACCTCTTTTTATTAGGAAGTCGATGACGTCCAGAGACTCAATCGAAGGAGCAGTGCGAATCGTCATAATGAAAGGTCAACCCAAAATAGCTCCCGATTGTGGTTGGGCTCAGCGAGTCATTTTAAGTGATTCGAGTGTATTTCGCGAGTAAATGAAGGCAAGCTCCCTATACGCGCAGAAAGCTGCTCTGCGTGTTATTTGACCAAAATACGCACCAGCTACAAAGGCGATCTGACTCACCCAGAAACGGAATAATACAAGCTCTTGGATATATTTTAATTATTTCTTTATGAGCAGATAGCTGCTATTTTTACGGGCTGTCTGCTGAATACAATTCACAACCACTATTGATGATCGCTACAAGCACAAATATATACATAATCTCCAAGTGAACATTACCTAGCTCTATTTTTGTGGAAGTTCTAGTCGGCGTCGCAATGGAACAACATATATATATATATATATATGTATATATATATATATATATATATATATATATATATATATATATATATAAATATATGCATAGGATTAGACAAGTTGGTATATGTACATACATGTGCCTGCACAAGCACTTTGTAATGATTTGTAATTTGATACCATTATATGTATATATGGTTTATTTCGCAATAACATTGCATTTCAAGATGGTACATAATTTCAATACAATTCATTCCTTTTATACAATTTAAACACTTCAGCGACCGTCCCACCCGGCGAAAAAGTGCAAAGACCGCCGATGCTTCTGGCAGCTCGCTGCGTGGTATTTAGCGCATATCTGCGAGCAGAACCGGCAACGACATTGATCGTCAACTTGGTGAAATCCTTGAGTCGAACATACCAAGTGATGATAGCCATGCACAATGTATCTTGTGTACACGTGCCGGCTAGTGCATGCCATTCCATCCCAAAGCTCCCTGGCGAGGTACACATCCAATTGCGCTACCTCTGCCGAGGCCTCGGTCACTTTTCCCTGCCACTCCAACAAAAATTGTTGAAGTGGTCTAGTAATAGGTGACCTAAGCCTGACTCTGATTGTTTCCACTGCCGGCCCGCAACCCGCTAGCAGGTACACGAAGCGGCTTTTTGCCGTCCGGGGTAAGCAAAGGACCCGCTTCATATATATTGTGAAGCATCTTTCTAGCTGCGCAATATTTGCCGCTGAAAGATGGCCCCACACCCTGCCAAGGCTGTAGCTCAAGCACTTTGTAATAATACTTCGAAAATAACAATTGGCTCTGAGCAAACGTGTTAATGTAAATGTTGAGCGTTAGTGCTTTATAAATTGTTCCTTGGGAGCAAGCAAAGGTGGCTTGAGCCACTCAAAGAGACGTACGTAGAAGATCTGTCTACATAACAACATCTTCAATGGGACTTTGCGTCAATTAATTTTCTTGCATCAACCTTGCTTAGGACCTGCCACTTTGCCAAGAACGTTCACATACCTACGTTAAACGCAAACCTTAGGAGCGCTCTATTCTAAGGTCCTTTCTTGAAGAAGCGTTTCCCTGAGACTCATTAGGAGGTGGTACATGCTTTGTTCATTAACCTTTTTAGCAACGGTTACTCGACGATGGACGGAACTCGCCAGCAGCAGAATATACATACAGTCCCCATCACCACAAATGCGTCCGTTTTATTTGCTTGTATCTAGGGAAGTTTAGTGTGTATTCTGTCTGAAACTACAGGTAGGTATGTGTGCACACAGCCAACGTTACGGGCTGTATGCTGAATGCAATCCACAACCATTATTGTTGATCGCAACAGACATAAACATATACATAATCTTAACGTGAACATTACTTAACTCATTTTTTGTTGAAGTCTTAGGCGGCGCCGCAACGGAACAGCATTGACGCATATATATATATATATATATATTCACAAATTCTATTTATTCACGCATTTCGTGTCGATAATACCTAAGTACAAATAATTGGCTCTCGGGTCAGGAGCTCACAAATGCAGTTACAAGAATTGTATAAAATATAGAATATATATATATATATATATATATATATATATATATATATATATATATATATATATATATATATATATATATATATATATATAATAGTGGTTCGTCTTTACGGCGTTACATTCTGGTGTGCGGATAGTCACTTGTAACTATTGACCAAAAAGCGTTTACGACAACTAATACACATCATATTTATTCACCATAGTTATTGGTAGTAGGATTGAATTGATACACATGATTCACGAAACTATAACAAAATCTCGTTCACACGCGCCTGTAATGAATATGAGTCAATTGCCAGGCATGTTAGAACGTGATAGCGACATATGTTGCACTCACCACAAAACTTACACACACATTCATTTATATCATAACAATCACCCTTGAGGCACATATAGTGGTGATAACCGTGCCATGTTACCCTGCACAATAATGACCGGTTACTTTGAAAGGCTCGTTTCCACTTCTCTGAGCAAAAGGCAGGCCCATCTGTATAATTACACATAGCAAAGTTTACATTTCGATCCTCTCTGAATGTTCTGTACATTTCAAGTGTATTTGTACTGATCGGTAACTTGTCTAGCACTATATCTTCTACCAGAGTGCGTTCTCCGCATAGTTCTAATGCCAGGGTAGCTGACGCGTTCTTAGGTAATCCTAGTACACGTTTCGCAAAACACGGTCCAAATTTTTGAGATCATGTAGTGTTAGGTGCGGCGCAATTACTGGAAGACAGTACTGGAGTATTGGGCTAATTTTCATCCTGAATATTTTCATTGCTGTGTCAAGATCTACATCTCGAATGTCTCCGAGTAGCACAATTGCGGCCATGGCCTTTGCTCGCAGTTCCTCGATGTGTCTAGTAAAAGTCAATCGCGGCGTCAGGGTGACGCCGAGATACGAGAAATGGTTGACCAGCTCAATGCAAGTACCGTTGATCTTGACGCGATGGTCGGCATTGGCATATGAGCCGCCGTGGCTGAAGCGAAGGATCTTAGTTTTAGAAATATTAATTGTCAGTCGGTTTTCCGCACACCATTTTGAGGTTTCATTTAAATAGAATCGTACGTGATCCCGGGATTTGGCTAAAATTACGAGGACGTCCACGTAAAAGGCATGCGGTGCTTTCATTGTGCGCAATAGGTCTGTTAAGCCAGAGATGTACAGTATAAAAAGAAATGGACTTGCAGAGTCGCCCTGCGCTACTCCAGTCTTTTGTGTAACAGGCTCGTCTACATAGTGATTTCCGTTTTTAATGGTTATAATATTGTGGCTCAGCATGTCTCGGATTAAATTGAATAGTTGGCCCTTAATATTGAACCTCACTTGAAGAGTTTCAAGAAGGCGGTCCCTAGGCACACTGTCGAACGCGGTTTGGAAGTCGACAAATGCAGCGTACGTCATATTTTTGTTTCTTTGGCGTTCATTTACGTGGTCAATCACAAACTGTACCGCATCTGCTGTTGACTTCCCTGGTAGAAATCCGAACTGTTCACGGGGCAGGTCATTGGCCGTGCGTTCATACATCTTCTTTACTGTGAGCGATGTAAGCAGTTTGTATAGAACACTAGTTAAGGCAATTCCTCGATAGTTTTTTGGATCAGTAGGATCCCCTTTCTTTTTGTAAATAGGCTGCATGAGTATTTTTCTCCACTCGTTAGGTATTCTGCCTTGTCGAGTGCATTTGTTAAAAAGCCTAGTCAGATAGGGACCTATAGTTTGCACGTTAGCTTTTAAATGTTCATATACAATAAAATCCGGCCCGGCTGATTTTCCATTTTGTCTCGATATAATTGCACTTATGACTTCATCCTCTGTAAATACAAGAGTTTCGTCTGAGTCATCTTCGGGTGGAAGTATAAAATCGTTTCCTAAAAGGTTTTTAAAATGTCTGATCCACTCGGTATCATTTATAATCGGGTTTCCTGGATCTATTCTACGTGGCAGGAGGAGCCAAGGTTTATTTACACTAAGTTGTATATGATTTAGACGTTGCTGTTGTTTATAGTGCTGTTTTTCTCTCGTATCATGTTTTTAAAAACTCGTCTCATTAGCGCTAGTTGGTAAAATCTATTTTGGCTATAATCTCTGTTGTTACAAATTGCATATTTTAAAACTTTACATTCGTGGTCGAACCAGGGTTTGTGCTTGTACCGTCTTTTTACTCTTGTAATCGATGATAAGTGTATAGCCCAGCGGAGGGTTCTCTCATTACAGTCTATGTCATCGAGGTCCTGCATTGATTGTAATGCTTGTATTAATATGTGGAAGTTTAGCGATCGACTTATTTTACAACTAGGTATTGAGGGCGCGATGGGTGCCTGGGCGCGAGATAAGTCGAATGTTACCTTACAGTGTTTGCGGAGAGCTGAGGGTAATGACCGAAGGTGATGAACTATGATTCCTGGCTGCAATGCTGACGACAGAACAATATCGACTGCGCTAGAGCCGTTCCAGCTCATGTATGTTACTTCTGTATGGTCATTTTCAATTTGCAGTCTTAAATCTTGCGTCCCTGCTATAAAGGCAGCTCGGCGGCTACATTTACACATGTTTACGACAACGTAATATATGTTTTGCTGTGCTAAGATCGAACCCGCTATTTCCTGCGTCAGGATTGTCGTCGGCCGTCATCTCGTATCTGCTTTGTCAACGCGTCGACATATAAACACACACATACGCCTATATATATATATATATATATATATATATATATATATATATATATATATATATATATATATTAAGTAATAAGTACGGATACGCATTTACAATGAGCGTGTTTTCATAGCATTTGGCGAACTCTTTGAATACAGCCGGAGCGGGAAAATGTCTGTATGTGACAGCGTCCGACCGGCGTCAAACCGTAATGCTTTCACGCTTGTGTGTGTGTGTCACAACGTGCTCCGTATCTATCTAGGTAGGAGGTATCTGCAAATAGAGCCTCTTCTTCAACTTCTTGTCAGACGTTCACCGTGTGCTAACCAAGACCGAGATATGTTACTATGCAAATGCGCATGAATTATAGATCTCTCGGTGTACTCGGTGAAATGAGCGCGGAAGAACTAGTGTGCGCCAGCCCGATCCGAGAGCCTTCGTTTGGGAGCCGCCGCCGACGCGTCTGAAAACGCCGCGCTAGGCCGGCGGATAATGCACCTAATTTTCGTCGCGCGAGCAGTTTTATCTACCTTGTCGGCGTGAAATATTCCGCGCAACGAAGGGCATCTTTTTCGCTAGATGCTCGAAATGAGCTGAGAGGAAACAGATTGTGTTTCCTGAACGTTTTTCGTCACTCGACCCGTCGGCAAGCAGCCCTTCCTAATCCTAACGTAGTCGTCGTTGTCATGCCAGAAAAGGGTGCGCGTGATTCGGCGGCGGAAACAACACAAAATATTTACGTCACGTTCACTTATCTTCTCTATTTTGTAACAAGAGAGACAATCCATCGTGAATTAATGGATGGCTGTGCGTTTCATCTGCTTGTATCTAAGGAAGTTTAGTATATATATTCCGCCTGAATTTACAGCCAGGTATGCGTGCGGCCACACTCAGCCATATTTATGGACTGTTTGCTGAATGCAAACCACAACCATCCTGTTGCGATTGCCATTGGTGATAGCAACAAGCATAAATATATACATATTCTTAAAGTGACTATTCTTAAATCCTTAACTCGATCTGTATGTTACAGTAGACATTCTGTCTACTGGAACACACGACGACTAATCGATATCTAAGCGATGACTGATAGAAATGATAGAACAATGTAACGTACCGGAGAGAGAAGGAGAGTTGCGAGGTCGCTCTCTCTCTTACGTTACCAGACTACCTGCTGGTAACGTAAGAGGGAGAGAAAGACAACGAATAAACTTTAAGTTGAATAAAGTGTAGAGGCAGAAAAAGAGACAGATAAGCAAGACAAACAGCAGGACGTAAATATATATATATATGTATATATATAGGCGAGCACTGCCGAGCGTGCAAACGTTTTGTAAATGATTAATAAATCATCACAATATTTTCTATATATATATATATATATATACGCATTGTGGCACAACGTACTCCATATCAAGGAAGGCGGTATCTGCAAATAGAGCCTCTTCTTCAACTTCTTTTCTTTCCCCCCCTCTCTCTATCTCTCTTTCTTTTTATATATATATACTCCCTGTGGTAATTATGCTAATAATGATGGCCATAACCTACACGCCCTTCTTGTCTATAAGCAGCCAACGAACCACTGGTACTATTTACTAACAAAATTATACTGTACCTAGATTCAATTATCTTTGGTGCACTTCAATTACGTATAATATACAGTTATTAGGGTTTTTTCACAATGCTTATCTTCGTTGCGGTTCTGGCAAAATAGGTTGTACAACGGTTTCTGCTTCAGTGATGGGCACTCCACTGCATGGTACTTGGCACACCTCTGCAGGCAGAACCGGCAGGTGCACAACTCATACTCCTGCGAGCAAACAACAAAGGGTGCGTTTAAACGTAATTCACGAGCGTCAGGTGGTTGTACACCTTGTCAAGACCATGCATCAGCCCCGGAACAGTTGGTCGTATAGACCAGATTTCAGCACCATATCTATGCAACTTTCAAACTCTTTACTTGCCAAACTTTACTCAATGCTTCATGTAGACCCTTTCTTATTCAAAGTATATGCAATGCTTGTAGGTCCCAACACGGTCGCATCCGCGCCACAGGGAATGCTAGTAGTGTAGTTGCTCGATGATGCCGTTTGACTTAGAGATACCGACGCAGCCCGTTAGGGCTTGCTTGAGGCAATAGGTAATTTCCGCGCATTTTCTCCCTAGCTAAAACTCGAGGGCATGACTAAATTCTCTTGTCCAGTCTCCTGATTGTCGAATGACCCTTCAGGTTTGCAGCGATTTTTATGGAGCTCTTTTTAGTCTTTAATCGTTCTGTCGTCTAGTCCCGAAACAGCTCTGCTGTATTCTAAATTCGCAAGTCAATATTATTGTACTTCAACTCCGGGCCACCATTGGTGCCTTTGACTGCAAGTCTGGAATGCCAGTATAATTTAAGTACTGCGTAGCACCTCTCTGTTTATGTTAGATATCATTGGCATATTTCCGCCAATACAGTGTTCATCTGTTGAGGTTCGCCGCAACAAGCCCCGTTTTCTTGGTTTTTGAGCTTGCATTGCATACTGGGTGCTTTGTTATGACCAGACTCTGTTCCGGCAGAACGCAAGGGTAGGACGCCACCTCAGCCGCGATGTTGTTTTTAGGTAAAAGCCAAATCCTTGTGTATGGAGCCCTTAAATGATGTATACTTTTTCTCTTCACCGCATTGTCCTTAACCATTTTCTTTAACCTGTAATACGCGGGCCAGTGCCAGCAAAGTAGATCTTCTGAATATCCACAATGGTTATTGAACAGAGTCTTCTTTTTCTATCGGCCAACCTGCTCGCTAGTTCAAATCTGTATATTTTTTACTTAGGTTACAAAATACATTGGTCCGTAGGAGGTGAGTACACTCATAATTTTTCCCGGTTGAGGGAATAGTGCCAACGATGCCTCAGCGTAGTCGACTACCTATACCTTTTGGGCAGACCTTCAGCCAAGGTTTAACGTCCATGGGACTGCTTTTTGCATAGACGGACCCCCGTAAATACAAATGTGCAACGGTGGGGCTCGAACCCGCGCATCGGTGTGTCGCGGGTTCGAGCCCCACCGTTGCACATTTGTATTTACGGGGGTCCGTCTATGCAAAAAGCAGTCCCATGGACGTTAAACCTTGGCGTCGAGCCCGGTCGCGAGGCGCAGACGAGTGCACCACGCCACCGGGCTCGACGTTGTAGTTGTCTACCTAATATAACGCTGTATACACTAAAGCAAAAATACGTGTTCTATAAGGAAAACGAATAACGAACAAATATATCCGTATTCAATTGCAGACGATTCGTAGTTTGTTATCTGAGGCGGCTGAGATTGCTCTCATCGGAAGCGTTATTCGGCCACACGCATGCCTTCTCGCCATACTGTACGCTTCAGGATTGTGTGTTCAGAGAATATCCAAGGAGTTATTGTTACGACGATAGAACGTTCTGCCTAGTACATTTACCAAAGGCCAGTAACGAAATTGATCTCTAAGGTAGGCCATAGGCAATGCTCGTGCTGTAATCACTACGTGATATAAATGTGGGACAGAGTTCAGTGCTGCGTTAGGTAGGTAACCAACGCAGGATGAACTTAAACTTAATAACTATACGCCTGGTACGTAGAGTCAACACAAACTTTGCGTGAATGGTTAGCATAGACTTCATATAATAAGAATATGCTACGACATGACTAATATCGGGATTGGGCCGTGCGGCTTCATCGTGGCAAGCACGACAAGGCACGACCAGAACACGACACCGCTGCTTCCGTACGATCTAGTGGCATATTGCTTTGGCTCCAGCCAGCGTCCAAGCGGTACAAACAGATCTAGCGCATTATCCGGAAATGAAAGCGTCCGCCTCACTAATGAGGTCGGAAGAAGGTCCGGATCGTGGGGTTTCTCACGGCATTTGCACCGTATTCCCCGGCCCGAGCATTTCATTTTGCTTGGCAACGACCTTCTTTCCATGATAGCAACACGTACGTTTCGGCGCAGCCATTTGCATTTGCTGTATTAAAGCTCTGCCTCTGCTATTGTTGTTGCGCTTCTATATATATACTGCATGTGTTTATTACACTTATTTTTATTTCTTCCCTCCAATTTATTTACTGTTTCTACTGCTGCGTTAAACTTTTTATTTATTTATTTTTTTTCCGTAAGGCAATTGCCCGTGTACGGATTTTTCAGGTCATGGCTAAGTTTATTCCACTCCGGCATTTACCTTGTCTAAATTGGAAACCATGCAAACCAATTTAAGAGTGGCCGGTCTGGGTCTCGAACCCAGTCCTCCCGAATGCAAGGCAAAGGCTTTTGCCACTAAGCCACCTTGGTCGGTACTGTTGTAACTATAGTCATAGTAGAAGTAGTTATCGTTTTTCATGCTCTTGCTTTTATTGCATTGTAATATAAATTTCAATAATATTAAATATATTGCTTTGGCTGCTAATGTCGCGGTCGTGTTGTTGTTGTTGTTGTTTGTGTGGTTGTTGTTATCGTTGTTGCTGTTGTTGTTGTTGACCCTATTTTTGTGCCACTTTTGTTTGGACAAAAGCCTTCTTAGATGACAAATGCTTCTGAGCATAGCAACAGTAGAAACAGTCTATCGTAAATGGATATGCGTCTAGGAGCGCGTTAATGGTGATTTACACGCATGCACGTTCGTGTGCATACTTATGTGTACCCTAAATAAAAAAAGATGTACCTTAAATGAGCATTGTCATGTATCCTAAATAAGCTTTTTGTTCGCGTCTATGATGATCTTATTCATCACATATTTGGTTGTCAAAGTTTCGATTCTTCATTTCACTATTTTATTCATTTTAGTACGGAAGTTGTATCCAGCCTTTAATAGTATTGTTTTTCATCACTGTGAAAGGAAAACATGTTTTACATATTACGGTGATCTTACGTCACGTTAAAATGTTATAAGCAGTTGTCTACATCGAACAATGTCCCTTCAAGCATATGTACTTGCGGAAGCCACGTCAAGTAATTTGGCATAGTAATGTTTGTTTCTTTAAAAATAGTTTTACATCAGTTTGTCCTGAATGCCAATATCATTCAACTTCTCAAAAATAACGTTTATATTGCGATCTTGTCGATATCTGCGACATCCTGGAATTCGTATTTATCAATTATACGGCCTTCGGTGAAAGTATTTTCACCGCATAGTAGTTGAAGTGCTAAGGTTGTCCAGGCGTTGTCCATTTTATAATAGCAATCTAATGACCTGTTTAATGAAAATGCTCTTGATCATATTAATATTCTAAATTTATTTAGTGTTAAGTGAGGTGCGCCCGTGCTACGGGTGCAACGGCATAACGATATTGATATCTGCTTCCCTTATATTGGTAAAAAGCCAGGGTTGAAAGTGTCAGGGGAACACTGTCGTGGTGTTATTGTGACTTGCTGATAATTGAAGTGGCAGGTAAATTGCAGGTTTCCCTTGTCAACTCGATTGTGCTGACCGCATGTCTCGTATCGCCCCGCCAAATTGTAGAACTTTTGAGTTTGTCGCATCTATAGTGATCCTGCTCTCCTTGCACCACGCGGGCAAGGTCATCCGTGTAAATATTTGTTTATCTAGTGAATTTATTGGCACCATACTTAGCCCAACAACAGTACCATATTTATATAAATGAGCTAGCCATGTTTCCTTGAGCTTTACCCACCGTCTGCTCAATTATGCTGGTAATCAAGTGGCGTCCAGTACTGACGTCAATTTAGTTAGTGTGGTAGAATGCTTTTGAAGGTACTAAACATCGTTCCTCTGATGTTAAAATAGTTCTAACGAGCGAGGAACGGAGTCAAAGGCAGCCTCAAAAATCCGAAAACCTTATGTTTTGCCGAATTCGAGCCGTTACCATTCCAAAATATGTGCGTTGTGTCTTTATGATTATGTTTATTCATAAATAGTCCAATGATTCGTAAGCCCTTTAAGTATTCTAGCTTTCGGCTGTTATTCTTTGCCAGATCCTAGTGGCATCGCCGCCGACTATATTATTTTTTCTTTGACTTGTTAGCACAAAAGAATAATCCTTGGACGATATCCTGGAGGATGCTAGAGATTTCCCGGTCTGGGGGACTATAAAGGCAGATCAGGTCAGATGGCTTCTTCCCTCCTCATGGCCTCGAAGTAGTGCCACACAAATCCGAACATTGATGGGGTGCGGAGGACGACGGGTTTCAGTGGATAAGAGTCCCACACTAGGAGCTGACGATTGCCAGCTCTGCTTGTGCATAATGCATTTTCTAAAATCAGCGGAAAAATACCCTTAATTCATCTGTTACTGACCTGGCTGTCGCTTTATAGAAGTTTGGATATTCGGTTGACCGCACTGGCCTATTTTAATCTACATGTTTTTAGGAGGAAAACAAAATCTTTGTGGGACCTGCTGTAAACGTTTCGTCAAAAACATGATGGCATACTGGTAAAATTCGTTTTTGCTACACGCTTAATAAGGGTTGGAATTATTGTTCAACATTCTATAAAACGCAGTCTTCTACTCTCTGGTAACATGGCAATTGATTTTCAGAGTCTCGTCGGATGAGACCGAGATAGTGTGTTGCCATCTCAATTTCACCGATTCTGACTCTTGCTATTCCCTGCTGCTGAATATTGCGTAGCATATACTCTGAAGGGTTTTAGACTTGTTAGGTCTTAAACGGGTTGCTTTTGACCTAACGCTGGGGTCTAGTAAATAAGAGAAATGTTCTTGCTTGATTTATAAGTATGTGAAATATTTTAAAATACTTTTAATTTATTTCTGTAAATTTGGTCACTTTGATATCTGTGTCAAAACTTACTATTTGATTATACTATTTACATAATCAAAGATTAAACGGTAAGTGTTGGCTGAGAGTCAACCCAACAACGTTTTAGGTTACCGTGATTTGCACATTTTTCAAGACTAAAACGAACGCTTCTGCGTAAAAAACTATATATATATATATATATATATATATATATATATAGTATATATATATATATATATATATATATATATATTACGACTCTGAAAGTTCAACAGCATACCATATATACTCCGGCCGAGCTATGCAAACGGACATGGCCAGCAATGACAAAATCTAAATGTGGCTAGTGTCTAAACATGTGAGGGCGTTGTTTGATCTTAACAACGATTTCTAACAACTTATTAGATCAGAGAAAACCCCGGGAGGCTGGCTAAGTAGTAAAGTACAACCCATTTCTAAAAGTAAATAACACGCTAGATGCCTACGCAATTGCATGTGTACACAACTGGGAAAAATAATGTATAAGGCGTAGGCATCGACACTAACAAGACAAACCTTGCAATAAACATAAACCCCGTATACTAATAAAATAACGCAATTTCCTACCAGCAAGATCGTCAGAAGCAGCTTGGTGAGAAGAGAGGAAAGATTTAGAGAAAAAATAGGTGACCTGCAAACCCTCTCTTTAAGCAAGGCCTCTTACTGCGTTCCCCGGAACCGCGTGGCGACGCTAATTTATGATCAACACATTAATGTGAGGAAAAAGTTTTAACCTTTTTGTTCCAATGCATCTTTAACTTATATAATACTAAACAATTTCGACAAACAATTCAATTCAACAAACAGTCAGTGCAGTAGCTCAAGGAAACCACGACAGCCCATTTTATTTGTATTTACAATAACCATTTTTTTACTGCCGGATTCAGGGAAAGCGCTAAAAAAGGTCCGAGCGAAGCACATATTACGCTTGTCATACCTAGACGTAGCATAAGCAACTCGATTACTTAAGTTAAATGTCGCCAGTAGTTAGACGAAAGCTAGTAAATGACTAAGCTGCAGATGCACGATGCAGCTAGATGATCTGAAGGAATTGGATATACATAATCGCTATGACATTTCTAGAATTTAGACAATTCCGATCTTATTTTACTTGTTCTGCGAACCTTGTAGTGGTTATAATGAAATATGTGGATTTATTATTTTGTGGTTTATTAATGAGTTTCCTACCCTCTAGTTTGTTCACCTGGACATACATTATATGTACCCGCCATGCCTGTTGGGGATTGGGCAGACCAATAGGAGGACTTTCTGTCTATCTACGTAACTATTTGTGCCCTATGCGGTGTATAAGAAAAGATGAATACTATATGACACTTTCATCCGGAAGTGTTAACATTGTCGTGTTTTATTCCCTCCGACATTTAAATCTGCAGAAAGGTACAGACGTCGTATTCGCGGGACTCTCGGGTCTTGACCTTAGGGCTCCAACAATCGTTGGAGGTGACTTTAATTTGCAGAATAGATGAGGGAGCCAATGACGACAAAGGGGAAGTTCTCCTGCAGCTTATGGATGATGTGGGTTTTGTGTGTGCTAATGCACGAAATGACTTCACCTACGTGCTGCCATAGCGGCAGGAGTACCATAGACTTATTGTTTCATAATCTTGATCGTACTGAGTTTCAGAGCTTTGAAGTTCTGGAGCTTGCTTCAAGAAAGCATCTACCTGTACGAGCTGTAGTACGCGTGCCTGCTCTAGGGCAGGAACAGCAAAACGTTCACAGATGAAGCCGACCCGTCAACTCGATTTAGCCGCGCTTCCAGTCGGTATTGAGAGTGTCTTGTCCGGAAGTGATGTAGATGTCTGCTGTCGGACTCTCGAAGGAGTAATGCAGAGAGGCAGTTAAGTGGAAAAAGTTCAAGCCGCGGAGATCCCGGCCGTGGTTCACACGGACTTGTTACCTCCGACATAGAGAACTACTCGGCTTGCTGAACTAGCAAAAGCCCGAGCAGATCCACAGCTCAAGCAAGGCGAAGACAAGGACTACGCGTTTCGTAGAAAGTCCTACATAGGGCTATGCCGGTGACTATAAGGTCGAACATGCTAGGCGAGAGGAAGCCCGTCTACTTGAACGAGCAGAAAGGGAGCCCCATGCCTACATAAACCGCTTCTCGTAGGGGATACGGCACTCACTGGAGTGACGAGGCAGGTAGAACTCATTTGACGAATCTGCTGTTCAACCTCACGTAAAAACTCGGCCACAGAGGTTGAGTATCCACTTACACTTGAGCAGCACAAAATCTTCCCTTTGAGGAAGAAGAAGTGTGCCGAGTTATCCGATCCCTTCCTAGATGGAAAAGTAGTGGGCCAGATCAAGTCTACTACGAACATTGGGTGCAATCGGAGCCGCTCTTGAAGGGGATTCTCTGTGATTTCTTTAATAGAATTATGGAGGAAGGGCGAATGCCCAGAGTTTGGCACATTGCTAGGCTTTCTCTGTTATTCAAGGGTAAACACGGCGACGATAGAAGTGACCCAAATCTGTACCGGGGAGTGGCGTCGTCGGAGAGAACGCTCAAGAAAATATTCTGTAAGCTGATTATGAAAGGATTGCAAATATAGCAAAAATGCTCTGCTTCCGAGCAGTTCGGATTTAGAAAAGGCATGGGGACCCGCGACGCCATCCACGTTTTGCAATCCGAAGTAGAACGGGCGGTGTCTCGTCCAGGGGGGCCACCTGTATGCAGTCTTCATTGACTGCGTCAAGGCCTTTGACAAGGCTCCGCGCGATCTTATGATCGATTGTTTTAGACAGATTGGCATAGGTGGAGCTCTTCTGCGAGTAATTTCTAGTTTTTTCGACGATGATACACTGTTGGTCGAGGGAAGGAACGGCGTGCGTGAGCTAACGCAGAATGTTGGGACTCCTCAGGGGGACCCACTAAGCTGCATCTCGTTCACGCTGCTTCTGGCCGACCTTGTTCAATACGTGCGTCAAGAGTTTCAACATGCCGTGGTAGTGATGTATGCTGATGACATCGTTGTTGCTCATCGTAACATTGGTGCCATCTCGCGCATTACCGCCATGGTAGAGGCTTATCTCATGAAAAAAGGGCTAGAAATAAACTCACGCAAAACCAAGGCGATTAAGTTTCGTCGCGGGGCGTTTAGGTGCAAACGACGTTATTCGTTGCTGCGGGAAGCCATTGGAGTTTGTAAACTCTTTCCCATACTTGGTTCTCCGGATACCACAGGGACATCGTTTACTACACACATCGAAAACAGTGTTACCTCGGCACGGCACTCTCTACGGAGGGGTCGGAGATGTACGGCGACTGTCCGTCGGTACGGCAGTGCGCTTGTTTATTTAAAAACCTCTGCCAAAGTTGGCGTATAGCTTAGACAGAGTGTGGCAACACCTATCTCAAGCTAATTTTAATTTGCTTGAAAAGTGCTTCACACTATACATGAAGCGAGTACTCTGCCTTTCAATCAAGGCGAGAAGCCGCTTCGTCTATGTATTGTCGGACTGTGCGCCGATGGTGGAGATGCTTCGGCTTAGGCTGCGTATGCCATTGACGGAGCCACTTAACCATTTCTTGGAAGAGTGGCGACGCAAATTCACGGAAGCAGCGACGGAGGTAAGAACGCTCGACGTCTTTAAGTCTCCTTGGTTGTGGGCCGGGGTGGCCTGCGATGACAGGCATGTATATACCAGGTACTCGTACACGGGTTCCATCACCCTCGTATGCTCCCGTAGGAGTTTCATGAAGACTATACTGCTCAGTGTAATTGTCGGTTCTGCTCGCAGCAATGCGCTAAGTACCACCGGTTTGATTGTCCGGCACTGCATCGAAGATCATTACACTTCTTCTCTCGGTGGAACGGCAAAACACAAGTATTTATGTTTAATATAGCATGAACTATTTTGTACATACTCTATTTGATGAAATAAATATGATTGATATTATATTGCACTATATATATGTACCCTTTTGTGAATAATAGCTGTTATTATATATATA
>QVRM01003518.1:50000-127500 GCA_003439945.1 Dermanyssus gallinae | reverse complement strand
TGTGGGAAGGGTAAAGCAAACTACAGGCGTGACTCAAGGTGACGGACTTAGTCCGTTGCTTTTTTCGGTACTATTGGGAGGGCTACCTAACCGCGTGAGACAGGGATGGACTCGAGAGTGGGCAAGTACTTTAATGTACGCAGATGACATTGCAATATATGGTAGGAGTCTATTTAGGGTAAAACAGGGACTGGAACGAATAATTGATTATATGGACGAGATGGGGCTCAGCATAAACTGGCAAAAGACAGTAGCAGTTAAGTTTCGACGAGGGGGTCGATTAGCAAAAGACGACATTCTTCGAGCCAGAGGCAATGAGGTACATTTCGTAAATAAATCTACTTATCTGGGAGTCACTATAACGTCGAATGGAAGCAGTTTCCGAAGGCATATAGAAAGCAGAGTGGGAAAAGCAATTCGAGCAGCAGCAGCAATTAAGAACCCGCAAATGTTGTCAATACATACCGCGTCCGCCCTTTTTAAAATTAAAATATAACCAATAGCAACATTCGGTATATCACTTATATGGGAAAAACTGGGAGAAGCAGATCTGCAGTTACTAGATAGAGCCAGATTTTTCTTTATGAAACGGGTTTTGGGGTTAGCCAATTCTTGTAGGAACAGAATAGTTCATATCTTAGAGGGGGGGGTCTTTAATGACACAGGAATTACAACTTCGATGGGGTTTACCTAGAACGAAAGCATTTGAGACCTATACTTTGAAGTGGACGGACAAATTAAAGGAAATCGATTTAGGAATATATAAAACGGTAGCGATGACAAGCACGGCCTGGCGAGCAGCCGGATACAAGAGCAGACATTTAACTACGGCGTTTGCAGCCCACGGGTTTCATCACGTGTTATGTAGCACAGAAGATTTCCACATTCCTCAGGAGTGCTGCAGGTGCACGAGGTGCTCTGCCCAGTGCGATAGATACCACGCCGCAGCATGTCCAGCAGTTCAGTCAATAGCTGAACTAGCAAGATGAGAGAAGACCCAATGACGTGAAGAAAGCACTAGTTCTGTCTGATGTATATGTTTATAATTTTACCCAACCTGGGTGTTAATAAACCATAATATATATATATATATATATATATATATATATATATACGCATATGTATATATATATATATATATACGCATATGTATATATATATATATATATATATATATATATATATATATAGCGTTACAGAAATAACCTCATGAACAATACACCTCTATTAAAAAGTGGCTGTACAAGGCAACTGTGGTCATCACATTGTCGGACGCTGGGCGCAATCCGTCAATCATAGACTTGATCCACAATACCTAATCCTACTGTCTCGGTAGGAAGAGCAAAACCTTTGCTCTAAAGAGAATTACGGTTCGTAATAAATAAAATAGTCAGATATCTTGTCATGTCGTACGACACCTTTTGCACTTTTAAAATTGACTCCTTGTTAGGTCTTGGCGACATTTGGAAGTACCTGACGTTTGGAGGTGCTGCAGTGACTAGCAACCCGCTCTATAAAGCAGTATTGCACTCGCTGACGTAATGATACACTATTATCAGTGGTACAAAAAGTCAAGTTTGCTCAAATATGAACGTCGTATAGTTTAGCTATTATGTACCATATAATAAAATTTGCACAGGCGCAACGCAGATTGTGCTTGCTAGTAGCTTGACGTTTTCAAGTGAGGTTCCATGTATATCGTGAGTTTATCAGCGTACTTTTTATAATTAAAAATAAAAACGTGCAAGAGCGGGTCTAAGCAAGACTCCTGCGGCAGTCCGGACTGGCACGATACATGCTGACAACAGCTGGTCGCAACTCTGAGTAAAATGTTTGGCCAGCTTGATGTGAACGGCATCAATTTAGAATGCGGGGGGTGGTTCGTAAGATCTTCCACCACCGGCATCTTAAGTCCATGATTAACCCGATAATCCGGAAGGGTGCATTTTGGTTACGTGCCCGGGACCCAATTAGCAAGCATTCGAGTAGCTGCGTAACAGGAGAGCAATACCTTCCATTATAAAGCATAATACTAGAACTTGCGCAACAAAACAGTAGTTGTTCTCTGTGGTGAGATGAGATCTCTCTGATGATTTCTGTGGTGAGCTGCGTTGTCAAAATTAGCTCGCAAAACTTGGAATACTGTTTATACGATTAAATATGTATACTCATTTAACGTGTGCCCTTTTAAATGCGTAAATGGTGCTACTATTACTAGCAAATGGTATTACCAATTGAACCACGGACTGCGCGTAAAGCTGTAGATGCTGAACGAAACAGGCATGAACAAGGCTATATATATATATATATATATATATATATATATATATATATACGAGTATAGCTGCCATATGAATATAACAGCGTATATACTTAACGAACTAGTGAACCCTGGAGGGTCGGCAAAAGAGATACACGTTTGCCCTTTTAGCGGACAACTAAAACCATTTAGATTATACGGTGCAGAGAAAACCTAACACAAAAGGCATCATCATGGACCTGCAATTAAATCTCAAAAGAGAGGCCGACCCAAACAAAGGTGTGGCTATCGCGACGCAATGACAGACGACAGAGTGCTCACACTTTCTCAAATGCACTGCCAAACAAATAGCGCTGGAATTAAAATAATCTTATTTAGTATGCATTTAGAGTCCACCAGACAGACAGTCCGCTGACATAATGCATGATACTGAAGACGCAAAAAGGTATTATATTGATTCAAATGAACATTATGTAATAGCGGCAGATCTAGGTTGTGACCTATTGAAAATAACGCACGAAGGTCAGCTTTTACAGCTAGAATAGATGCGCTCGGATTGCAGATTGAAAACAACAAACATGAGGTTACGTGCGCCAGCTAAAGTGGAATGGAGAAAGTGTGATCGATGCCGTACTAACCTTAGCATAGCAGTTACAATCAATAACTAGCGAGATGCATTTAATCCCTGAGCTCATCTTACACTCACTATAAACACTACACACAAATCATGGTTCTATGAACAATGCGAAGCCATAAAATACACTATCTGTAGTCACACGAATATGAGCCCGAAGGGACTACGACGACTGAGTGATATGAATCGGAATTGCAGAAGATTAATCAAGAAAAAGCAAGCATATGGCATTATTCTGCGCTTCAGTGCTACTAAACATGGATAACTCACCTAGAACGGCTCACTTCCCCCAAATCTATTAATTAATGTACTGAATGGATCCTTACGCGGCTATACGGCGACGGCGGCCTCGTGTTATTATGATTACAGAACACCTACAGAAGAAGTCGCCAAAGTAATCAGATCAAAAGAAAATGGTAATTCTGCGGGCCCGGATTAAATTGTGTACGAACATATTAAAACAAATGTAAATTTTCTGTGCCTGTCATTAAGGAAACTATACAACTCATGCCTACGCAGCGGTAAAATACCGGAAGAATAAAGGGAACGTTTTCTGCAGCCAATTTATAAAAAGAAGGGTGAAACAGACAACCCAACCAGCTACCGTGAAAATGCACTAATTAGCGTCATTTATAAATGTTTTACATGACTTGGCGTAGGACGCTTACACGTCGCCGTAGTCCAGTTTTACCACGCAATCAACATGGATTTCTACGAGGACGATCTACGTCTGACGCTGTTGCCTTTCTTTTAGATCCTGTAAAAAACAGCCAATATCAAAAATAGATAACATCTGCCGCTTTTCTTGATTTTAACTGCATTTGACTTCATAAGAAGATACACATTCCCTGGAGTTCTTCAAATCAGATTTTCTATAGGGGAAACAATGTTATAATTGGATACGTGGCACCCTGCAAGTGAACTGAATACTATTAAGAATTACGAGTCTCGTTATGTCAACGAACCAGTAGCACAGATAACGATAGGAGTCATTCAGGGTGACTCTGCAAGTTCGTGCTTCTTCGTATTGCATATAGCTGGCCTGGCAGACGTGCTAAAAGATGTAAAAACAGCGTATGCATTTTATGCCGACGACTTAGTTGTTCTCGCAAACTCACGAAACAACCTGCAGCTTTACCTATGGGAATTATCAGATTGATGCCAAGAATGCCAACTGACAATCATCATTCCCCAAAACCCGTACGTCGCATATGATTGGTGTATTATGATTGAGGAAGCAAATATTGAACTCGTCAAGCACTGTTGCTATTATACCTAGCAATAACAGCAGCGCCGTGGTTGTCATTCAGCAAGCATAAAAAGAAATGCGTCGCATTTCTTTAGTGGGAGGCGTTATTAACGTAGAACTAATAATTGCGAACATTAATTAGAATAAAACATGTACTTGTAATTAGATATTGTTTTCACGCAACTACCTCTTGTTTTACATTGTCAGATTTTAAAAGCATAATTAAGATAAAATCTTATTTCGTCAAGCGCAAGTTGGGTTTGCTAAAAAAAGATCGGTGACGCTTGCACTGGAATTATGCCGCAAACGGACTTTGGTAGAAGATTTAGTACTGGACGAGATACCGTTCAGTACACAAACCTTAAAAATTGAATTAATATAATTTAGAGACAATTTAGAGAAAATCCATATGACATGCTTTTGTAATGGGCCATTATGTCGAGAGACCCGCAGTTTACAATGATAAATTAAAATTGTCGTCACAGAGACAAACATATATTTATTATGTCGAAAAACATGGCATGCTTACCATCACTTCATTTGCTTAAAAGAAAATTGTTATGAAATCGACGAGTACGTATCTCATTATTGTGGACAGTACAATATCGGATATTACCGCAAACGCAACTTCTCGTTTGTCGAAACATAGTCACTACACTCAAGTGTCAACGACATTGTTAGCCTACCAAATTATATATGAACGATTCCGTGCCTGTCTGAAGACATATATATATATATATATATATATATATATATATATATATATATATATATATATATATATATATATATATGTATATATATATATATAGCGAGAGTCCTTTCTGCAAAACGCTTTGAATTGTTTTTTTTTAGATTTTATAATCATAAAACGTGTCTTCCGAGTTTGAGAGCCCAGCTGCCGAAAAACGTTCGAGAGCTAGCCGGACGTATCGACACCCCGCTGGCGGGGGCATAGGTTCATGTCGTCTATTTCTTTCTCTCGCCAATCGGTAGAGTCGCGGAAGTTTTTTCTCATGCAGGTGAGCCAGCGGCGGGACAAGGCGGATTTCGTCTAGTGAGGTCTCCGGCATTTCACGCTCTATGAGGGAAATACAACAGGGACCAGCAGTATGATTCGGGCCTCCGCAATTCGTGCAGAGCTTTTCCCCGGGCTCTTGGCAGGCAGGTTCTCTGATTTCATGAAAAACGGGGTTTAAGGATTCCCTTGATCAGTGGCACTCTTCCGCCAAAGTCTCAAAAGCAGCTTTCGTTTCCGTTCATCTTTAACATATATAGAATATGTTGTACATGCATCCCCGAAAAACATACGGAGACCCAACACACAGATAACTGACGTTGACCGACATGTTTTTTTTTTGATAATATTTTGTGCAAATGAGGCCGCAAAATGTGCAGCGACACTTCATAGGAGCGTTTTGGAATCTAGTCCAGTCGCAAAAATAAAAGCATTTTACTAGTTCCTCGATGAAGATTTGTGCATCTCTAAGGAGGCCCAAAACTCTTTCAACGAACGTTGTCTTGACTGTGTCGAAAACACTAGGCTGCTGAGCAGATAGGGGTTCCCAGATTAGTACGGTACCATATGATGTCACCTAGGCGACCTTCTGGTTGAACAGTATTAGAGCTGTCTTTACTGGGAGCTTCTGTGGAGCCGGGATTGAGGTCATGGCGACGATGCTGCTATTCATTCGCTGACAAATGTGGGCCGATAACAATGTGCCTCTTGGCGTTAGCTTAATACCCAGATAGGTACCCCCCCCCCGGATCATTGGTAAGGGCCGGTAGATCACTAAGTAGAACTAGAGCGGAATTGGAATAGGAGCGGGCTGAGATTATCGCCCTGGGAATAGCCAGTAGGCTTGCTTAGTTTAGAATTGCTACAAGTATTCGCTCAAGTATTCGGTTCAAAAAATACTCCGGCTACTGAGGCTACCGCTTTTTACCAATAAGATGCTTAATTATTCGGTACAGCTCGAGGTCGTCCGAGCATCACCGAATTTCCGCTGCGTCTAACGCGGACGGTGCGTCCCACCCGGTAAATGTCCTCCTAAGTGCGTAGAGATATCGTAGTGCATAATGACTCCTCCATCCTTTAAGTGCGTAGAGATATCGTAGAACATAATGACGTCGACATGCGGCATGTCAAGACCGTATGCGTGCAATACTTTAGTTAACAATCTTATGTTGCGCGCCTTACTTTGAAATTCGTGTAAGGAGCCTAGACGTTTTGCCTGAGACATCATTTCGTGCAGAGACATGGCAGTACAGCCAATGTCCCTTAACATCAACGTGAGCTTCTGGATGGCGCTGCAAGTCGCTTAGAAATGATGAAGCTCTGTCGCGGCATCTTCTGCAGGTGCACAAGTACACAATTTAGCCGGAACAAGAACAAGCAATATTTCTGTAGCTTGTAGACCATCTGATACGCGGGACTGACCTCGATCCAAAGGGGATCCGTCAGCAGTGAAAGCAGGGGTTCGCTTTCGCACTGCTAAATAGGACGGACCTTAATACATGCAAATGTGCAACGGCGGGAATGGAACCCGTGAACCTATGTATCTCCTCCGGTCGCAAGGCGCACCACGCCACTGACCTCGACCAAGTAGAAAGATGCCCTTTGCCCCTGTTGGAAAATATAGCTAACAATCTCCTTCTTAAAGTCCTCGTTTATGATACGGTCGGCAATGAGTATATGGGTTTTTTTAGTGAGCATAATTGCTTGGGTCGTCTCGTCGATGCCGCAAACGACCACAGAACTCTGGACGCCGGCTCCAAGCGCTTCAAACTGTTCGGATATTAAATATGTCATTCCCTTGGTGGGCGTAAGCATAAGCACAAAGAAATGCTGTGGATTGTCCAGAAGAGCCTGTACAATGGGCAGCGGAAGCGCCCGTCTTTCTTGAGTCGGTCTCGCCCGGCCAATAATGTCCCGGCCCTGCAGGGCTATAGGGATTGCTTCACATTAAATCCTCGGAGGTGCCGTCCACTTCAGCGCTTCACAAGCCTCGGAAAGCGCGTCGAGGACACCCCAGGGTGGTGAGTGGAAGCGGACAGGCTTCACTCGCAGTGGCTACACCGTCTGTTGCCGCAGGGCTGAGGAATCCCCGACTACATGTTATACCAAACGCTGGAGAGGTAAACCAAAACAAGTGGCAAACGATCATGCCTCTGCAGTGATTCCATTAAGAGAAGTACATGTTGAACTAGGTTTTTATTATATAAAAAAACTTCCCATCGAGACCGCTTAATAAAAGCCTGAAAGCAGGTGGGCCGACTAACTTCCTGCATGTGTACAGAGTTAACCTGTAGAATTAGGGTCTGCTGTGACGATGCAAATATATATATATATATATATATATATATATATACAAACAAAACAAAAACAAAACAAAAAAAAATATATATATATATATACAGGGTGTTACGTAAAAAGTAGTACTTCTTTCGAGGTTTGATAGAGCTCGGCAAGAAAATAATTTTTCCCAATGGGCGGAAGCCAAGAAAACGTTTTGTTTAGGAGTGAGGATGAAATTTAGAAAAGTCGTTATTCTGCCTTATTTTCTCCTACATAGTTGTACAAAATCTACGTTTGCGGGAGAACCAGTCAACGCATGAAGCAACCGATCATACCAGTGTGTTCGGCGGAAAATTTTGCATAACCTAAATGACACCTAACGCAAGCTAGCAAAAAGCAAATAGGTGGAATAAAAAAAATCATAAAAAGTCGGTTTGTTGTTATAACTTACGTTGAAGCTTTCACGTGCAAAATCTAAAAATTTTGCCATTGCGCACAAATGAACGAACACTCTCTGACGATAGCAAATTTAATGCCCGTCATTTTCGTACCAAAGTGATGGTGCTGCGTTACGTAGTTGCTGAGAAACTAGGCTTTTTCGACAGCCATATCAAAAGCAAAGGCATGCATACTTCCTAGCATCTTGACCTGCTTTACCACAGAAACCACTTGCGCACGTCCAGAAACACACCAGCATTTATTTATTATAAGAAGTGCTCGAAGTTCCGTCCGCCTACCACTAAACACGTTCTGTAGCGATTGCACAGGCTCTCTTGCACTCGTGTAAATATGTTAGGCATTGCCCTAACGGCGTCAGCAGCGTTGAATATACGGTCAACCAGATCTTCACGCGATTCAACGGGGGTTTCGTAGACAACACTCTTTGGGTAGCCCCACAAAAAAAAGTCGAGGCTTGTTAAATCGGGGGAGCGAGGTGGCCAAGCTATAGACCCGCCTCGGCCGATCCACCGATTCTTGAATGCTTCGTTTAGGTATTCTCGAACCGTAGCAGAGTTGTGTGGCGGCGCACCATCATGCTGGAACCACATTCTTAGACGAACGCTTTCCGGGACGCTTTCCAAAAGCTGGGGTAACGTATAAATCAAAATGCGCGATAGGCAGACCTGACACTTCGTTTTATAGCTTTTGGCGTTGGCGGTTTTTCTTATGGTGTTTTGGCGTCTCGAATGACGAATTCCGAATCAAAGCCCGCGCAAATTTCCGATAGAAGCTTGTGCGAACGGCGAATAATTTCGAAACAAAGCCGGCTGCTCAGCGTAAACAAATGCTGGTGTGTTTGTTTCCGCCAGATTAGATGCAGCTGCGTATCGCGCGTTTTTGATTCATACGTTACCCAGTTGTTAGAAGGCATCCTGGAAAGCTTTCGTCTGAAAATGCCGCCACACAACTCTGCTACGGTTCGAGAATACCTAAACGAAGCATTCAAGAATCGGTGGATCGGCCGAGGCGGGTCTATAGCTTGGCCACCTCGCTCCCCCGATTTAACAAGCCTCGACTTTTTTTTGTGGGGCTACCTAAAGAGTGTTGTCTACGAAACCCCCGTTGAATCGCGTGAAGATCTGGTTGACCGTATATTCAACGCTGCTGACGCCGTTAGGGCAATGCCTAGCATGTTTACACGAGTGCAAGAGAGCCTGTGCAATCGCTACAGAACGTGTTTAGTGGTAGGCGGACGGAACTTCGAGCACTTCTTATAATAAATAAATGCTGGTGTGTTTCTGGACGTGCGCAAGTGGTTTCTGTGGTAAAGCAGGTCAAGATGCTAGGAAGTATGCATGCCTTTGCTTTTGATATGGCTGTCGAAAAAGCCTAGTTTCTCAGCAACTACGTAACGCAGCACCATCACTTTGGTACGAAAATGACGGGCATTAAATTTGCTATCGTCAGAGAGTGTTCGTCATTTGTGCGCAATGGCAAAATTTTTAGATTTTGCACGTAAAAGCTTCAACGTAAGTTATAACAACAAATCGACTTTTTATGATTTTTTTTATTCCACCTATTTGCTTTTTGCTAGCTTGCGTTAGGTGTCATTTAGGTTATGCAAAATTTTCCGCCGAACACACTGGTATGATCGGTTGCTTCATGCGTTGACTGGTTCTCCCGCAAACGTAGATTTTGTACAACTATGTAGGAGAAAATAAGGCAGAATAACGACTTTTCTAAATTTCATCCTCACTCCTAAACAAAACGTTTTCTTGGCTTCCGCCCATTGGGAAAAATTATTTTCTTGCCGAGCTCTATCAAACCTCGAAAGAAGTACTACTTTTTACGTAACACCCTGTATATAGTGTGTGCATGAACATATATAAATGTACGTCTATGTTCAAAATGCTAAACAGCTACGTTTGCTATAGCCATCGGCTAGCGAAGCACCTGAGGGACCACCCCCTGGTAGAATAGTAGAATAGTGCTGTAGTTCAGGCGTAGTGCTACTAGTAATCAAATGGCTGAGGTCATCAAAGGCCGCCGCTGCTCGCACCCGGCGGCAGGTTCTGTCGTCAGGCGACTTCACGGCGGTGGCTGCTTACGTCGTTGTGCTTGCTCACCTCACCTCACCTTACGACGTTCATCTTGCGCTGCTGGCTATAGTCTATTTACTGCCCGCTTACCTTTGGGCCGATGTTGTCCCCGTCGATATTTTTTCGTTTTCTTTCTCTCATCACTCGCGCTACACTTACTATTTCACTACTTCTCCTCCGCCTCTGTCTTCTTCTGCTTCTCCTTTTTTTGCTTTTGACTTCAGCAGAGCCATTGATTTCAGCAGCGCCTTCATCAGCATTATAATGCTGCTGCTGATGACGATGATGATGATCACGATGGTGGCTGTTACCATTACTAACATCACCACAATCGCGCTAGAAAGCAGCATTTTAGACTTCAAGAATCGACATTGATTGAGCCGTCGCTGGCTGTTGCCGGTCGCATGCATTCGTTCGTTCGTTCGTCCGTTCATTCATTCATTGAGCCATGCATTCAATCGTCTATTTTATTCGTGCACCGCTTTCTTATGATTTGACCCTGATGTAGTTCACTAGTTAGTATTGGAGAACAATCGCACGCCCCTCGCTCTTGCTTATCATACATAATAATAATGTCAAGGATGAGGTTTTCTTTATTAGCTTAACCTCCACCCCCTCCCGCTCCGCCCAAATCAAGTTCTTCGGTTGAATTTTTTGGTCGCGTGGTCGACGCGCCCCGACAGCTTGCAGGTTTTGCCCAGGTGAAATTCTAGCAGCAAATCACCGGCGACTGCCGGATTCAAGGACTCTCCTTGGGTAATCTTCAGTTTCTACACGAAACTGGCCGCCTCAATAAATGAACACATTCTAGTCTTTCCAATAAGCACAAATGAATGGCATGCAGATGATTTAGCATGCAGTCAACAGGGTTAACACTAGTAATCGTAATGTTCTCGTTCGTGTGACGCGAGAGCAGCTAAAATGATCGGCGTTCGTATTTTGAAACTTCAGTGACGACGCGAATATATATATATATATATATATATATGTGTGTGCGTGTGAACATTTATACATCTATGTTAAAATTGCTATACAGCTACATTTGGTATAGTCGGCTAACGAAAAAAACACATTTTTTTTAAATTGTGAAGGCAATTCCAGATTTATATATATATATATATATATATATATATATATATATATATATATCTACACATTGTATTAATACTTTTGTTCAATACGATTTTTTGTTATTACTACTGTGCTGGTAATTTTAGTCCTTTAAACAGGGTCTCCCAGAATTCGTCCGACAAACTTTGGCGTCTAGTACAACTCGGCAATAAAAGATTTGTTCCAAATAGAACGAACGGCGGAAATGTCTTCTTTCGAAGTGAGAGCGAAAGTACCAAAAGTGACACCTTTTAACTAAATCTGCGATTGTAAGAGTCCCAGTCAGTCTATCAACATACCAATTACACCTGCGTGTTTGGAGAAAGGTGCTGCATCTGCTTGCATTCTATGTTAGCTTAAAATAGACAACAAATGTTGTTGTATTGAAGATAATCCTCAAGAAATTAAACTTTGTCATTCATATATATTTTGGCTTTTGCGCTCAAATACTAGTTTTTTCAACATTATGCTTATCTTAGATGCTACGTCCGAACGAAGGCACACCCAGTAACGACAATTTTTGTGGTTTATCAATTCCATGATGCTACAAACTGTGGTTGAGAGCTAACACACAACAGCTGTGTTAAGGTTTTGCGCCAAGGTCGCAAAAACACGTGTTAACAGTTCGACTTGCTTTATCAAATCAAACTTACTCGTGCGACTTCTCCGTCTACTTGCCGACGAGATGAACACTAATACTGACCAGGTGCAGCTCTGTTGAGTGTAAGAAGAACCGCGCGTAGAGTATGGTGACTCAGAGATGCAGTGTCTCTCGTTCTAGATGTAGCAGTGCTTACAACCCAGCCATACTATTTTGGCCTCAGTGTCAAGTCTGAGTCTGAGTGCGATACTATATCCACTTACAGCGCTGTACGCATCTTGTACGATCTAGGAGATCGGATCGTTCGGTGTATCGAGCGACAGGCTAAAGCCTGTCATCTACCGCGATGGATCATTTTACAAATGCCGGGAAAGCTGATGATGCGTTTCATGTACAGAAAAGCAGAAAGGTAACGCGAGGAACACGCACCTCGTTGTACGCAGAGCGTTTTCTAAATAGGCGCCTATCTTATCATGATACGCTTACGAGATGACATCGTCACCTATGTGGATACTGGATCAGTTTACGACTGTCGCTACGGACGCCGACGACAGCGGACAGTGAGAGCACCAGATATGGAAGAGCTTTTTGTTGAAGAACTAGCCCGGCCAGCGTCCTTCGGCAATCATTGGTACAGTGGCCGCAAGTGTCGGCCCGAATGCCTCTGCCGTGCACAGCACAGAGTACTGATCGACAAACAGCTGCATCCGTACGGATTTCAGAGAGTTCGAGGGGCTTTAGGGGCTCTGCTAGGCTTTTACCAGCCATGTTCTGATTACTGTTGCTGGTTTCTGCAGCAAGACGAAATCAATGTGGAGTTTTCGGCCCGTGTGCTTTTTAAGGGCGAGGCTCACGCGAGAG
Organism: Dermanyssus gallinae; assembly: GCA_003439945.1. Taxonomy (NCBI): domain Eukaryota; kingdom Metazoa; phylum Arthropoda; class Arachnida; order Mesostigmata; family Dermanyssidae; genus Dermanyssus; species Dermanyssus gallinae. Next base: position 114,947 of record QVRM01003518.1, on the reverse strand, counting down.
CGTGTGTTTAATGTACGTAATTCTCAATGGTGAGCCAGGAAAAGCATGCACCTGACTCGTCCGCGTGCATGTCAGATTCGCTTCTTTGTGAACGTCTGGGGGCTGGCATGATGAATAGCCACATCAAAGGTCCTTTCAAACTTCCCGACGGATGCTTCAAGTGGAGAAGCGTACCGCACATCTTTCGAGCAAATCAGTGCCAGGACTGTTGGCGAACGAGTTCCACAAGATATGTGTTCAACTTTGTGGATCCAGCACGACGGAGCGCCACCGTCTCACAACACTGCTGCGGTGCGGGCCTACCTAGGAGCGATCTTCTTGAATCGGTCAGGCCGGACCCATTGTCGGGGCGATCTCCCGACCTTTCAAGCCTCGACTTTTTCTTCTGAGTCCCCCTGTCGAGTCACGTTTACGCGGCCCCCGTTGACTCGCGTGAGGAGCTGATCGACGGAATTAACGCCGTTGCTGTAGCCCTTAGGGAAATGACTGGAATATTTGAACGCATCCAGCGAAACCTCTGCAACTGCTACCGAATGTGTATAATAATGGCAGGAGGAGGCTCTTCCGAGCAATTTTTGTACTAAAATGACCGTCTGGTGGGGTGGTACAAGTCACACGAGTGATTTATTTGATAAAGCAATGCAAGTCGGAACGCTAACGTATGTGCATGCATTTACTTTGATGTGTATGTCACAAAACCTGTATTAATTCTCAACCACGTAGCATCATGGACTTGGTACAAAATAATCGTTATTAGATGTGCATTCGTTAGACGTAGTATCTAAACGGGCATAATGTTAAAACGTAACTTATTAAGCGTAAACTTTCAAAATATAAGAATTGCTGAGTTTCATTCATTGTGAATTATCTTCAATACGATACTTTTTTCTCTTCTGAGCTAACGTGGAATGCGCTTGCAATCTTAGAATTAGTAGAAATATGCCAGGATAAAAAGATTAATACACCTACTTTTGGTAATATCGCTCTTACTTCAAAATAAAACATTTCCGGCTCCTTGTTCCATTAGAAAAAATGCTTTTCTCGCTAAGTTGTACTAGACCCCAAAGTTTGTTGTACAATTTCTGGGAGACCCTACATATATATATATATATATATATATATATATATATATATATATATATATGCATATATATACGACTTTTTTTAGTTCTGTGTATTTACTTTGCGCGCATATGTGTGACTGTAGTGTTTGCTAGGGCTTGACGGAAGTGTTTTCATCTGTACGATAAATTGGTGGTATTGTGAGTAGCCGTGTACGTGTGTTTTGTTGTTGTCCGAGTTTCTGTAAGATGCGTTTTGGGAAGTAATTGCAGTTAAGTAGTTCCGTTATCCTACTGTAAAGACTCCACCGGAAATGAACGCATTGTCTTCTACTGGCTTGAGTGCGCGATGTATATCGTAACACTGACACTAGAGAACTATACTTGTCATAACGGAGGCAACTGTTATTGTTCTGTTAGAAAAATAATACCACTGAAAACCGATAGTCACATGTCAGAACTGCTTCTTTTATAATTCATGAACATGTATCTCACAATGGGTCCCAGTTTTGAATGGAATTCATTTCTTTATGAGCATGGAACAACACGCCTTTAAATACAAGACATGTCATACCCTCATTATTCAAAACTATTCTACTAATTCAAAACTATCCGCTCCGTATAAGGAACCTGGTCAGCGGCCATTCCCAGCGTTCGAATTTTCGCTACTTGTCGTTATCATCACTCAGTACCACTAAGCTATTGTAGATTCAAACCTATTTTCGCTATGCATTTGGACAAGCCGAACTTAACCAGCAGAGAAAGTCAGCACGCGTTACACGCTGCACTGCAGAGAGCATTCGCCGCTCTGCCCCGGGAATATATTTCCGGCATGCATATATATATATATATATATATATTGGGTTGGTCCATAAGTCCGTTTGGGTAATTGCGTGCGCAGACCCGGGAGAAGACAAACATTGTTAAGAGAGTACTGTTTATTTACATGGCGGTAAGAGCGGACCTGCGCTGTATTATACTGTGGAATTCGTTCGAATATCTAACTCACGCGAACTGTAACGCTCGAGTGAAGAGATGGCAGACTTAAATATGCATTTTCGTCATTGAATGCTAGTTTACTTCCGGAAAGGAAAAAAGGCAACCCAAGTCGTAACTAACATATGTGAAGTGTATGGCGGAGATGCAGTAACAGATAAAACAGTTCAAAAGTGGTTTGTCCGATTTAAAAACGGCCACTTCGACGTTGTGACAGTAAGTACAGCCGCCATAACAACAGTGGTCAAACGAAACTCACACCTCTTGCTGCACGAGACCGTGGTCGTTGTCTTCTAAGGTGCTCATTCCGAACGCCGCCCGGTCCTGATGCTTTGTTGTTGCACAGCCCTTGAAGAGCCTGCATAACTTCCATGACCGTGAAGTCCTTCTCAAATTCGCTCTGATGTCTTGTCGTTTCCTCGTCCCAAACAGCAGCGAACAATGGTGATTCGCGGAAGATCGTGTCACTCGATGCAAACATTTCGGTGAAATGTCCAACGAGGGTGACGGAGCTAATAGGATAGGAGGTCTGCCCACCGCGTGTAAGCCACTTGTATGGAGCTCGTTCTGCGTGTGTGAGGAGGATAGCCTCCTGTTGTTCGAGATATAGTTTCTTCTGCTGAGTGTTTGTCTTCCGGCAGATCGTTCGGAAAGCATCAGCAAGCGGCTTAACGGCAGGTTGCAGCTCTGACAACAAATGGAGGGTCTTCTGTGTCGCTCGAGCAACGTGACAGTTGTGGGTGAACCAAGGGCGATGTTTCTTTTTCCTGGCCGAGCAAGTAAACTCATGAAGGATCTCTACGAGGCGATCAGCATATTGCTCGACGTCGATGGAATCAGGAATCGGCAGGACCTCATGCGAACGTTCCAGTAGAGCCGCAACGTCCAGATTGCGGGCCCGAGGCACTCGTCTGGGGGCTCTCGACGTGTCGTCATGTACCTTGAATTCTAGCGCAGTTGAGATATGTGATCGAATAAGCCCGCCTTCACTCAACGAATTCCTTTCTTCAATATAGTTTACTCTGTCCTCGCTTAAGCTGACCGCAAATAAATCAATGACCGAGCTCCCCGAATGGTTGAGGAAGGTCGAACATGACGCTGGGGTAACTATCCAGCAACCATAGTCAGCTAGGGTATCACGTAAGGCTGTCGTGCGACTAGAGGAGGGACAATCAAGAAAAGCGTTGAAATCTCCCGCGACGATCAGAGGAAGCGTGGCCTGAATGCCGCCGACCAACGTTTCAACGAGTGCGAGGGTAGGTTCCGAGTCCGCAGGCCTTGCGTAGGCTGCTATGAGTCGAAAGCGGGAGCCTCGTAGGGCCACGAGGTTGTCTCCGACAAGGCAGGGGGTGAGGTCCCCCACTCTATGGTTGTACAGCACGGACACTCCACCGCTGGGTCGTCCGGGGCCAGCACTCTTTTGAGCCATGCAGTAGACGGCGTAGAAACCTGGGTAATCAAAAGGCGCGGTCGCCCACGTCTCCGTCAGAACCAGAATATGCACAGCATCCAGAGCCGACGGTGCGAGCAACGCTACGGTTGCAGCGCCCTCGCAATTCCACTGTACTCTATTTAACGACGTCCACGGCTCCTGCTCCGACCCCTGCTCCGGTGACGGCCGGTGGGTTCCCTCCGATTGTTGGAGACGTTGCGTCTGGTAGCGGGTTGCTGGGATACAGCCGCTAGGGCTTGGGTCAGAAAGTCCAGGATTGTCGGAGATGCCGGAAGCTGGTACCAATTCTTCAGGCCTGACTTATCGGTCCCGGCGCTCGACCCGGTGCGGCGCGGGTTGATCAATCTCGAAGTTTCTTGAAGATGGGCACAACCGGCAAACCTGACCTTGCTGTTGGACCTGGCATCCTTGACCGGGGGGCTGGGGCCCTGACTCTCGTTGCACTGAGACGTCGCTCTCGATACCGAATTCGGTTGGGTCGCGGATGTCCAGTTTTCTTTATTCGGCTTCCTGAGTTTCACCCCTAAAAAACGCTTGATCCGTCTGGCAATGTTGTACGCGATCTTTTTGGCGATTTCCCCCTTGTACGAATATCGGCCGCTCTCGACTACTTGTCGTTGGGTGATAGTGAGAGGAAGTACTGAAAAGAGAGCATTGTCTTGCACAGCTTTAGCCGCAAGCATATCGTTGGCCGCCTACAGTCCTGTCCGAATAGAGGTACGGACAGGACATGGAGTTCAGACCCCGGGCGAGAGACGTGCACTTTTGCGGCCAATGCTTCAACCGCTGCCACAAACTTATTTTTCTCGAAGTCCATACATTCGTGGTATCCCGCTTGCAGGAAAATCGACACTGGCCCACTGGCAGCATTGATGTGCTTCTCCGCCTCTGCCACTATGGTATCGATGTCCTTTCTCGAGGACGGACGCACCGACATAGGTGTCCCATTAGGGAGAAGTTCCTTAAGAGCAGGCCCAAGTGGACCAACGACACTGTCACCCAGCACCAACACAGATTTCTTCGGCGTGGGCAACACTGCGGCATTATCTTGACCGTCAGTGGCATCCATAGGGTCCTCGCGCGGTTGATCGGGTCGCATTGGGGTTACGTCTGAGAGCGGTAACCTCATGTTCAAGCGATTGCACTCGCTGGAATAGAAACATAACACAGCCCATGAATTCTGTCTCAACGTTGAGGCTATCCAGAAAGGTTGTGAAACGATCCACCGAATGATCTATTATGAGCTGTTACCACCAAACGAAACAAGCAATATAATAAAATACTGTCAACAACTGGACAATTTGAAGAGGGCAATTGAATATATTAAAACGTATATAGACCATTACTTCAGAAGCCAGGACGCCACCTTCTCGAGGAATGGAATCATTGGCTTGCCTGAACGTTGGTCTAAGGTAGTTCAACAAAATGGGTAATACAGCATTCAATAAAAGCTTTCCGTTGTAACAACATAAGTCTTCAAAAATGGGTGAAAAATCCGAGCAGACTTATGGACCAACCTAATATATATATATATATATATATATATATATATAAATAGCCTTTGGTTTGGTAGAACTCGGCAAGAAAATATTTTTAGAAACGTCTTTTTCATATGTAAAAATGAATTGTAAAAAAGTAGTTATTCTGCTTTTTCGTAGTTGTGCAAAATCTACGTTTGCGGGAGAACCAGTTAACACATGAAAGTTCTGCATAATGAAAGATACTTCGCTAGCTTGCGTAGCGAAATGGGAATAGCCAGATTAAGGAGAGTCATATAAAGTTGATATGTTGTTATGTCTCACGTTAACGCTTTCACGTGCAGAACTGTTAAAGTTTGCCATTACGACCAAAAATTGTACGTCTAAAAGACTATTATTAAGCAATAGCAAAATTGATGCCCATCATTTCACAACTATGTAGAAGAAAAAAGCAAAATAACTACTTTTATAAATTTCATCCTCACTCCTAAACAAGGCGTTTCCGCCCCCTCCTCCCATTGGGAAATTTTTTTTTTTGCCGAATTCTACCAAACCTTAAAATACGTACATAAAATAATGGCACACCCTGTATATAAATCACATTTTTTAAATATCTGTGATCTAATTATCTCTAGCACTTAAATTACAGATGAACGTATTTAGACACGCTAGATTAGTCTGCTACGACGCAACAGAGTCAAACGCCTGTATTCGACATGTGTTGGTGGTGCATCAATAGTAGGGTTAAGCTGGCATGAACTCCTGACAGCTCCGCTAAGCATCTCTAGTGTGATTACATCTATCCCCCACTAGTCTACCAACGCGTAAACGCGTTAGTAGTAGTGTCTGTAGCTCCTACCTGTTCGCCGCGCATCGCAATTCTCGCCAGCGCTGGCTTTTCACACAACACGGGTCTGAAAGATAATGACCTTTCCCTAGCTGTCGATGATTCGATGAGGTTAGCGTGGGCCAGCGGCAAGTAAGAAGCGCAGTGGGCAACAACAATGACGAGAACAACAGCAACAACAACAACAACAACAACAACAATAGCCTGATAGCTTGGCTAGATTGCGGCCCGGAGCATTGCTTGTCACATCGCGACTTGTTGGAAGTCAAGAACGCCAACAACACAACAACACCGCAGCACCAAGAATAACAGCAACGACAGCAACAACAGTAACAACAAGGATAAGGATATTAGCAACAACACATTGCGAGCGACAAAAATAATACCAGCAACATTTTTGTCAATATTTTTATCACCATTGTCATCAAGAACAACAATAACAGCTACCATTCATACTACAAAGACAGCAGCGGACAACAACAATTGCAACATTATTAACAACAAAAACAACAACAACAACAACAACAACAAAATGCGCAACAATATTCACATCAACGGTAGCAACGACAAACGTTAAGGCGTCAGCAGCAGCAGGAAGATTGTTCCTGCAGTGGGTAGCGACAACAACAACAACAACAGTAACAACAGCAACAACAAGAACAACACAAACAACAACAACAACAACAACAACAACAACAAACATTAAGACATCAGCAACGAAGATCTTTCATGCACTGCCGAAAAATGTCACGTAATTGTCAGGCTAAGGGGTGGGGAAGAACTAGTACAAGCTTCGTGGATTCCACGCTAGTGTTACACAAATCACTGATAGCGTGCAGGCAGCGGCAAATGTACATCAGGCATTGATCCGAAGCCTCTCATAACAACAACAGAAAAGACAACACCAATAGAAGTGGGCAGTGCACGCTAGCGAGGACAAGGGCGCATGGAGTGGACATTTAGAGCAATTACATAGCAACAATTTTTTTTTTGCACGAGTTCGTCAGACAGATAGACTCCTGCCCTGAACGACTATTCTCGACGTTATAGTCGTTTGCCTTTTTGCTGTTGTTGTTGTTACTGCTGTTGTGGTTGTTGTTGTTGTTGCTGCTGCTGCTCTTGTGGTTGTTGTTGTTGTTGCTGTGATGATGATAATGACGACGACGTCGGTAATGATGATGACTGTCATTTATTACTAGTTAGGTATTATGATTGCCATCCAGCGTTAGAGAAACAACGAGAGCATCACTCACATTCGCACAGCGGCGAATCGAAACGGTAGCAAAACAGTGAGCTACTACAGGGTCAAGGCGAGAAGAACGTCGTTAAGAACGTAAACACCCACAGAAATATGCAGCCATTGGCAAAAGGAGCCACGATATCGACATCTGTGAAAGTGTTTTACTTTTACCGCATTCTCGTGTTATCACGGTCGCCACCGCAGTTAAACTGTCGTTGCTGTCGTTGTTTCTGACGGCGATGGTATAGTTGTAAATCAAGTAATGATGTCATTGTTGCCTATATGATCTAATAAAGTCTTCTTGTGAGATTTCTGTTTGCGAAACGTCAAATGCTGTCTATAAATATGCTACTATTGCTTGTTGACGTTGTCGCCAATCCTTTAATATCTTGCATTATTCGTCCTATATATATATATATATATATATATAATTTTTTTTTTTTTTTTTTTTTTTCGTAAGACTGATATGCTCGTGCACGGTTGTTTCCATGTCATGGCTAATTTTTAATCCACTCCCGCACTTGCCTTGTCTAAATTGGAAACCATGCAAACCAATTTAAAAGTGGCCGGTCTGGGTCTCAAACCCAGTCCTCCCGAATACAAGGCAAAGGCTTTGCTACTAAGCCATCTCGCTCGGTGAATATATATATGTATATATATAATTCACATTTCTATAAATTGGCATGCACCTGTTTATGCATTCCGTGATAATTGTTGGTGTCAATATATGCGTATTTGTGTCGGCCGCTCTCATTGTCAGAGCTAATAATGATTGCAAAGTGCGTTACTGCCAGTCGTTGCCGTCAAAGCTGTTGCAGTTGTTGTTGTTGTTGTAGCTGCTGCTGCTGCTGTTGTTTCGATTGCCGCATATTGCTGCGTTGGACACCGCAACATAATGCGTTAATACCCTTCAAACAAATGGCGTATCTATTAAATGTACCGTCCCAAGCTGTTACTGCTACCGCGGTTATCGTTACCGCTGCTGTTGTTGTTTCTTGTTGTTGTGGTTGTTGTTGCGGTACCTACAACGGACGCCGTGACGGTCGTAATCTTCTATAATGGCAATAAACAGGTGAGCCAGCCATAATAGTTCACAGGTTAACACCAGCTGCAGCAGTTTCTAAACGGGCGCAGATATAGTAGCAGTCAACAAGCAGAAACAGGGTTAAATAAATTAACAGCAGCAACAACACCAACAGCAACAACATCAACATCAACATCAACAAGACGGTCCAGAAACTTAATGACGTTACACTGATTGGATAGCCTTTTGGACGACGCGGCAACACCCTCGTCCGCCCATCCCAGAAGTCTAGCGTTGGCGGCATCACGTCCCCTTGCTGAGCAGCGTGATCGTTGTAATTGTCCCCAGCTATAACCCGTAACGCCCAAGAAATTGTACAGAGGGCAAGAAAACCCCGTTCGGGTAGGGGCGCAACCCTTCTATTTTGAAGTTTAGCCGTCTGGCCCATCACGGCGACGAGCCCAACCCTAGGCGGGCCTAAGCTCTCTTAAGAGGTCCCTTAATTAGCCCTAGCCAGCACAGCGGCTTCACTTTGGCCAAGACCCTAATGAAGAGGTGGAAGGGACGAAGGTCGGAATCTGACAAGGTGTATTACCAGTGGTTGGTATTCGTAGTAAATATCAAACGCACATCACTATTTTACTCTGTCTCTATTGGCCCATAAAACCAGTACGCTGATTTTAATTTACTAAAGCCGGTATTAGGTATACTAAATGTATGCATATTTTGAATAGACAGTACTTTGGTCAAAGTTTCCCGCCATACATTTGCACGCGTCATAGAAAAAGGCGTGCTAAAGGTCTTGCTTTTGCCCTACAGCATAACACCTTTGCAAGGTGACCTCACATCATGACGTTTAAACCTTCAAATATAAAGACGTATCGATACAAACACTATTATTCAATTTTGTTATTTATCTTAGTATTGCCAGTTATGCTAACCACCCACTACTATTTACACCTAAAAAAGAAGACAATGTGTAAGTTTTAATGTCAAGCCAATTTTTACCAGGCCAGGGTACTTGCGTACTTCAATTGCCGATATTCTGAGGTGGGGTCAAGTAGAGTTTAGACTCACCTTACTTATGAGCAGATTTTTCACCGTTCCAAAGAAAAATGGCTTCGTCCGCTCCATCGCACGTTCGTCCACGGTACAGAGGAGAACAGTTCAATTTGCAAAACCAGAATGCTTGAAGGTAGCAATATACGCAACCTGCTCTGTTCTCCGCTCACGCGCCTTGATCGTCGCAGTAAAATCGGACCTTTAAAATGACTCCAACGTACAAACGGACCACATGTCGAGAACTATCGGTAAATCAGAGAGCTGCTCGGTCATGTCGAGTTGGCATACCGGAAATCTCCCAATTTTATGTTTGAGGTGGAAAGGACTTGGTTTTCTCCAGTATCGTTAGAAACCGCTCTTCACTGTTTGGGTGTCACAGAGATAGTCGACTTACTCAGGTGCCCCTTAAACATGTGATGATACCTCGACGACAGCTCAAAACCTCCGACCAGTTGAGGGCGGGGCCTGCACCCTCGCAGGTGCGAAGTGTTGGTCGTCTGGTGAACTAATAAACGGCGTTTATAAGTTCTGGTGTACCTGGGTGTTAATAATAATAACAATATAATAATATTAATAACAACCTCAGTGCTCGGAACTATGAGAGACTGGATGGACCCGGACCTTCGCGCCAGGGGGCGAGCAGGACTTCCTCACGGGCATGAGCGATAGAGCGGTTACGGCGCGCAGAAGGAGCAACTAGGTCGACGAGCAGCAACGCCGTGAAGCATTATATATATTCTCCTAAATTATAATAAAACAATTTACGTGCAATAATAATAATAATAATAATAATAATAATAATAATAATAATAATAATAATAATAATAATAATAATAATAATAATAATAATAATAATAATAATAATAATAAACGGCGTTTATAGGCTTCTTTCTGTGTGCAAGGTCGTCACAGAAGCCGAACTAGAACTGCTGAATTTGCCGTTATTGCGTGAAGCTGTCGCGAGAGTATCGCAGATTCGCAGCCAGAAACTGTGGCCTACGACAAAGTTTGCAGATGATCGGCGCGCGTGAGGCGTGTACTTACTACGTTCTATTTTAACCTAAAAACTGACTATCAAAGCCAAGTGCCAAGCTCTGCTACCTGTGGCTACTCGACGCTGGCTGAACCTGCAGTGACATCGTAGATGTACAGCTCGGGCAATATGGATGATCCGACCAGATTGCGTTTTGCCCAGCGTCTATCTCGTCGCTACTTAAGCGTTCACACTGACCGCTCTATTGAGACAGAGCCGTCCGAGAAACAAGAACGAGAACAAGAAACTGTGAAACAGATATTATGAAGCAATGCGAGAGCGGTTCCGTAGACTTTAACTGGCTGAGAGTCAGCCCGAGAGAAACAGTTACGAGTGCTGCCGAAATATTTGCCAATGGCTCTGTCTGGAACAGGACCTGGCATCACCCCTTACTGTCAATGTAGTCGGCAAGCTACTTAACGCGGGTCTACACGCGTGTTCGTTGCCATGATACTCGGCACCTAGATACTTGCCGTCGCTGGTAGGAGAAGAACAGCTACTTTTGTTGCTGGTAGGGCGTAAACGGCCTTGAGCGACACGATCTCTCAAGCGGTCAGCGCCAGCGACACTTTTTCCGAGGCTCTGCGCTCGGCAGGAGGGTTGCGCAGTCTGAAATCGACTGTACAGGTACTCAGGGATGAGAAACGCCACCCGGGCTCCACTTAACTCTAGAACTTTTCGAGAGGGGCATGACTCTGGCGTTAGATACTATTGTGACCGGCCTTCTAACTTCCCCTTTTATTGATCATATTGCATTCACTTTATTGCAACGATTGGCGACCACCCCCGGGAACAAGCTCGCAAAGAGTTGCCTTGGCCAGCATAAGACTCCGGTGCAATACTAGACCCAATGACCGGTCAGTCCAAACCACGGTCGGAACTTGGAAATTAGACAAGTAATTAGAATAATTGATAAATATATGCAAGGAGTTTATATATATATATATATATATATATATATATATATGTATATATATACCTAGCTATAACATCTTTGTAGCAGTAATGGCTGCCTATGACATGGCATCAAGACATGCACTGCCCTGCATGTGATCAAGACCCTACTTTAATAAACTTTTCTGTTGAGGAAAGTCTAGATTAACCCAGTATGAGCATGACTTGGCTTGAAAATAGAGAGAAATGACGGTATAAAGTAGTCTTCAACTAGTCAACACTAAGAACCAAAGGGTTCGATTGAGAGATTGTTTCCACACTTGTAAGTACACACACAACTTGAGAATATTGTGCCAACGTCGGCTTTTTTGCTTTATAATTAGCTTTTAAGAATATTGTCCTCTGTTCGTTTGAAGCCAGTTTAAGTAGACTGGCCGGTAAGCGGAACCCGCCTAAAAACGCGTTTGTTTCGGGTTCCGTGGTGAACTCTTGATTCAAGAACCACTCCGGGGCCCAAGTCGTGGTCCACTTTAACTTCTGTAAAGGATGTCGATTGTTATCATTATCGCGCACGTGTTTGTAAAGCCAATTGTGAGCTCAATGGGAGGTAGCCTCTTGGGCATTATGTACAGTTTTTTTTTCTACGAGGTACCATTTACATTCGAGCAGAAAGATCCGTAAATTAATGGTGTCTGCAGGAACTTAATCTAAGCTCCTATATGTAGACTCCGAGTAACAGTAGCAACCGTTCACGCATCGTCCGTTGCACTGCTACCACATCAATGCTAAGTACTATTTCTGGTCGTTTGGTTACTACTATAAGACCGTCTGCAAGAATATAAGCAGGCAAATGTTTAGGCCAAATAATTTAGGACAATTTTATAGTCAACCCAAATGAGCCATTTATTCAAATAAAGTTAAGCTACTCTGTCAATAAGATAAAATTACCGCATTAGCATTGCATCGTTGGTCGTCGAGCGAGTGCTTCTGTTGTGAGTATTCATTAGATCACTTTTACCCCTGTGGCAAAGAGGGGTGCCCTACCAAACTCCATAATCATTTTTGAAGTAAAAAAACAAACTGATTAATCTTTCGTGAACGGTCGTGGAAATTAGAGGAAACATTATTCATGTTTAAATTAAGGCGCAATTTACGTGAAAACATATCCGCCTCTTTTGTGAGGATAAGAGTAGACAAGCGTTTGTGCACCGACGAGTACGTTCTGACAGAAATGACATTCACTCATTTCTGAAATGGTGGTGAAAAAAAATACAACAATTTCACGATGTATTGTATATGTGTAAGTAAATAGCGAATTGCTAAAATACTGAAAACAGCAAAAATTTAGATTTGACGTCTCTTTACAGAAACCTCATCTTATGATGTACTGTACTCGTGTAAGTAAACTGGTAATAGGCGCAAAAAGGTGAACTCATATTGGAGAAACGTGCAAACGGATACACTAAACAGGATACATTTTAGGTACGATAGGCAACTTAATGTATTACGGTAGTTCTTATAGCAAACTGATGAAACAGAAAACACTAAAAATGTGGATAATAGGCTACCGTTAGTTATATATGTATGTATATATGTATATATATATATATATATATATATATATATATATAACCTCTTTACAGAATCCTTAATTTATCATGTACTGTATGCGTGTAGGCGGACACTAATGATATGTGCCAAAGGTGAACTCATATTGAAAAATGATAGAAACGACGATGCTAAACGAAAGTAATTTTCACGATACGTAGTGTTTGATGTACATTTCAGGCTGGGGCAACTCAATGCATTACGCTATTTCCTATAGCGAACTGCTGAAATAGACAAACGAAGCGCTAAAATGTGAATAATAGACAATCATAAAATTCTGTATATACCCCCTTTACAAAACCCTTATTTCAATATGTACTGTATATATGCGTGTAGGCGTACACTGATGATACGTGTGTAAAGGTGAACTCATAAATGAAAAAGTTTGAAACGGCTATACTAAACGAAAGCACTTTGTACGGAACGCTACGTATGATGCACATTTCAGACTGCGGCAATTCAATGCAACTGCACTGTCCGAAAAAGAGCCCGCACACCTTTCAAGTTATGCGTTACCCGTTGCCACCTAAAATCAAATCGGTGTACGATATGGTGTCGGCCAAAAAAATTCAACAAACGCCATACACTTCTTGCGCAAATACTAGATGCAACATGCGTTTATACAAATATATATATATATATATATATATATATATATATATATATATATTTATATATATATATATATACATATGTGCAGATATATAGTATAGCAGGACGCGCTATACGTTTCTTTTGTTCTTCTTCTGCAGGTATTGTCTAGACGGCAAACGATGCTTGAGTGTGTGCAGAGCTTGGAGGTCGATTGCTGCTTACGATAAAAATGCGTTCTGTCGTTCTGCCATACTAATTAACATGTCCGATAGGTCGATAAGTAACCTTAGTTGTCATCGTCGTTGTCGTCGTCACAATTGTAGTACTAGTTATTGTTGTCGCTGTTATTGTCGCTGCTGTTGCTAAAGCAGTAATGACGGAGAGTAGCAAATGGTAATAACAGTAGCGTTTTGTCTACGTTAGCCCACGTTATCGCACCACCCTTCACCGCACTAAACAACGCAGGCTGTTGTTTGTGCCAATGACTCTGTGTTGTTTTGCTTGTTACGAGAGAGAGAGAGAGAAAGATGGACAGCTCCCGAACGGGAGGACAGGCAGACAGAAAAAAGACACGCAGATACCCCCTTCCTTGCGTGCCCCCCGCCCCCCCTTTCCCCTCGTCCTAGCACATAAACACCCCCGTACACGTTCCGTCAACGGTTTCGACGCCGTTGATCGACCTCTGACCTCTCCGATGCAATGCGTAGTTACGTCGTCCGTTGTTCTTCGTTCTCTTCTCTTCGCTGTGAAGCAAGTAGAAAAAACCTCCTGCCATGGTATGAAGTGGGGTAGCTTTGCCCCAGCAGCCATAATTGTTGTTGTTGTTGTTGTTGTTGCTGTAGTTGTTGCTGTTGTCTTTACTGTTGTTGTTGTTGCTGTTGTCGTTGTTGTCGATTTTGCTAACTAATGCGTCTGTTGTCATCGTCGTTCTCATTGTCACCATTGTATATAGCTTGGCTGGCTATGCCGGCCTTCCGAACAATAACACTTCATGCAGCATCATTATGTAGCTATGTAAGTGTTGCTACGTGTGAGAACACATATATATATATGTGTGTATACATATGCATATAGATTTATATATATATATATATATATATATATATATATATATATATATATATATATATAGTGTCTATAGTGTCTATATGCATACGTCTGTATGTGGAGTGTATATACATTTAACTGGAATTGTCTGAGCGCGTATGCATGCGTAACTATGTATATCATGTATGAGGGGGGGGTGACTTAGGCTAAGAAGATATATACACATACATACATGTACTACACATATGTGATGTGCATGGGGAAGGGGGGGGGGGCGGCGCATATGTGTGATCTATGGATGTATGTGTATATATGTGTGTAGGTACATATATGCCGACTAGGTCACTATGCTAGCAGCTGCATTCTCCAGCCAACCCTACAGGGACTTCGAACGGCTCAACAACACTTCTTCAACAACGTATCGAGCCGGCTATTCTCCCCTTTCCTCCTATACAGTTGGCGTGCTGTTTCTGTTATTGTTGTTGTTGTTTCTATTGTTATTGTTGTTCTCATTGTTGTTGTTGTCTTTATAGCTGTTGTTGTTCTTATAGTTGTTGTTGTTGTTCTCATTGTTGTTGTTGTTCTCATAGTTGCTGTTGTTGCCGATGCTGCTAGGTTGGTCAGCACGATATCATCAGCATCAATGAACGAGCTAGCGAGCGAGCGAACTAAGCGAAACGAACGGAGTGAATGAATGAATGAATAGGTGCGGTGCCGTAGCGCAGCGTGGCAAACCAATGCTTTGAGGTTCTCCCCCCGAACCCCCGGCGCCGGGCAACTGTTGTGGGCAACTGTCGCCGCCATTACCCGCCTGTTGCCTGCCTGGCCGCGCGGCACTAGATGGCGTTATGAGGTAAAACAACAACAACAACAGCAACGAAAACAACAACAGCAGCTGCAGCAGCTCGCCTAACCCCCACGAACCCTCGACAACGGCAGCGATGCCGATGCGGACGACTACAACAACGACAACGACGACGACGGCGACATTGACTTTGACTTCGACGGTTACCATTGGCGCTAGCATCAGCCGTTGCAGCTGCAGAGCTCTTGCAGCTTCAGCAACAGCAGCAGCAGCAGCAAGATCAACAGCAGCATCAGCAACATCACCAGCAACATCACCAGCATCAGCATCAGCAACAACAACGATCTTAACGGCAACGACACCAGCAGCTGCCCGTATTTAAGCCCTCGACGCACAACGACGAGCAGCAGGTGCTAGGGTCGTCTTGCAGAGGCAGGCGGCAGCGGCAACATCGAGGGGCGTCGCATCGAATAGCGACGCGAGCAGGAGCATCCACACACTGACCCAAACACACTCAGTCATAAACACACCGGTTGACACTCCTAGGTTCGAATCATGAATCCGTTGGTGTCAGCTGTTCTGCTGGCCACCGTGGCGGCTACGGCTGTCTACGGAGGCTTCTCCGGTGGAGGCGGCGGTGGTGGATATGGAGGCGGCGGCGGTGGCGGCGGCTGGCAAACAGGAGGCGGCGGCGGCGGCGGAGGCGGCGGCTGGCAGGCCGGAGGAGGCGGAGGTGGTGGCGGCCATGGGGGCGGCGGTGGAGGTGAGCAGAAGATCCTCATCATCAAGGGAGGCGGCGGCGGCGGTGGTGGCCATGGAGGCGCCGGCGGCTCGCTAACCGTGTCCGGACCGACGCACGTCATCAAGACCGTACACCAGGTGCGCACGATCGACAACGGCGGCCAGATCCTGTCCAAGTCGGGCGGCGGAGGCGGTGGAGGCCAGGCCAAGGTCCTGATCGCTAAGGTTGCGGGCACTGCTCAGATCCGACACGCCAGCGGAGGCGGTGGCGGCCATGGGGGTGGCGGCGGCGGTGGAGGCTGGCAGGCCGGTGGAGGCGGTGGCGGCCACGGGGGTGGCGGTGGAGGCGGAGGCTGGCAAGCCGGAGGCGGAGGCGGAGGTGGCGGAGGATGGTAGGCTGGGCAGCTGACCAGCGTAGGGCCGGTAACGGCCCATCCTCGGAAGCAATGGCAAGGATGGAAGAGACTAAGAACGACAGAAGCAGCAGCAGCAATAACAACAGCAAGGACAAGAACAACAAAAACAACAGCGTGACGAGGAGGTAGATGAAGGGGGATTGAGGAGCAGACTAAGGTCAAGGAGTTTGTCGAGGAGAGCGTCTCTCGCCTGAGCGAAAACCATAGTGCAAGTGCTGCCATTGTGGCTGCCGGTGACGTTCTCCGCCGCTGTTTCTGCGGTAGCGGCTGCTACGACAACAGTAACAACAACAACAACAACAACACCAACTACTGCTACGACTGCAACTACTGCTGGGAAAAGAAGAAGAGGAAAGCTAAAGAAGTGGAAAAGTGACGCCTAGATGTTGGAAGGAAACCTTCTAGCTGCTGCGAGAGGCAGGCTAGGTTCGAGTTCGCGTGTTCGTCATCTGTGCTTGAGTGTGTGTCTGTTTGCCTATAGGTGCGCTGATGGACCTGCGCATCGTCGACCTACTTGAACGTGTTGTCTTCACAAGCAGGCAATTGGAACGCGATGATGACAGGAGAAGAAAGTGCGCATTGCACGTCTAATGCGCCTGTGCTCTTCGAACAAGCGCACGCTTACCTACAACTACTCATGGCGCCAGCAACAGAACCGCCTTGCTTTGTCGGACAGAACAATCGTTCTTGCTTAAAGGATTCTTCTCTTCAAATTTCGGGTTCTGCGGCGTTAGCTAGGTGGCTTGGACGAACCTGGACTTCATCAACTGCGGCTGCTGCTGCTACCAGGAATAGCGCCCAATGATGTAGTTGATAGTTCGCAGGACTGAGATCAAAAACCTATGACCAAGTTCATATGGTGCCCGGCGCAGACACCAGTTGTCTTCTTTCTTCCCCCCCCCTCTCTCTCTTTCTCTGCGTTCCTGCCGTTCCCATTGTGCTTCTCATCTCAACCTTTGCTTCCAGCCAATGCAATCCGCGTGAACTGCTATGATGCCAAATGACACCTACGCAAATTTCTAGGTGACACGTTACCATTGATGCATTGGCGTCAAAGGCAACGATGTTGATGTGCGACCAACCAAGATAGGTCATAGAGAGACTATGTACAAGTGTATTTTATGTAAATAAACTGTACGCTCTTGTTTTTTTCTAGTACAAATATATGTGAGTCTTGTATGTGCTAAGTGATTCGATATGTATGGGGTATACAAGTATATATATATATATATATATATATATATATATATATATATGTATATACATATGTATACATATCCGTCAAACATTGTTAGCATTTAATTTTAGAAAAATGCATCTTGTTTCGATGGTTTATGTGCTAAAATATCTTCACCATCTGTCTGTGAAACTTTCCGCCATATTTGCACACACTCTTCTATTTCAAGACAATTTTCTTTATGCATGTTTGGCGGTCAGGGCTATAAGCCGTAATCTTGGTTTTAAACATTCAGTTTGATTAGTTACACTTCTTCCAGCCAATACAACTTGATGCCGGTCCCTCGGTGTAACGGTTACTAGAAAAACTTGTGTTCGATTATTGGCGAAAGCTAAATTAGGCTCATAACATCGGCTTTATCACCTCATTGTCGAGAGCAAAATCTTAAGCTTTTCAGTCTTAGGGAATTAATCGGCATAAGGACATTCATAATTTCATGCGCAGTTGTGGCCGATACTCGCTTACAAAGTTATAAGATACGGTTGAGAGAAATCGATTTTGCTATGTCAATTTACTTTAGGTTGAGTAAGATTAAAAGTACGCTTAGTATTCGAAAGCAATTTGCTATTTTTCGCTCAATCTTAATTCGGGAAATTTTCGTTGCTGTAATAAAATTCACGAGTTTGAGATATCTATTCAACTCGGCATTTCTGACACAGATTGTGCATGCTTGGCATCAATATATTTTGTAAAACAGAGCTTCGGCGTGAGATGTACTTCGAAATTTAGAAAACTGTTCACAAACGCAATTTGCTTAATATTGACTTTTAGTCTCTTGGTTTTAGGCCGACACTATCCGACCGGCTCGTCCATGCATTACGGCATGTGCCGCCTTGACTTTCCCAGAGTCACAAAATCGTCAGCATATAGCGCGAACTTTGCGCCGTTTTTAATCATGATCTGGCTGATTCGGCTAAATCAAAGGTTGTCACAAACAAGGATGTTAATGCGCCCGTTGACCTGAGATGATTGCAAAATGCCTGCAATTATTTGTCTCTCGGTCCACACTATCACGTAGATGCTTTACGGAAGTCACCTGCTAAACAGTGCTTATGGCAGGCAACTTAGTTTTTGATCTAGAATGATCTAGTCGATCTTGTTGTCTCGGCCTGAGCCGCGGGTTGGCCTAATCCAGCACCAGAGGAAAGGCATACGCCGAGAGAGGGAGTGGGGTGCAGGTGTGAAGACATTTTAAATGAGATGACAGGAACAGAAATTGCGAATCGTTTGGACAGAATGAAAGTTTTATTTGCTCTTCTAACAGGCGCGCAACCTACCGCTTGTCGCCGCACCAGCATCAACGGCACTTTGCTTGGTCCTGCATATTCGCCGAAGGCCTGAATGGTTCTTCTTTTTATTCGGCTAGATGACCGCTGCGTTAGCAATGGAGGGCGAACTTAAACTTTATCTGTCTCAAGGGGTCGGTGGCGGCGTGGTCTAGGGGACTAGTGCGCTGTCATAGTTGTCATCTACCGGAGTGTCGCCGGTTCGATCCTTATTGTTGGTCGGATTTTCTTTGAGCGATGCTCGTTGAGAATAGATGATAAACCGTACCGCTGAGAGCCAGCGGCCATGCTGCTACAAGGACTGTTGGGCAAACCCTAACTGTCATAGCATGTCGGGCCCTCAGTGAATTGAAACATACCTTAGGTTAAGATCGAAGCCCGTAGGGGACGGAGGATAGTCTAGAATTAAAAACAACCTCCTTGTTTTTAATTTAATTAATCTCAAAGGGTGGCAGCGCTTTCTATCGTCTGATCTGCCCGCTTGACAGAGACCGACAGCGAACACAGAGCGGCGATCGCCACTGCTGTCATCACCAGCTAACTAAAAGTAGTTGGTAGTACGCCAGACTAGACCAAAAGCCTATTGGCCGAGTTCAACTGAACGGTGCCGGCCAGCCCAGACACAGGTATCCTCTCTTTCTCTCTTTTTCCCTGTACTCTTGACGTGCTCCGTGCCATCATTAGCGTTTAGCCAATGCAATTCACGCACTGAACTTTTATGATGCCAAAGGACACTTACGCAAATTTCTAGGTGCCATTGCTACCATTGCCGCATGGGCGAAAAGAGGTAACGACATCAACATTGTATGACCAACCAAGGTCATAGAGAGACGCGTATTCTATGTAAATAAACGGTAATTGTAAATAAACTCTTTTTTTCTAATACATTAATGCGAGTATTTTATATTAGTGCTTCAAGGCATAGATTCATATATATATATATATATATATATATATATATATATATATATATATATATTTACATATATATACGCAGGCATAACGCAGGTTTATTTACACATAACTGGCAGTGCAACAACAGTGCAAGCGTCTACATTCACGCCAACGAAACATCACAGTACATATTAACGATGGCCGATGTCCTTGTGAGCTATTAAAGAAATCACGTTGGGCTCAAGATAGATGGAGTAGCATGGACACGTATGTCGTAAGCTCGTCGACTTCTAGCTACCAATCAACATGAAAACGCTTATGACAAGAACAGAGCAACCAGGTACATCTGGTACAGCTTGACCGGTTGGGGCAGCTTCCAATACACGTGCGCCTCTCTATACAGCTGACTTGAGACTCTTGACGTGACCTGATCTGGCGTTTGAATGTTAACCGTTGACCCAACGTCAGCAATGCCATCCTGTATTTGATGTTTTCTAGCAGATGGCCGTAGCCGGTACACATCCCTTCAACGAACGTCCTTCTAGCTTACAATGCGCTAAACATGGCGCTGGGTTCACCGGCTTAGAAACCGTTAGCTCCGTTGCTCGTCACAAGTGATTTCTGACAAATTTCTAGAAACATAATTAGCCAATTGTGATAACTTAATAATAATTAATTACGAAAATAAATTGTTCCTACTGGAAATGATTACCGGCTGCAAAATCTGCATCTAACAAAATTAAAAAGCCAGATTAAGTGAAACGGGTATAACTGTCAATTTGTCGGGCTATGCCCATAAAATAAACATGCACTATGTTTTTCTGGTTCTTGTACTATAGAAAACTATACATGTTTATATCGAGCACTGAGCAACTTTGCACATATGCATATACAATTCGTGAGCGCAACGACCATATAAACAACCACAAAAACAACAACAACTACAACAACAGTAAAACTTGCAGTGACAGCAACAAAATAAGTTTAGATATATTAGCAGAAGATAGTTCAGTTAGTGGGAAAATCAAAAGCAACAATAACAAAATAGACATGCATTTTTGATTTGCAAATTTCTTTTATTGACAAATTTTGTTCTTTGAAATACGGTTTGTAACAATACTTAACATCCTAATGTATTTTGTGTACGTGACAAACCATAATTGCCCAAATAATTATCATTATTTTATGCGCATTGCAACTATACACTTTACAAGTGTGAAGATCAGACACTCATACCATCATGTCCTTAGACACGATGGTATGATTGTAGAATGTTGTACTATGTTGAGTCAAAATGCCTGTGTCAATACAAGTTCATTAACAGTTGTATTCAACCACTTCAAGTCTTTTAGATAAACTTGACGTTGGCTAACGCATCGATGACGAAACATCGCTACAATGGGAGTCCAGTAGGCTTGTCAAGCCCACGATCTTAAAACCCAAACGATGCGCTCTCAATCTCTATTCTACTCGATTGTTCGCCTTATAGAACGAAAACACGTTTTTTAGCGATCTAAGCAAGAGCTACCACTACCACCACCACCTTCTTCTTTGAAAGTCGGCTTCGACCGCGTCCAGCGCGAACGAATAGACCGAACAGGTGCGATCAGCAGATCGGCTTTCTCCTCGAGAAGAAAGTCGTTGTCATTTCACAAAGCGGCCGATGTTCCCGTCCACGGTTGAAGCTAACGTTCAAGCTAACACTGCTGCTGCATAACGACCTTGGCGCACACGGCCCTTGGACCGCCATCGCTAGCAACAATGACAGCAACAACAACAACGATGACAGCAGCAGCAACAATAACAACAACAATGACAGCAACAACAACAACAACGACAGCTAGAACAACAATAGCGGATTTTACTACGTCTACTAGTATAGTAGCCGCTGCTGCTAGTCTTTTCTCTGTCTCTACGCACAACCCCAACGCTCCGGGGCTCCCTGTTTACCTCCCAAGCGACGGTGGGCAATTCCTGATTGACAACGACGGTTAGAATAGCAGCGAACGCCTCTCGCACAATAAACGGGAATTTAGGTATACACATTCATAAATATATATATATATATATATATATATATATATATATATATATATATATATATATATATATATATATATATATATATTTAATGTTATATACATAAATTAGTAAATTATAAGGCTTCACGTATATAAACACGCATATATATATATATATATATATAAACAAGACATTTCCGCCCCGCATTTTACTAGAAAAAAATAGATTTGAACAAGTTTTGCCAGCCTTTAAAACTAGCATACTTACTTTAGTAACGCCCTAAATAAATATAGAAAATATTCTGATGATTTATTAATAATTTACGATACGTTTGCACACGGCAGTGCTCGCCTCGTATATATATATATATATATATATATATATACTCCAGGTGCACACACTAAACACATTAGGCACACGCGCAGTACAAAAACATGGCGGCATCAAAGGTTCAACAGAGCAAGACGGGTCTAATCAAACGTTCGCTCAGCAATCGGATTTCTTCATCTCATATATAAAAAAAAATAGAAAACTCCAAGGTAGAATCATTTGATTGCCATTATGATTATTGACATTATCATCATCATTAGCTTTGTTTCTTGCAGTTGTGCGAATTTATTTTTCTGTTTGTTCACTTATTTGCGGCGTTTTCGACGTTAAGTCGTGTTAGTTGTCAAGTCTGTCACGTCACGGAGCATCCCACGCTCCGCTGCTGGATAAAACAAGTAGCGCGTTTAATGGCGGCAGTACAAAGGTACAGCAGTAACAATAATAATAATAGTAATAATAATACTAATGTCAGGGACCAATCATTTCGTAATTATCATAACAATAAAAATAACGAAATGAATGGTCCTTGTTTTTATTGATGAAGTACTTGTAAACAATTGTACTAAAACTATGGTCATCATCATCATCATCATCAGTATGCACTATGCATGATGTGTCGCTGCTCCTTGAGGGACGGGCCTTCTGAAGTCCTTTAGCCAGCTATTGGCACTGCAAACAAACGAATGACTGACTAAATACATTAAAGTATGCAAATGTTTACTTAGTTTATTTTTTATATACTATATGTTTTTACCATTGATAAATACAGAGTAAGTAGACAGTAAATTAGTTGCTTTCAATGACCATGAAAATGAAAAGTGACTTCGGGGGCCGGTTTTTTAAGACGCCAAGTTAGATGAAGACCGCTCCAGCAATCCATGTCGAGGAAACGGTACGTAACAATACGGAACAATTATAGTTTGCTGCTGTTCAAGTTCAAGTAATTTAGCTTCCCGTGCATTTTGCCATACAGAAATTTTGCACGCTAGCAGACTGAAGAGTGAAAGCCAGGCCAGCGGCTGCCAACATAAGCTGAAATTACACCACAAATTATCCGGTCAGGTAGGTTGAAGGATAACTAAGTGTTTGGTGTGTATGAGAGTCCCACACTACGCAGATCACCGGGCATAATACATTTTCGTTCGAAGCAAAAACATAGAAGCACCTAGCAAACATACAGTTGACCTGGACTTTTCGACAAACGTTCATGAGAGGCAACTATATTTTCAAGCAAAATTATTTTTTTAATATACCGCGGCGGCGTCAGTGGAGCGCCATGAATCCCATTTTTCATGCTCTTGCACATATCTGCAGAACTGAACACAGAAAAAGAGACAACCAGGCAATACAAAAGAATATGTGTCTGTGCGTGTGCTTTTTACCGTCCAGATATTCAAGTCAGACATTTTCGTCTGTACTACATATGTTGCAAAAATAAGTGGCCATATTTTAAATAGCCGTAGAATTTGCTCAGAAAGTATTATTTCCCAATGGAATGGGGGGGGGGGGGGTAAAATGCTTTGTTTAAAAGTGAACGTGAAATAACTAAGATCTGTTATACTGATGTTGATGGTCTGGCACCACTTCACAAATTGCAGCACCATTGCGGGTAAACGAATTGTTTGACGGAAAACCGGGCATGTTGCTTTGCGTTGCAGAAAATGCTTCTGCTGCGTCTGGGAGCTACTCATGCTGGTTACAAGAAGGTACAAATACTAAAATAAATACGATTTAGAGAAAACAACCTTATTGGCCGATGCGACAATTACAATAAATAAGTTTAATAACTTGACGAACTTAAAAGCGCCTGTTTAATACCTTGAAAAACCTAGTATTTTCTCAGTCAACTTGCATTGGACAACTGTAAAAATGTACCCTTTACAGGGGTCATTTTTTCACATCGATGGCGGTCTGATTATTGTCATATGAGTGATAAGCTCGTGATTTGAGAAAGCCGTTTTCCCCCGCAACCCCCCGCACCGCCCAAATCGGACTCCGATGCAGGCTTGTTTACGCTATCTGGCGGTGGCCGCTAATGTTCTTCCTCTCTTAGCACGGGACCCTATGAAAGTTCGATCTCGGAGAGCGGAGAAAAACGGCTTACGGTAATCATATCACAAATCGAAGCACCGAAGCAGATTGGGAATAAGCATCTTGTTCATCAGGCGGCCCTATTTCGGCCAAAAATACAGACCCGAACTCGCGCTCGTATGGGAAAAAAGACACGTAACTTTGTGTGCCGTGAAAACCGCCTACTACTAAATAAATCCAGAGGAGCGTTTGTGGCACGTTTAAAAGATTGCTTCCATACGCACAAGTATCGTCTGCTTCCGAGAACCTCTAGCCCCACCCTGTTTCGAGTGCGCAGAATTCACTGCAGACAATACTAGTGTTTTTTTTTAGGTTTTGCCGAGTTAGCTCTCGGACGGTGAGCTGAGCAGCTTGTAATGCTTTGAATCGAAAGACCAGCAAGGACCAGCATATTGTGTTGCTTACAGGATGACGAATGTCTTCTTGTAAGCTGGCTTTTAGCGGATTGCAGAAAAAAGAAATATGACGAAATTTCACAGCTAAGTGAAACCACCGAAGTGTGACGAAGTTTTTCACAGCTCAGTAAAATCAGAACTTGCAAATGAGGCAGGCTTTTCTTTTTGGTTCGAAACAAAATCGGGCCATTTGGCGTCTCTATTTCACTGTAGCGGAATACTTAAACTTGAGCTACACTTAGTCAGTCACTGACTTTTTGCGTGCTTTATGTTTAGGCAAACGATTTACGGCAAATACTGATTGTAATTCGTCGTTGTAGACGCCAATACCGAACAGCAACGAGACACTAGCAAAACAGTTAGGTATGACTACGCGCTGTTACGAAATCAAGCAATTTTTCTGGCCGTGAGCAGCACATAATTATTAATAATACCGCTATTCTGAACACGAGCAGGAAAATGGAACAAATGTGACAGCCTTAATACTACACACATAAGCACTCGCCGCAACAATCGCGACTTTAAATCACTGAGATTTAATCCATTCGGTGTGCGTGTGTGTATATGCCCTTTTGTGAGCTTTTGTTCATCAGGCCTTCAAGCGCGCAGCAAGCATTTGCCATTGTGTGTGTTGGCGCTTGCGAAAGTACGCGTGCATCAGAAATAGACTGGGCTCATTATCTTCGGGGCAGCAACACCGACTACGGCGAAGACGGAAGAAACGCCAACATCTCGTCGGGTGATCTAACACATAGACACATATGAGGACTGTGAATATAATAAGTACATGGACTGCAGTTTAAGGCCGGCCACGGCTTGCAGCCTAGCGGCTTAGCGAAGCCAATCAAGCTTGCACGCGCTGCCGCAAACCGCGGCATTAATCATCAACTTTACGGCTGCAGCTACATTCACTTCAATAACAATAACGACAGCAAGAACAACAATAACAACAAAGGCAATTGCAGAAAAACAACAACAACAGCAACAGCAGCAACAATAACAGCAAAATTAACAACAACGTCAACTACAGCAAAACAACAGCAACAATAATCACAACAATACTAACTACAGCAAAAGCAATAACAATAAACACAACAACAACAAGTGTGCTAGCCCTAAAACATGACAGTAACTACCTCAGGGACCCCACGATCCTGTCTGCGCACCCCTCTGATTCGAAGCCAACGAAGTTCGCTGTTCAGAAGCGGTGCTACGTTACTACAGTCACACAGGGGGTGGTGGTGCCACAACCCCCGGTGCCCGAGCAGCCCGCGACGATGTAGGACTTTGGCCGTCATGGGCGCTACTTCGTTTCTGCCAGCTTTGCTGCTTCTGCTGCTGCCGTGACAATGCTGGAAAGATGTCTGCTTTCTTTTAGGTTCCTTTTTTTGTTCTTTCTTTATTTTGCTCGTGATAGTTTTTCTTGTTGCTGCTGCTGTTGCTGTTGTTGTTGTTGCTGCTGCAACCAATCCAAGCCAGAACCCCCCATGCCTAGACGACACGAGACGAGCCTGCGCCGCCTCAGCCTTCGTCAAATAAGTCGGACCGCGGACCTGACGCACGCTTGATGACGGCAAAGCAAAACAAAACAGAAATAACAGCGATAGCTCTATACAGCTGCAGCAGCAGCAGATACGCCAAACGTCAAAGTCGCCTGGCCGCCTTTTGTCCAGCAGCCACGTAAGATATGCTTGCTGGTCGTCGGACATTACTAGCACTATAATGCAGCAAGTCTAGCAGAGCAGGATAGGACGGCCGCTGCTGAAAAAGCAACAGCAGCCTTAACGTGTGCTATTCGACGACTTCGACCTTTGCTGCCTTGCCATGGCATTATGTCGCTGAAGGTATCGATCCATTTAACTTTCTGTCCGTCTCTATATATGTGTATATATATATATATATATATATATATATATATATATATATATCATGTATCTAATGTCCCTTCTCATTCATTAGGATAGTGTGTCGACACAATAGCCTTCATACAACAGCAGCAGCAGCAGCAGCAACAACAACAACAGCGGTGCCAGTTTTCGAAAACAGCTCCAACAGTTCTCCTCCTTTGTATCCCGCTTAGCTCCGTTGGCCGAACGACCCCCACACCCCATCAGCCAGCCCTTCGAATCCATCCGCCCAGTTTGCCACCACCAGCAACAACAACAAGTGCCCTTCGTTTCTTCACGGTGTTCAGCCAGATCTCGACAATGCTTACCGTACACACTTATATATATATATATATATATATATATATATATATATATATATATATATATATGCATATATACATTATATATTTATTAATATTCGTATACATGTACGTACCAATAGCTCGTCATTGTTCGTTGGTGTCATCGTTCTGCTGCTGCTGCTGTTGATATCGAAAGTTCTACAAATAGTTGATGTTGTTCTTATTGTTGCTGCTGTACTTGTTGTCGATAATATTGTTGTTGTTATTTGTGTTGTTTTTGTTGCTAATGCTGCTATTATTGTTACTGCTGTGATTGTGGTTCTTGTTTAAGTTTGCACCAACTATCTACCAATGTTATGGTGAAATAAATACTGAATATATATGAATATATATATATATATATATATATATATATATATATATATATATATATATATATATATATATATATATATATATATATAAGTTTGCATTGCTGTTGATATATTGTTGTTGCTGTTGTCATTGCTGCAGCTACGGTTAACTCCGACATTGTCGTTGTTGCTATTGTTGGTATTGCTGTGATTGTTGTTGTTATTGTTATCGTGGCTGCTGCTGACGCCATTGTTTTCATCAATATTATATTGTTGTTGCTGTTGCTGTTGGTATTACCTCTGTATCCGTTCTTGTTGTTGTTGTTGTTGCTGATTTGTTATTGTCGTTGATATTGTTGTTGTGAGGTTCGTGCTCGTGGAAATTTTGATGACAATTTTTGATTTGGTGATTATCGTTGTTGTTATTGTTGCTGTTGTTGTTCTAATGGTTCCTATAATTGTTGGCGTTGTTGCTGTCGGTGCTGTCGACCGGTGTTGCTATTCTTGTTGTTTTGCTGTTGTTATTGCTATTGTTATTGCTATTGTTGTCGTTGTTGTCGTCGTCGTCGTCGTTGTCGTTGTCGTTGTTGTTGTTGTGTTATTGTTGTCGTTGTTGTTGTTGTTTATTTGTTTCAGACGCGTGGGCCTTTAAAACTAGAGACCGGATCGCAGCACCGCTACAGTACCAGACGCTGCCACTGGCGTCCTTCCCCTGTCGTCCGCTTCATTGTTACTGTCGAAATACTGCGTTTTTTGTTTGTTCGGCTTTTGCTGTTGCTGCTGCTGCTGCTGCTGTTGTTGTTGTTCCACCACCCTAATGAGGGAAACGCCCCGTGCGCACCACAGTGAACGCACAGCCGCTGCCCTCGAGAGCAGCTTCAAGCGGCAGACGTCGTCCACAACGATCGCGCGTCGTTTTTGTCGTTACCGCACGGCTGCCCCGTAGTGTGATAACGGCCCTGATAACGGCGGCGGCGACTATCACTCGCATCGCACACGATGTAATGGCCGTAATCACCCACCCAACCAATTGTCGATCGTCCACCGCCGGTACAGATAATCATCACGCCGACAATTACTGTGTGCTAAATGCGAATGCCAAATAGAATTATTAATCGTAACGTGAGTGAAAGGCAAGAAATAGAGCGAGCGAGAGAAAGGGAGGGAGGGAGGGGGACCGAGAGAGAATGAGAGCGCGCAAGTAATAAAGAAATGCTGAAGAAAGTGAGAAATACATATATGTATAAGGCGGATCAAGGGAAAAGTGAGAGAAAATGACCAAGAGAGTGCGCCCCGTGTGCAGAAGCTCGCAAATCGTGTTTAGAGCTGCTTAGGTGCTTAGCTGCATGGATAGTCTATACTATATACTGTCAAAGACAAAGGCCGCAGGATCACGTAACGCCGCAGGATAAGTACGCCACACCGTAATTGTCGTAGTATATATATATATATATATATATATATATATATATATATAGATATATATATATATATATATATAGATATATATATATATATATATATATATATATATAGATATATATATATATATATATATATATATATATATGTATATATATAGTAGTGGTACGTAGCAAAAATATAAAAGTGATGAAAACAACAACGACAATCACGCTCATAACAGTAATTACAACGCCAGCGTACACCTTACGTCTTCGTTCTATCGTTACGTATTAGTAGACTGTCCACTGTGTCTTACACACATAAATAATGTAAACAGCGCTATATATATATAAATATATATATCTGACAATCCTCATTACCGCTGATAGGAGGGGCATCATCACCAGCCGGCCGATAATACACCACTCCTTGACAACTAAAACTCACTTAAACAATTAATGCGAAGTAAACGATTTGTTTGTGTTAGCTGTCACAGGAATTAATCCCCACCCGGCCGCCGCCCAGATAACCTTGACCACATTATTATCAGAACCTTTTTTTTAAAACAGCGATTCAGTAAAAGCCTTGAACGTGCTTTCAGTGAACGTGCCCTCAGTTGCACTTTTTAGCTTTGTTGGGTCACACAGGTTCCTCGATCTGACTGCAATTTATAAATACGTTGCATTGCTTAAATCATATATATATATATATATAACTCCTAATAAAGAAGGTTGTCGTGCCCGGTAACCAAAAAACCTTGACAAAAGACGGAACACAGATTTATATTTGTGCACTGTGGAAGCTACCCAGTTTAGTGGCGTTGACGTGCGGCAACTGGAAGCCTCAAACTCTCTCAAATGTTGTGCAATCCACCCAAATTGTCAGCAAATTGAAGCTGAACATCTTGTACCGCCAGTCGCACGCGAGACTGAACATCAAACAGCAGCCCCGTCTATCTTGAATACCGATGCATAGCTGTGTTTATCCACTATCTGCCTGCTGATATAATCAATCAGCAAGACAAATTCCTTTGATACTGCCAATGCCTTGTAAAGGCGTACTCACCAAGCCTAAATCAAGAGGTTTTTTTAAATGGACTCATTAAAGCAAGATACCTCGAGAGAGTCTTCCCGATCTATTTGCCCGAAGCATTGCTAAAACAGTTCGGAAGCATAGATAGAGCTGCACTGAGATTTGTGCGTTGACGCGACGCTGTTCGAGCCAGTAGTAATAGATATTTTAAAATATTCCGAGAAAAGAAACAAGTTGTTACTCTAGTGTGCAAGAAAAGACAAACGACAAATCGGAATATCCTAATAGCATATATAATTTCATCAAATATAAATCATATCAATCTGGTAATAAAATTGACTACTAATATATATGTAAATGAGTGTTGTGGTATTGTCTTTAGAATTTGAAATAGTTGGCCACTAGTCGTACTAAAAGCTTTATTTAGGTAAGCTTGGTTTGGGTATTTGTGTACTTCTTCTACGACACGATTGAAAGATTTAAAAAAGCCTAGTAAGCATTGGGCTATTTGGTTTAATACGAACAACTTCACTTATATATATATATATATATATATATATATATATATATATATATATATATGTTGATGCTTTATCTATATAAGATATCGATGTTTATCAACACATTGTCTAGACGATGGTTGCATATGGTTCTCTGTATACGTAGAACGTGCAGCACCGTTGACGCCCTGTTGCTGCGTATTGTAGCCATGGCAGAACTCAATATAGACCTTTAGACTCAGTATAGAACTATGGACCTTAAAATCATTTGCGTAATGGAGGCGCTCATGTGGCATGCATCTTTTTTGTCCGAAGCCTCTATGAGACACAGACGCGATGGTGCTTAGCCACCTTAATGCACATCGTTCGAATCGAATGAGACTCTGCTGAGGTTGTTGCCAGCTCGACTATAAAGATCACCAGGGCACCCTTCGCATGCGCATTTCATGAATCACAGTTTGGCACCAAATCCATTACGCGCAATTCATAAAAATCATTTTAGCACCAACTTAAATGGTGGTTCGATTCGTGATATGATTGCTGTAGGCCGCTTTCCCCGCCTTTCGATGTCATACCCCCGTAGAGTTCCATGCTAACAGGTAGAGCATTAGCGTCTGGTATTCTGCCTGCAAGTGGATTACAAGTTTTGCAAACTGTCATCAATACGACAGTGGTTCTTTTTCTACAATTTTTTCCCGAACACGGAAATTGGTATGTCCGCGCTTTTTATCGAAAAGTTTGTTTTCTCGGTTTCGCACACATTATACGGCGATGCCCGACCAGTCACATCGATATAGCACATATACTAGTTCATTTCACTGTCTCTTCTAGATAGGACATTTCCATTTAATGAGTTATACGATTCCCCTTTAATTTTGCCCGTTCATCCTCCGTTCATCACTGGATGAACGGGCAAAATTTATATATATATACAGGTAGTTCAAGAAGTTCATAAAATAAAAACCAAGAATTGTCCAAATCTTGTTTTTAATTTTTTCCTATTCAATATATTCCCCGAGAAGCTCAATACACTTTTCCCACCGAGATTTCAGACCATTTATACCTCTTGAGTAGAATTCCGCGTCTTTAGACTGAAAATAGGCATTGACAGCAGCCTTAAAATTGCATCCCCCTATTCAACCGCAGGTAGACATGCGGGATGATAGTCAGGGATAGAGCTGATTGAAGGAGAACGGTAGAGACGCCTCTCCCACGGCTTCGATGTAATGCCAAAGTAATACCGAGCCTGGGGGGTGGGGAGGAATCCGGGTTTAGTGGGTTTGCGAGTCTCACACTAGTCACGCAGGCTGCTAGTGGCGCATGTGCATCATGCATTCCCGAAACCTCCCAGAATAAAAAAAAAGAGGGGGCCAGGTCTGGAGAATAAGAAGGTTGTTCAATAAGTTTGAACCTCAGTTGGGCCAGTTTTGCCGATGCTTGCCGCGACTTGTGTGCAGAAGCTTTGTCCTGGTGAAACAGGACAACTTTCTTCTGCAAAGCGGGCCGTTTCACGATGAGTTCTTGCTTCCGGCAGCCCAACAGTCTTGCATAATATTCTCCCGTGATCGTTTTACCGCTCTCAAGGTAGTCAACCAGAATTATTCCTCGTTGGTCCCAAAAAACCGTAGCCGTCATCTTTCCGGCCGATGCCGTTGTCCGCACCCTTTTCGGAGGTCCTTCACCAGATGCACACCATTGGCGAGATGCTTCTTGGGTCTCGGGAGTGTAGTGATGAACCCAGCTTTCATCGATGGTCACGAATCTGCGTCAAAAATCCGACGGATTTTTCGACATCTTGACCAAAGTTCGTTGTAAAGCCGAAACACGCGCGTCTTTTTGGCCTTAGTTGAGCAAATGCGGCACCCATTTTGCTCTGAGCTTTTTCATCTTCAAGTTCTCGTGCAGGATGAAATGCACACTACCCAAACTGATCCCCAAGGCCTCCGCTATTTCCCTAATGTTTACTCGCTTATCTGCGGCAACGAATTTCCGCACTTTTTTCACGTTTTCCTCATCAGTTGTCGTCTTTGGGCGTCCTGAACGTAGTTCATCCTCGGTGCTCCTGCGACCTCTTTTTTACTCATTAATCCAGTTGGAAACATTGGCAAACCATGGCGCAAAGTCACCGTACACCTCGTCTAACTCAGTTTTCATTTGGGTCGCATTCCAACCTTTGAAAGAAAAATGCTTAATAACCACTCGAAACTCTTCTTTCTCCATTTTTTAAATCACGCCGATACGTTGCACGGGAAAAGCGATCAAACGAAATCGCAACGGCCAATCACCATAATATTTTGACTGCTAGCAGTCGAAAAGTTGCCGTTTCCAATAGCGGCGAAAGCGCGCCAAAATTCGAATTCTGAAACGCTCATTTTAAGAACCTGTTGAACTACCTGTATATGTATATATATACACGTTTTTTCGTGCATCTACTGTTGTGTATTCAACATGGCATATTATACGTTGATAGTTGTCCTGTCTATCGCATTGTGTCACACCATTTTTGTTTTTCTCTTGTGGCCAGCCGTGATGAGTCACTTGTCTCTCCCTCTCTCCCTTCCTGAATCTCGCCCAGTGCGCGGCTGTCTCTGGCATTTTATTATCAATATCACCTACTTTTTCTAGTTGCTATTTATTCCTATACTATTCTAGTTTTCAACCTAGCCATGTCGAACAATATTATCACTGTTGTTGTTGTTGCAATTCTAATTACGGTCACCATAGTCAATGCTGTTTTCCTTGACAGTCTGTCTTTTGTGCTGCGATGTTCGTTGATATTTCAGTTGAGTGCTTCACGAAGTGTTGTTTGTACTATTAGTACGACGACTACTAGAAATGTAATACGACAACGTCTACTGCCTGTGTATAGACAATTAACTGCCAAGTATTCGAAATGACGCCTCGTTTGCAGGACGCAGCGGCGACGCTTGATAGCATCAGCTGAAGACAACTGTTGACTTAGCCATGTGTACCGGGAAGGGAACGATGTCAATCTGGCGTACCGATCTGGCGTATTGAGCGCGTGCCCCCGCAATGTCGTTTCTGTCGCGGGCATCGGACAACACAACTGTCTTGTGCTGGTCTGCGGCAGCTACAATGATAGCTTTCTATAGACGAAGACCTAATACACATATATAGAGGTGCTTAGACACCGTGTGACCGTGAAAATGCTTACACATGTTTACAAAAACACCCTGCCAAACGTCGGATCTGACAGCCGCCACTAAGCAAACAAGCAAAAATAGACAAGATCTCATCTATGTAAGTGCGTTCCCGGTCGTTTTACCCTCTTCGCGTATAAACATGATTGTATATATATATATGTATATATATATATATATATATATATATATATATATATATATATATATATATATATATATATATGTGAGCCTCGATATGTTGTAATGATTTTGGGGGCATATAGTCATCGGTTCGAGATTTGAGTGTGAACAGTGGAAACAGCATTGACTTGCACGCAAGTGGTCAGGATGATGCCGCTTAAGTAAAGCAGCTAGTTAAGATGAGCTCCTCATACGACCTCAAAGATGGCAGGACAAACATGATGAAATGATGCGTCTAAGATTCTCGACAGATTAGTTGCATACAAATGAATTGAATAAAAGTTAAATCTTGGTTAACTTCTTCATGCCTCCGTGCCCCGTAATACCGCAGTCTGCGTGCATCAACCGAAATAACTGACACTTATGTGAGCTTCGTTGCACGTCTTATCGGACGACGAGGCTGTGGTACTAAAGTTTACCAAGGTAGACAAGGGTTATGCACGCGCGGAGAGGTGGATTTTATATATACATTCTTTTTTGCTATTTTGTATATATGATATGACCCAATTCTGCAAATCTTACAAAAAACTGTTTAGAAAAGGTATGCGAGATTATTCGTGGATCGATCAAATGGGTTGCCCCCGTTACTCCTACAGGTTAGCAGTGTAAAGTTAGAATTGCACCTATTCGAATTAATAAGACTAAAAAACTTAACAATTATTATAATAATGCACAATAGACACAGCCAAGGACTTTGGCACACTAAACGTGTAAAAAGCGGTCGCCTACGCAACACTGCTGGAGAGCTGTATAAACCGGAAACTGTAAGTTCTGCTGTAAGTGTTGGATAAACTCAAATTACTATTCATGGTACTTTTGCCCTGGTAGTGTGCTCAATGTCATACAAGCGCCGTAGCGCACAAGCAGTTCTAAATATATATAAATGAATGATAGATTTTTTTTAAATTTGACCGGCCGGTGTAGTATTGCACGTGTCACATATGCAAACACATACTTCGCAGACGAAAAACAAAATCACAAAGGCGAAACAAATTTTGTATGCCTTCGCGCGTCACCACGCAAAATAATTTCACCTCAGAGGAATGCCGCACCCTAAATTAATTACGCTATGCAGCCGCAGGCATCACAGGCGGTGTTGCGCTTTCTATATATATATATATATATATATATATATATATATATATATATATATATAAATATATATATATGTACATCAATTTTGTTGAATATACATGCATTCATACAATGCACAGATATTGCTACGACACTTAATTAAAATGATCGCGCTCAAAGCTTGCCCCGACCGGTACGACCGGAGTGACACGACAGCTGGAACAGCAACCATCAAGCAAAACATAAACAAAGACAGCCAGCAAAATTGAAGTAACCACATCAACAGCAACAACAAAAAACAGCGATCGCTGCAGCTTTAACAACAACAGCAGCCGCAGCAACAACAACAACGACAACATTCACAACAATCAATAGCAAGGGCATTCGGGCTGAATGAATTGCCAATCTGCAAAACATCACGCGTGGGCCATATGAATAGGGCACGTCTCCCCGATATGCAGCTGAGTCGGTCGCAGGGAGCTCGCCCCGGGCCACCGATCACGGTGCGTTTGGTGACTCTAGCCATGTCTGGCATGACGTGTTGATTCGTTATCAAGGACGGAAGCACACGCTTGTTCCAACAACGCCGATCTCGTGTCTCGAAACGGCACGCGGCGGCGCCGCCGAAAAACCGCAAGCATTTCAACAACAAATCCTCCGGCTGGATCGTCGGCAGGGGATCACGTTAGGTGTAGATCACTGTCTAGGCGAGTGTGCCTAGGCAGTGCAGAATTGAATCGCTGAATAGGGAATTTGGTTCGTTAATATCGCTATGAATGAGTTTCGTGCGATTTTCATTTGGTGGTCATAGCTATTACAGACTTGCTGTTCGCCGTTGTTATAGTTGCTATTATTGTTGTTATTGCTGTTGTTGTTGTTATTGCTACTGTTATTGTTGTTGTTGTTGTTATTCCTGTTGTTGTTGCTGTTATTGCTGCTGCTGTTGTTGTTGTCGTCGTCGATACTGTAGTCGCCGAAACAAGCAGTTAATTGCTGTGTTGTTACTACGTATTAATTACAGTGTCGATGCTACTGTTTGTTGTCTTATATGCACGTGTTTTGACCTGATAACGATTATCTAATTAAACAAAACTGAAAAACTATAAAACAAACTCTTACCGATTAATTGTATCATGTATTATTGTGTGTTAATTGCGTAAATACAAGCCGCACTAACAGCTCTTGCAAACAAGGATGGCATTCCAACATGTACTCAATAGCTAGTACTGATGAAAACAGTAACAGAGCATTGATCACTTTTTTTTTTTTTGTTCTGGGAGGTTTCATTGCACATGCGCCACTAGCAGCCTGCGTGACTAGTGTGAGACTCGCAAACCCACTAAACCCGGATTCCTCCCCACCCCCCCAGGCTCGGTATTACTTTGGCATTACATCGAAACCGTGGGAGAGCATTGATCACCTCTATCACTAGTACTAGTCTATATCAAGACGAATTACTCGGAGTGGTTGAAATTTGAACATTGCTCTACGTGGGGGACTTTACACAAAGTAGTGCATTTAGGTGCACAATACAGGACTTCCTGCAAAATATCACTAACGGTGCTTAGAATGCTCATTGAGTCGGTTGTTTAAATATACTTGTTATAAAGGTAGTGCTTGAGATGTATGAACCTGAAATGGCCTTTGTCAGGAATTTGTCTGAGGAGCAACGGATAATAAATTGTGCGATTACTGTAAGCAGATGTTGGCAAAATATATGAGACAATTTTAGATGAATTACATTATATGCCGAGTTAGGCTCTGTTCTTAAAATAACAATCCAAATTAAAACGTTTTCTTTTTCTAATATGTTCAAATGCACTTTCGACGGGTGAGAATGGAAACATTTTAAAAATATTTTACAAACAAGAACATGATTGATGAAGCACACGACGGTGTGCTTGGAGGTGACCTAGCCACGGTAATCGGTGATATTCACAGAGTCCCCTCCCGAGGGATAGACAACTCACTCTCTCAAAGTCCCACAGAGGGGACTTTGAGAGAGTGAGTTGTCTATCCCGAAATCCCGGGAAATGCGAAGTTTACGTCACGGGCTCCGAAGATATGATCTCGTCGGATAGATCAGAGCTATACCATCTTTTTCGGGCTGCAAGGTCGTCCAGAAGATTGACATTGGGCTCATCGGGGCTCCTCTCTGTCGAGAGGGATTACCTGGGATCTTAAACGCGTGAAGAAAAAAATTTGAGGCCAGCCGTCTTCCATCGCTAGAATCTCATTGCAGAATATATCTACTGAGATCGTGCTTTGCGGCGACCCGGGTAACTCACTTGCTTATAGGGGCTAATTGTTTGGACCTAACCGACAACCTTCGAGAATTCCACGAGTGGACCTTGAAAACACTGGAGCTACTCCTGAACGTAGGCCTTTCACCCGCTGCAGGCTTGCAGGCTCTGCTTTTCATATCCTTAGATGAAACTAGGAATGTCTGACGCACTAGCGTTGGCTGGTCCTGCAATAGTCTCTTCTATGTCCCAGGCATTGGAAAAGGCCAAACGGTTACTGGACGACACAGGTAAAAGTGTCTACGATCACACTTTGGCAGCCTTAGTCGAGAGATTAGCCTCTCTGTGCGGTGTCATACCCACTGACACCCTTTTCCAGAAAGACTGGTCGACCCACTGCAGAAGAAGACATTTGAGAATCTCCTTGAGCAAACCCCCACTACGATTGACAAAGCCAGGCTACGGGCGGTCTCCGCAAAAGTGCCGGGACCTGGTTACAAGCCCTCCCCAGTGCTCACTTAGGCACTCTACTAGATGACGACACTGTTCGGATTAGTGCAGGGCTACGCCTGGGGACAGTGCTTGTATTCCCCTACCAATGTAGATGCGACGATCAATTGGGGCCACAGGCACACCATGATCTCTCTTGAGCCTTAAGCTTAGGTCGTCGAGCCCGACACGTAGCACTTAACGGGACATTTAGCCAAGCCTTGAGGTTTGCTGGCTTTCCTTGCATTCTTGAGCCTCCTGTCCTCTGCCGGAATGACGAGAAGCGACCAAACGGGCTCACACTAACGTTCTTCGAGACGTTAGCGTGAGACGTTAGTCTTCTTGGGTCGCATGCTGCTGTGTGATGCAACTGTTATTGACTCATTAGCCCCTTCAGTGCGGGAGTGGAACATGCTGGTCACGCGTCTATGTTGGCGTAGGCGAATAAGTGCAGAAAGTATGCCAGTATTACCTACCCCCACAACTTTCGCCCGCTGGCATCCGAGACACTGGGAAAACCTGGCCCGAAAACGCACACACTTTAATAACATGTCGGCAAGACGCTCAGTCGTTCGACAGGGGACACTAGAGCTGTCGAGTACCTGCACCAGATAATAGGTGAGTGGGACATAACGACTTCTATTGACAGTATGCCTATTAGGCGAATATAGCAGGCATCCCAACTAGTATCCTTAGGTCGGCTAGGCTCAAGGCGTAAACCAGTCGGTCCGGAATCCGTGCGCGGACACTTTTCCCTTACGCAGTAGGCCTTAACAGTCTTCGAGTGGACCACGGCAATATGACAATATGAATCCGTTGCCGCATTATCTATATCATACGCTTTGCCTCTTATGGTCAATAGGCCTAGATAATGTTACGATAGAAAATGTACACATCTGGCCAACTTTCTCTTTGCGAGTAAAGTGCCGGCAGCACGCGTTCCTGCTAGAACTAGAAAGTAGAAAAAGGTAGAAGCAAGTGAAGGCATATAATGGTCTCCTACCAACCAACACTATGCACAAGTGGGTTTAACTACGCCTACCCTTCCGCCTCCGACAGAAATGGCCTTGACGGTGATGCCAATAGGAGAGCACACATACAGAAGGCAGACACTAAGAGGTTTAAGTGTGCAAAGCGTCAATATCTTAAGCTCATTTTTAGCAGTAGTTGTTGTATTAGATGGCGTAGTAATAGAAGTAACCGCAAATTTCATCATTTAGTACGATCACGGGGGTATCGATAAGGCATGACACCAATCGCGGATTTGTGCAGCATGCGAATATAAATATATATAGACCCTCGCGACGTTGCGGCTGTCGCGCGGCACGTCGGTGGTAATGAACATTGCCACACAGTCACTTGTGCGTGCGTTTAATCTCGACATCCCGCCGAGAAATCTTAACTACTCCACAACCACAGCTCGCATTGCCATAGATTTCCTCCCCTGTCGGGCAAACCCACCAGTGTCAGAAATTGTAGTAATTTCACTCCCACACCGAAGCAAGAGTTCTCAGAGACCATGTTCCACTGGAAAATATATTTGCTTTAATGAGCTCTACAATTCCTTATATCGCTTCTGAAATATTTCTGTTGCATCCTGTATATACGAAAACAGAATTTTTTTGTCTGCGCTTTTACCGCAAAGACCCCGGCCGCAGCCGGAGCTCTTTGAGAAGACTTCAGATTTCACCTTCGAGCCAATCTCAGTCCAGGAGATCAGAATTGCGGCCAAGCACCTACTGACTGCTACTAAAAAAACCGGGGCCAGATACGGTCCCCTCAAGCAGTACGCATACTTTTGAAGAACCACCCAAAGGTATTCAAACGCATGATGGAGGGTCACCTGCGGGGATTTCCCTAAGCACTGGAAAACGGCATGTTTGACCCTTATACCAATACCCGACCAACCGCAAGAAGACACTTCGGCATACTGCCATATTCAATTAGGCGACCAGACGAATCTACTACTACTGATGACCACAGGAAAGTTGAAATTCTCAGAAATGTATTTGGCGCTACCTACCCAACGCACACCGAGCTGCAATCGCGAAAATTGCCTCGTTCTCCTCTAGAATGAGCCCTCTAGGTGGTGAATAACGTCGACCCTTCTCCAGAGAACCTCGAACGGCATCTGCGCGAATTGGCGAACAAGCGCAGCGCCACTCCCGAAGGTGTCCCGGGGGTGGCTCTATCATGTATAGGAAGTGCGGCTATGATGAGTGTGTGCCTCATCTTCCGCCGGTCTCTCTAAAAGGAAACCGTACCTAGTTTCTTTAAATATGCCATTGTCTGCCATGTGCATAAGCGCGCCAATAAACCCGACCCTTAAAAAAAAGCTCGTCTTGCCGACTTCTGTGCCTTGCAAATTCTTTGAGAAGGTCATAGCAGAGGAGATCTACAGAAACGCAAATGCACAAGGTCGAAAGAAAAAATTGCATGTTGTCCCGCTTATTCCGCTCTCCTTCAGTTACTTGAGACTCAAAATGATTGGACCCCCTTCATAAATAATGGAAGTCCGACTGCGTGTAATTTAATTTTAAATCGAAGTACACACAGTCAAACGGAAGGAGCTACTACATATCGTTCCGCAATATGAGGTGGGTAGTCGAATAGTTAACTGTAAAAAGGCTTTCTGAAGTTATAGACTTAGTAGGGTCAGAGCAAACGATTGTTTGTCATCAAAAGCTCATATTACCTTGAGCTGTCCGCAGGATACCATTCTCAGCCCTTTAATATATATACTGTATACCGATTCACTGGAACATGTAATACCTCCATTCGTTGATGTGAAAATGTATGCTGATGATGTCAAATTGTATATACCCGTAGATAATGGAAGCAACATAGTAACTTTTTTAAGAGACGCTAGACAACTGTATGGAGTGGTGTAAAGGGCACGACCTTAAATTATCTGTTAGTAAATGTGCGATGCTATACTTGGGACACAGTAACCCTGCATACAGATACACTCTAGGCTCTAAGGAATTAACCCCTAAGAAAGCGACTCAAATCTTGAGAATACTGACATCGGACACCTTTAATTAAACATCTCATATGTATGAAATGGTAACGACTGCTACCAGGAGACTGAACTGGGAAATTGCGTTCGTTTGTGATTGAAGATGCTTCTTTGTATTTCAAACTGTACAAATAATATGTTTTCTTGGTTTTATTATACGCTTCACACGTATACCACCTGGGACTCGGGTGTGATGGGAAGATTATAGAATAAGAAAATACACAAGAAGTTTATAAATATGCTCCTTTGCCTATTCGAAGCAACTGAGAACATTATCAATTGTTGTTTTTCAACCGAACTAGAAGACAAGGCGTTGTGAAAAACTGGCACGGTTTTTGAGTCCGACACATTTTCATCCGACAGACCTTCGGCTATTAGCAAAGTTCTAAACATAGCTGAAAGACAGAGAAATGCGCCGAAAGCAAACATATTGTATTGCCTGGTCATTCGGTTTGGTATAAAAAACGCGTTGATTACACTTTCATGGCGCGCCATTAAAAGAGCATTTGTAAATGTAGGCGTGTCCCCTAGTTATGACATATCCTAGCGTCGTACCTAAAATAGTGAACATATCTTATGAAGGCGTGGATATTGCAGTCACAGCCGGGATCACTCAAGAGTCCGTACCCCTTTTTTGAGTACATCTACGAGTGTATATATCCAGTGCCAGAACTTTCCTATCTACCGGAAGAGTACAGAGAAGCCCGAACAGCCTTATATAGAGTAAACAACACATTGCTGAGCAAGGGAGTTTAGTGGCAAAAGCCATTGCTTTGCATTCGGGAAGTCGCGGGGTCCAAGATGTAGACCGGCCACGTTTAAAGTCATTTTCATGATTTTTAATTTAGACAAGGCAAATGACGGAATAGACTATAATCGGTCACGGTGTCTATAGCTCCAAGGGGTCACGCTTGCTCATATGAATGCAGAAAAGATAATTCAGAGAGTGACATACCATGCGTGATATTCAGTAATAAGTTTTGTGTATTCTGGGTGAGCGTGAGAAAGAGGCGCAAGGA
The DNA here is from genome assembly GCA_003439945.1 of Dermanyssus gallinae. NCBI lineage: Eukaryota > Metazoa > Arthropoda > Arachnida > Mesostigmata > Dermanyssidae > Dermanyssus > Dermanyssus gallinae. Next base: position 73,725 of record QVRM01003518.1, on the reverse strand, counting down.
GCCAGGCCGATGTGCCGTTCAAACAAGACCTTTTCAACAGAGTGAAGCATAGCAAACCACCCGCGCAATGGTCGGGAGACTCCGAGCGGTTCGCCGGGCATTCAGATATGAATGCAAGCTAATCACGCTGGTTAATAAAAATTGGCTGATACGGCTGTGTAGCAATATCAGTAATGTTTACGCTAGCATTCTGTTAGTAGGGGTCGGGTCGGCCTGACACTCGAAGTTCGTTGCCCGCCTGACGCCTGAATTCCCGGCGGCAATATCTCGAACCCGGGAGAAAATGGCACCGAAAAACAGAACTCCTGCTAAACGGGGATATACCACAGATCATTACGACTTTCATGGACGGAAAACTAGAGGAAGGGGATGTTAAGGTCAAAAGCATGGACGTCAGCGTCAGAACACGGGACATTCAGAGTCAGATTATTAGGTGGACTTGAACGCTGCATTTGCGTTTTGGGGAGGTAAACACGCCAATGTTAGGAAACAATCTCTAATGGAATGATTGGCCAAACAGAACTTTTTGATGACGAATAATCCGAAAGCGGCAGCGACGTTTCCTTCCAGAGGCCAGGAGGCTTTTATTGATCTGACGATTAGCGCCGCAGACGCAACCTACCTAGTAATGGACTAGGGGGCCCTCCAATGCAAAAATAACCTCAGTGGCTACCGATATATTTAATTTACAATGAAAATTAAGGAGAACTAAGGAACACGGTGCTTGCCATTGAGAGCCACAAACCAAGATGGTCGGCTTGCAAAATGAGGAAGTGGACTCTTGAAGAGAAGGTTGTTTGAAGCTGTAACGACTTGGGAGACATTTTAAGTGAAAAACGCTTAGCCAAGATCCTTCTTAGAAAATCATAAATAGCAGAAAACATAGCAGAAAACACCCGCGGCGGAGATACGCTGTGTCAAAGTCTAAATTCTCAAGGTGAGTGCTAAACTGAGAGCGTGCATTGGAGCCCGAACGGATTTGGATGAGGAGAAGTGGCAAAAAAAGGCAGGTGATATCTTGGTTGGTCCGAGTACAGATTTGAAGACCACTATCAGAAAAAGTAAGCTTCGGTGCTGAGATCAAGCAGGACAAGTGGAGAAAGCCCTATAAAATCGTAATGGGGCAAACTGTGCACGCGAGCACCAATGACCCCACCCGATCTGACAAAGGTCATTGTAACGTACGCTTTTTTCCAACGCAGTCGTAGAAAAGCAGAGACGCCATTGCAGTGAATGAGAAAAAATATCCCAGCGCTCAGCTAAAAGGATGTTAGAAGGCACGGCCTTAAAGCCCGACGGCATACCCTCCAGAAGCTATTAAATGTCTAATAAAGGAACGCCCAGCAGACTTTAAAACGGTCGTCATTACTGAGAGAAGGATGGTTTCCAGAAAATTGGAAAAATACCTGCCTGGCACTTTTCCAAAGCTAGAAGGAAACCATGCTCGGCTTCAGCCAACAGGCCCATTTACCACATTGCTGCCAAGGCCGTGGAGTCGACACTCGCAGACTAACTTAACGGCACAATCGAGGAAATGCAAATCTCGTTCTTAGATCACCAGTACGGGCTCCGTAACGGACACTCCAAACCGTCAGCAAGGTACTCACTAAAGCCGAGGAGAGATTTAAAAGCCTCAGAGCTCCTCAGCTGTGCCGCCTGATTTTGCTGTACTTAAATAATGCGTTTAACAGCGCGGACTTAAGAGTGATTCTATATGCAGTGGCATGGAGCACGCGATGTGAGTCTTAGAAAATTGTGAGTAAGAACGACAGGGATCCCGCAATGGCTACTGTGTTACAAAGTTCTGGGCTAGGACCTACGCTGTGTTAGAGATGGTCTCACGGGGCTGAGTTGGTCGCCTATGCCGGCGACTTAGTCACGACGAACCTTAGTTACCGCAAGAGACGCGGAGCTGTTGGAAGACCGAGCAAACGACGCTTTAGAGGCAGTCAATCAGTGAATGAAGTCCCACCACCTAAGTGTGGGGACTTGCTGCACCAAAAGCCAACACGAATAAAAAAAGCTATGCAATGCGCAAAAGGTGCTGGTCATAAGGGTCATCAAAGATGATCGATGCCGCTCTCGGGCTGACCTTTCACTTGGCCGCCAAGTCGTCGAACTCTTAAGAATCATCATCATATAATGATGATGTCATCCTGCAAAAATGCCAAGTTCCGATCGTCTTACCATCATTTGCAGCGTTTGAACGTAACACAGAGCAACACAGTGGTTGATAGGTATGACGTTGTTTATTGCAATTTACTGACGCTAGTTATAAGTCAAAAGAGCTGCCTAACTCAATGACACATGACGGCAGAAGTGCTGATTATGTACAGGATGGTGTACACAAACGCTGTGCTATTAATCGCCCGCATGATACCTTGGCTAAAACAGATGGAGAAAAACATTTTCTTATATTGAAATTAGGTACTTAAAAAGCAAGGCAAGAAAGAATGTTCTAGAGAGCTGGGAAGCTGAGTGGACTAAAGCGGAAGGAAGGGCACCAGGGTCGTGGACAAGGTCAATAATCTCTTGAAGTTGAACCGATGCGAGCACGCATCTTTCATCACGGCAGAATTTGCGCAACTAGGAAGATGCTTTACAATACATATAAAGCGTATTCTTTGCTTGCCGCGGAGGGCAAGAAACCGCTTCATGTATCTGCTAGCGGGTTGAGGGCCGGCAGTGGAAACAATCAGAGTCAGGCTTAAGTTACCTATTACAGAACCACTTTAGCAATTTTTGTTAGAGTGGCAAAGAAAAGTAACCGAGGCCTCGGCTGAGATAGCGCAGTTAAATGCGTAGCTCGGCAAGGAGCTTTGGGATGGAATGGCATGCACTAGCCGGCACGTGTACACAAGGTACATTGTGCATGGCTATCATCACTTGGTATGTTTACCTTAAGGACTTCACCAAGTTGGCGATCAATGTCGTTGCCGGTTCTGCTCGCAGATATGCGCTAAATACTACGCAGCGAGCTGCCAGACTTCTTCACCCGGTGGGACGGTCGCTGAAGTGCTCTAATTGTATATAATGAGAACTGTATTGTAATTACGTATCATCTTGAAATGCAAAGTTATTGCAAAATAAACAATATATATATATATATATATATATATATATATATATATATATATATATATATATATATATATATATATCGACGTAAAAAAATAATCTGCCCTAACTACGAACTCAGAGGAAGGTAAGCAAATAAGCAAAATGTTACTCTATATAGTGAACAAACGTAATACAAAAAGCAAACCAATGCTTGCAAATTAGAAAACATTTGTTTGTGATGTTAGGAATTTTTGCGATAAAAATAATAGCGTTCAATGTAAGAATAATTACACTTGCGTGACACATATAAAATTAAGATCTTTTTAATTTTATACATTATATATGTTATGTATTATTGAAGGTCTCGCTGTATGCCTTGATTAACTATATTATGTGACCATTGTCCTAATAATCAGTGTTCGTTTAGTAATAAAACTAATACGTAGTAATGACAACAACAATAATAACGGCGACGACGACGGTAAGAACGAAGACTACAGCATAGACCACAACAACAACAACAATAACAACAACGAAAGCAACAATCATGCGTAGCCAAGGTTTGCCCAGAAAGCTCGACGAGGCGTCACACGCCAACAAAATCACCCGTAAGAAGGTTCAAGGCTACGTTTCATGTGCGACAAATTTAGTATTTAGCTTCAAATTCTAAACGTGTATTGGTATTGAGCAATAATATGAGTAAACGGTAACTTGAATGCATTCACTATTAATTAGCCTTGGGAAGGGCTAGTCTAAAAGTGCAGAGTCCTCATAATTCTTACTATGGTTGGTCCGCACTATGCTGGTTACGACGAAGCCGTTGAAGATAGGCATAGCTTATAGGCATAACCCTGTTACTATAATTCTGGCAACTCTTTTGATATATATATATATATATATAATGACCCATATAGGCCACGCACACGCTCTTACATCATAATATATCATACGTATACTTATTGTGTCGGCACAGCGTTGGTATATATATATATATATAACGCGTCAAGCGTAGATGTTTGTTTTCATTCAAACAAGCAATATAATCGAAAGAGATCTGTTATCAAATGTCTTCACTCCGAAAGGCCGTCAGCTAAAACAGTTGACCTTTTGGACACTTGAGATCAATCCTGAAGGATATTGCACAAGGGTATGCAGCATTAGAGATTTTTGAAGAGGGTTTTTTCCAGCCAGACAAGAGCAAGAGGGCGCGGGAGAAGACGGTAAGCACTCCCCTGAAGTGGTCCAAAGGGCAAAAAAAAATATATATCCAGGAGCGCCGAAAGATGGCGTCCATACTGGGAATAAATGAGGGGACATCTTGTCAAATCCCTCACGAGTGCCTGCAATTGGGCTGCCAAGACTCAATGCACCGAGTGGTATTCGTTTTTCTTTTGATGTTCACAGTCGATGCTAGAGTGAACCGCAAACACAAGATTGGGCTTGTCCACAATTCGAAAAACGTTCTTGTAGAAGCTAACCTAAAGTTTCGATCCAACATCCACATTTGAGCATCATATTTCGTGGTGACAGTGTTATACCGTACACAAATGTTTCAGACGGTGCACCAGCTCGCACGGGCATACATATATATGAACAGGGGATAAATGCAAGTTGTTCTAGTATTCTAATTCTAGAACTAAATTCTGTTGAGATGGGTTTCCCTAACAGTCCTAGTGGCAGACAGGGATCGAATTAGCAACACCGCGGTAGAAGACAACCATGACCAGCGCACTAGTTCCCTAGACCACGCCGCCAACTCCGGTTTTCTAATTAAGTACACTTATTTTTACAACTGAATTGAAACAAATCGTATTTAATCAAAATTGCATTCCTCGGTATCTACATCTTTATTATTATTAGCCGCCCGAGACACCTTTAGTAGCGGATACCTAAGGGCTCTACCCTCGCCGCAGCTGGGCACCATGCTGGACAATACCTCCTTCCGCATGGTGGCAGCGCTCCGAATTGGAGCTCCTATATGCAAGCCATACACCTGCTCAGCCTGTGGGACGCCTGTAGAGAGTAACGGCCTTCACCCCCTGAGCTGCATCAAAAGCCAAGGAAGAGCCGCTAGGCACGCGGAACTTAACTCGATCATAAGGAGAGCCCTGCGTCGTGCAGGCATACCGAGTACGCTGGAACCCAGACTCGATACGAGCAGTGATAGGAGGCCCGACGGAGTCACTATTCCACTGTGGTCTTGCGGTAAGTGTCTGGCATGGGATACAACAGTATCCTGCACTGTTGCCCAGTCCTACCTGCGACACAGTGCCCTTGAGGCCGGCTGGGTCGTCGAACATGCAGATCGAGAAAAAAGACGAAGGTACAGGGACTTAGAGCCCAGATACCACGTCGTGCCTATCGCTATGGACACACTAGGTCCCGCTAGTAAAGGCACAAGGAGATTCATTAAAGAGCTTGGCGAGCGGATACAGGAGAACACAGGCGACCGACAAGAGAGTGAGTTCCCGCGGCAGTTGCTCTCGCTGGCGGTATGCAGAGGTAACGCTGCCCGTATAATCGGGTCAATGTTTTGAGAGGAAGAGACTGCTACCGAGATATTTAATTATATATAAATACATGTTCAGACCTCACAATTGTATGATCAGCAATAAACAATAATAAAATAATAATATTAATTATTATTATTATTTCCCTACAATTGTGGGACCCAAACGTGTACCCGCGTAGGCTCTCCCCTTCTCAATCCATAGAGCCGATGATAGCGGCGGCGTTTCCCCTACACACTGCGAGCGAGAGTTGCTGACGCAGAAACTCGCCCTCGCGCTGGTCACCCGTGTTAGCACTCATTTTGATACCTAGGTCTTTGAGGAGGATACTTGTGCTCTTGCTGATCGGGCCCATCGTTTCCATGGCGACGGATGCAAAGTGATATTATTATTATTATTATTATTATTATTATTATTATTATTATTATTATTATTATTATTATTATTATTATTATTATTATTATTATTATTTCCCTACAATTGTGGGACCCAAACGTGTACCCGCGTAGGCTCCCCCCTTCTCAATCCATAGAGCCGATGATAGCGGCGGCGTTTCCCCTACACACTGCGAGCGATATTTGCTGACGCAGAAACTCGCCCTCGCGCTGGTCACCTGTGTTAGCACTCATTTTGATACCTAGGTCTTTGAGGAGGATACTTGTGCTCTTGCTGATCGGGCCATGGCGACGGATGCATATTATTATTATTATTATTATTATTATTATTATTATTATTATTATTATATTATTATTATTATTATTATTATTATTATTATTATTATTATTATTATTATTATTATTATTATTATTATTATTATTATTACATGTTAAACGATGTTACAGTTGAGAGGTCTGAACGTTTATGCCAGGTTTATCCTGCTCCGGTCGCTTTCTATCAATTCATGGCGCCTATGATGGAAGCCACATTTCCTCTACAAACGGCCAAATACATCATCTGTCTCAAAAACATGGCCTCGTGTCGATCGCCCGTAACCTCTGCTATGCGTTTGCCGATATCTTTCAGGATTTTCGCTGTACAGGAGCTGATGGGGCTGAGCGTCTCTAATGTAATGGGTACAAAGTGATAGCTTCTGGATAGCTCAAGATACTTCCTTCGTTTTTCAGAATTCGCGCGCTCTGCTACCCATCCAAATTCAACGGCGCTGTGGCGTAAATACGATAAGGCCGCCGTGCATGAAACCGTTACATCCCATACAAGGCTTTTTCCGTGTGACCACAGCAGGATGGTGACCCCGTCAGGCCGCAGCTCACTGCTGCCATTAAGACCATTCGGCTCGGGTGTAGATGGTATCCCTTCCCTTCTAAGAGCTCTTCCAACTATGGCGTTAAGTTCAGCGTGTCCTGTAATTCTGCCGGAACTTTTCAGACAGCTTAACGGGTGTAACCCGTCAGAGTCAACAGGTTGGCCGCATCGCAGACATGAGAAGGCTGGCAGACGGGGGCGCCTATCCTAAGGGCTGGCACCATGCGGAAGGAGTTTGGGTTTAGCATGATGCCAAGCTGACAGGAGGGCAGCATTTGAAGCCAGCCCCCGCTGAAGGGATGTTGAGCCGCTAGAAAGACGGCACGCTCTCTTGCAGATGTTAGGCTATCTGTTATATCTCGGGCGGACTTCTTAGTTTTGCAAGCATCGAGAAGATTTTGACTCACGTGTTTTCTTAGAGGGCCGGGGTCGAGTTGACTTCTAACTGTGGTATCCGCCACTATTGCTGCCTTTTGTAGTTCAATCTTTGCTTCCTCGTCAATGAGTGATTCCGCCAGAAAGCCAAATTGATTCAGGGATGCAGCATAGTGCACCGCAGCTAGATCTGTGGCTCTTCTTATTCCAAGGCCTCCGTTTCCGATAGGAAGGCCAGCTCTGTTCCACATGTTTCCTTCTAAGTTAATAATTAGTATTTCGCTTAGAATGTCTCTGGTGGTCTCGTCGTAGGCTGCAAGGCCTTCCATGTATTTTAGAGTCTGGCAAGTTCGTAGCAGGTAGACAAATCTTGGTGAACCAAGACTGTGTCTCCAAAGGCACAGAGCCACCTGCGGGTGCATACTTGTCAGTCGTGGGCAAATCTTTGCCAGGGTCTCTCGTTTAGCATCAAGAGCGCATGGAATTCCTTCGGGCATTACAGGAGAACCTAGAACATCTACGTTGTCCTGGGTTACGCGAGATATCCCAGGAAGTGCTTCCATGACTGTTTGTATAGCCTGCGCTTGATCTTGAGATGTACCTCCGACAGCTAGAACCTCGCACCTTGGCCGCGTTGCGGGACAGTCCTCCCAGTTCCTCGAAGTTCAGTATAGCTTGCAAATCCCTAGCCACGACATTTGCGGGACCCCTCAAGACAGCGTCGTCTAGGTACCAGACATTGAAAGGGTTCTGTAAGCTAGATACCAGATCAGAAATGCCGAGGCAGAACAGAGTGGTTCCAATGGGTCTCCCTGCTGAATGCCAATTTGCGACTCATGATCGTGTCTGCGTTCCAAGCGAGGATTGATAAATCTCTATAACCCTGCCATATCATCGGATAGAGTCGTAGAGCTTTTCTCTTTACTTCGTCGACAATGTTTGTCCCTTCTTATTGGTTGAACGCGTTTTCGGAAGTCTAGTTTGACTAGTACTTTTGTCGCACCTTCTGTTTCCAGAAAGGCGCGTGTAGCGTGTACAGTAGCCTCTGCTCCTCCTCTAATGGCAACACCAATTTGATGGGGTGAAACCGCAGCAACAATGGTCCGTTTGTTCATAGCCATCGCGATCTTTGAAGCCATGCTTCGTAGAGATAGTCCGAATGCTATGGGCCTGATGGAATTATCCTTCTTTCGGAGGGCAGTTAAACTTGCGCCATAAAAAACGGATTAGCAGAACGATGGCAAAGCCCCATTGAGCACTCTTGCCATAAAATGCCTAGCTGTGCCAGAAGACGCTCTGAGGGTAGAATCGTTGGCTAAGCATGTTCCGAAGATGTCGAGGCCGTAGCCCGTCTAAACCGGCTCTATTTGCAAAAGGGAAAGATCGAATGGTCTCTAAAACGAGAGGTCCTTCAATTTTATCCAGGCCTAGAGTGACGGGCTGTTGCAGAAGGTCTAACTGTTCTTGACACCCTGGTGGACTAACTGAATGTTTGCTCCGTAGTTCAGACTCGGTATGTTAATTTTGTGGTGCCAATGTGTCTGAGGAGAGTAGCGATCGAGCAGCAGAGCGAATATCGCCCTCTGCTAATTTCATCTCTGCCTGGCGCACGCTGTATTGGTCGTTGGTGAAATGAGACCTCTTGCCGATCGTGCTAGGTATGATCGAATCAGCGAGACTTTGAAGTGTTCGAAAGTCTATTTCCGCTACATTACTTTTAATGATTTTAGTAAGTGTTTTCTCCTGATTTTTTTTTTGTGAGGTAGTGTAAACATCAACAATGGAAGCATCATAAGATTGTTCCAACTTTCAAGATCGAGCTTTGTATTAAAGTTGCTTAATGCTGTCGTATGTGCTCTAGCCCCACGGGGTATGATTCTGGCAAGCCTTAAACTTCTGCGGGCATGTGATAAGATTTGTACTAGTCATTTCGGGTCAGGTTGGGTGTCGGTGTTTGATGTTATGGTTCTCTGAATATTCGGTTCCGGATTATTATCCGTACGAAAGCTTCGACAAGGAGCTACAGAGTGTTTTCGTGTTATGTGAATTTTCAGGCCCTTAGATGATCGTACGGCTTTTCCACAATAGTTGCAAACATATGGTGTCTGGGAGAGCGGTAAAGCCATCTCCGAGTCGTTCTCGGTGGCATCTCGAGTATTGTGGTATTGTTGGCTAGTCATTATTATTATTATTATTATTATTATTATTATTATTATTATTATTATTATTATTATTATTATTATTATTATTATTATTATTATTATTATTATTATCAGAATAGCATACTGAATAATGCCGCGAGTGATCCAATAAACACATAAAACAAGCTCTTTTGCATCGTTTTTTGCTTTGGATATGCAGGGGCAGTCCAACCTTTTGGTGTCCAGTAGAGCAGCATTGTAGAGCATACTGTTCTGCGGTGTGATGCTCTCAGGGAAGCACGGGACGCAGCACCAACCGCTGTGAGAGGCCGACCCATCAAGGAGGTGGTCGCCCATATGATGACTTCGGCGGAGGCATGGAGGGAGGCGACGAACTTGTTCGACGCCGTTTTGGCACTCAAGACAGCCAAGGAAACGGCCAGGCGGGAGAGGTTTAGGCGGGATAGGTTTGGGCGGGCCTCTCGGGAGAGTGGTCAAGACGAGGAGCCGAGGGAGGGGGGAGGGGGTGGGAAGCAGCCAGGCCCTCATGGTCTCGACGCACCCTCACAGGACGGATTACAAAATGGCATCCCCCTATCCAACCGCAGGTAGACATGCGGGATGATAGTCAGAGATAAGGCTGATTGAAGGAGAACGGCAGAGACGCCTCTCCCACGGCTTCGAAGTAATACCGAGCTTGGGGGGGTGGGGAGGAATCCAAGTCTCACACTAGTCACGCAGGCTGCTAGTGGCGCATGTGCATCTTGCATTCCCAAAATCTCCCAGAAAAAAAGTAGAGCAGCATTATTTCTAGGTCGCATTAATCACAATTTCATCACAGGTGGCTGTCCAATTCCCAAAATCGTTCTCATGGTGTGATCCGATATGGTCAAGTTGCGAACAAACATAAAATTACTAACCGACAGATTTGCTTTACTCATTTATTTCCCTGGGTCCAGGTTAAGCTCATTGTCTTTTTGACCGGGAGGGGGGGACATGGGTGTGATTACTATGCGATTTGTCACGAATGGGGTCGAAAGCAGTACAAACCTCGGCAGTCGTGTTCACCGCGAAAATGCGGAATTTAAACTTAAAAGGGCAAAGTAAATTTGAAATACACATAATGATTTAGAACCCAAAAAATATCGCCTTTAGTGCGATTTTGTTCCAATAATATTTGATTACAAACAACGATCATTTTAGCGAACTCACATTCCTGCCGCCACTATTTTCACTAATTGTGGAAAGTCAAAATCGTTATTTTTATTGTCTCTTCCCCGAATTCAGTATATATATATATATATATATATATATATATATATATTGAGCGAGATAAATGCCTTTAGTTACTCCTAATATTGGTGCTGTGTAGCACTCCAGAAAGCTAACTGCTCACTACCCCTCCTAAAATAGGAGTAACAACGGACATTCAAGAACGATCCCAAAAAAGCATTACCTTGGTGTATACGTTACTCAATTGTTACTCCCTTTCGTGCAATGAGACCCCTTCTTTGGTATACCGCAATTTAACGGACTTATTTTGATCTGTACTGCGACAGAGTTAATGGAAATAATATCTTGCTCACCTGTCTGACTCGTGGCTAAAGTGAGCTGTGAAATAAATCGAGCTGAGGAAAACTAGTTCGACTATGTCGGACGCAAAAAACGTGTAAAAAAATGCTGAATTTGTCATAGCTCTCTTAGCAATAATATCTGCCGACGATTCGACAACCGAAGCTAGTAGCCGTCGGTTCCCCATTGATACACCCCCAATCCTTGGCATAATCCGTGCCAGATTTAAGGCTGTCCGCTCGGCCCTTGCCGCGACTTGCTTTACATGTTCCGCTCCAGTTAATCCCGCGTCGAGGGCGTCAGATGATTGCGGTCACATCCACTCCGTCACCATCCAAAAAACTTCGTTGGTTGTCTCTTGTAAGACCGCTTTGGCTCGCGCCATGACCACCAGGACCAAGTCGTCAGCGTAGGCCAACAGCTGGGTCCCTTCTAGGTAGTTGTTGATGTCCAGCATCCCGCCGTAGCCCAAGTTCAAGAGGACGGGTCCCAGGATCGAACCCTGTGCGCGCGGCCTGCTCTTTCCAGGACCCTATCAAGGGCTCCAATTGTAGATTTTCTATTGCGGAAGCCATACTAGGCGCCTGATAAAACTTTTCTGGTTTTTATTGCCTCGTTCAACCTATTGGCCAAAACGATTTCCAAGATCCAACGTGTTGAGGAGGCAGATGGGCCTATACGCCGAGGTGCCTATCCTATTTTCAGGTTTAAGAATAAGGTCAAGGCTTGCCTTCTTTCTTTAGTAGACCTTCGGCCATCGCTTAACAAAAACCTTGGCCACTCCATGGGGGAGCGCCGTCGGGGCCAGGGGCCTCTCTAAGCACCAGCCGTTCTCCACCCCTTCTGATCTCATATAGTGTTACCTCCGTAATACCCTCCAGGGCAACCGAAAACTAATTAATCATTGCTTTCTTCAGTGCTGTGCTGGAAAATGAGCAGATATTGTCTCTAGCAGCACACCCGCCAGGTACGTCAAGGAAGCTCTCCGGAGCTTGATCATGACATTCTGATCGCAGTCTCGTTCGGGCGGCTTTGTGCTTGGTCAGTTGGAAGTCTGATCGTCTCATGTTTGCCTCGTCCGGGCCGGCCCTCCTACGGTTTCTTCTACCCAGTTAGGTCCGCGTGCTCGTGTAGATCCTTTGAAGCTTAATACACGATTTTCTTGCCTCGGTGATCTCTTTACTTCCCAGTACTTATATGGATGAGAATTGCATTAAACTTTACAATGCTTATTGTTGTTTGTTGCTCGAATAATATTTGTACAGGGGTACTGTTTTGTGAAACATTTGTGAAAATCAACTTAATTATTATAGCTCTTTAAAATAAAAATGCTAACCTGTTGACGGCTTAAAAGTCCGCTTTAGCTCAAAAATATACTAAAAAAATTCGATATACAAATCACGAACAACAACAGATATCGAATTGCAAAGAATGTGTATCATCAGTTCTTAGTAAAATCAAACGGTTATACAGATAGAGTTTTACTCGAGGATATAAATATAAATATATTGAAACATAGTCAGGTGGTTCAATACAACTCGGATGATCTGAGTTCTAAGGAGTTTGAAATGATTTATAATCAAATTACTCGGTTAGTGTCTGGGACTTTGAATGACCATGTATTTCACAGCTTTATGTCCTTGGAGAACCCATGCGTTACAATAGTTCTGCAATCAGACCATGCTGCAATTGTTATTAAAGTAAGCATTGTCCAAATATATTTTACTAAAAATGGAAGCTAAAGCGCTCAATTAGTAAAAATTGAGACAATTTGGTAACTATAAAGTAAGGCTTTTTCTTAGATTTTTTAAAATGCAAATTTAGAAACTTCTTGGAAATTTGACAAAATATTGTAATTATTTGACCAGTGGGGTACAAACTACGATGAATGAATCGAAAGAAATAGGCAATTGTCATTTAGACTGCGGTCAGAAACATATTTCGCTTACATAAGCAAATAAAGGAAACTAGTGCCCTTGTCGAGAGAGGCTTACTAAATTTTAATTACATTTAAAACGATCATTAAATGTACTACAATCTGAATTACAATGTACCCAAGAAACCAATTTCTTGATCGAGTCCCTGCAGAATGTTAAAAGTTGTAATTATCAAGATATGCTATATCAAATAAATTTTCAGTTAACTAAAGCTGGTAAAAACGTTGCCCCATCATCTAATTTAATATCAACATTAATACAAGATTTTGATCATTCGGCAGCAGTTGGTACCAGATAGTAGAAAAAACTTCTAATCGTTTTGCTCGTTTTTAGAGCACCCGATAAAGTTATGTTTTGACCCAAAAATATTTTCGGACACTTTTAAAACTGCCTTTATTAGATCTTGTTTCAACGCTCAATGGCAGTATCTAGCTTTATTAGCAAGAAAGTATGGCAAGATTACGAAATCAGTGAGAAAAATTAAGTAATCGATGGTGGACAATATGAATTTAGACAAGATAGATGCACTGAAGAGGCTATGTTATAGATTAGAGAACACTTGGGACCACAGACAAAGTGGTACTCCTGAATTGAAAGAAAATATTTGATATATGTAAATCGACAAAGACTAATTACTAAATCATCACCTTTGGGAATATAGCTTGTAACATTCATATATTTAACTTTACAAATAGAAATAACTTGTTACACTAAATGATGTTTTCAATAAAATTCAGAAAAAATTGTATGGAGTTCCACAGGTATCAATACTTGCTCCAACCTTATTTTATTTATATTTAAAAATCTGCATGAAACTTACAATGGTACTAACATAATTGTTTGCCAATAACACGTGCATGCTGGTTTCTTACGAGAGCTTTCAAGATATACTTAAGGTCAAACTTATAGACCTATGGCAAGAATACATTTTTGGCTTTGTATTAGTGATATTATGCTTAGTGTTCAAAAAACATAAATATTGGAAACCAACCGTAAACAGGTAACAAAGAATTATTTATTAATACCATTTCATCACTGCACTATGCCAAATGCTGCATCAAATATTTCGTTGGATATATGCTTCCGTGTCCAATGATAATCATGATTACACTCATTATCACTCTATTCGTTAGCCTCGTCGGAAATAATTTAAACGGTAGACTGCAGTTACTTTTGTATAAGAGAGACTTAAAGTTATAAGTATATAAACGCGATATTTCAAAAGAATGTTAAAAATAATTTATACGTTGAAGGCCTTTGGAAGAAGTTGCCTTGGACATGTAGTTTGCTGTACAAACTAAGTTATGTCGCTTTAACCGAGTTCGTAATTTTGTTTCCAATTCGCATTCACTCACGGTTGAAATACAGAGTTGGTTTTCAAATTACTTCATTGCCTTCGGTTGCAATTAAAAAAGTATAAGAAACTTTGTTGGTTTGAAATATATGGAGAGTGCTATATAAATTTGGCGCAATTAAGAGCACAGTTGTCTTTTCTGCGTTCCAGTTTCAGATTTGTGTGACATCGTGTATGTCATACAAGATATAAGATAATCAATAATAAATTTGCCGTGCATTATCGTCGGTACCTAAAAAATTATCCATGTGGTACGGGGGTCGAAGTTTTAAGGACACTATTCACTCTTTGGCCGCGAGTACGTGACGTTAATTTTTTTCTGACATTTTTTTTTGAAGAAGAGTGCTAGGCAAATGCAAGAACAGCTCGCAAACCAACTCAACGCCTCCCAACAAAGCACTTCCGTGCGCCTAAAAACCATGCATTTTATCCTGCAGTCGGGAAAGTAAGTTCCTCATGAGCTGGCCAAACGAAAGTAAAATAACCGGAAAATTACATGTGAGATCCTGCTATCTAGGCACTATCATTTCATCAGCGGATTGTAGCCGGAGGTCAAAAGTGTACCTGGAACCGGTCGAACCGACAGGCATTTCTGCAGGCAAGGGGATCATCGATTGGGTTTCCATATAGTTTTTGTTTTGCTAGTTGACCAAAATGCGGGCGATCGTACAACGTGTGGCCAAGGCCAGTGTCACTGTGGACGGCGAAGTCGTCTCGACGATCGGCAAAGGTCTCTGCGTACTGATCGGCCTTCGGAGGGATGACACGGCCTCGGATGTCGAGTACATTGTGAAAAAAGTGCTCAATCTACGCGTGTTTGACGCTGACGGATAGCGGTGGCGAACAAGCGTCAGGGACGCGAATCTCGAAGTACTCTGCGTTAGCCAGTTTACACTGTTTGCTACGCTGAAAGGCAATAAGCCTGACTTTCACTCATCGATGGGCGGAGATCCGGCAAAGGCAATGTACGCTCACTTCCTTCAGAAAATGAAAGAGTCCTATGTAAACGACCGAATCAAGGATGGCCGGTTTAGAAAATATATGCAAGTCTAGATCGAACGATGGGCCGGTGACAATAACACTCGACTCAAGGAATGACTAGTTTGTTAATTGAACCTAAAAACCTTTATTAGGTATTTTGATGCTGTGGTTCATATGAAAATACATTTCCTATAGCCAGTTGCGGGCAATACTCAAATTAATGAAACAGTTGCTATATTGCTGTGTATTAAAAACATCATTTTGCTGATTAATTCCGGTTTCATATTGGTACACCTAGAAAACAACGGCTAATTGTTGACCCTATAAACTATACGTAATAAACAAATTGATATGTAGACAGAGAGGTATGCGTTTGCGTGTTACTTTGAGAGCCTACAACTCAGGGCTTACTGCCATTGCATTCGATAGCCCAATTCAATGAGACCCACATGTATACTACGAAAGTCGTTCCAGACCGATTCGTGGGATAGGGTGAGGACCGGTTATCAAGTGTGTTCGAGTGCCACTTCAAGTGCTTTAATAGTAAGTGCCTTAATGGTAATATCATATAAATGGGTGCCACAGTGCCGTAGCAAACTGGCGGCGGGAGGTATTGTATTTGTTCAATCCCCCTCCTCCAAAAGAGAAAGCATAGGCGTGTGTGTCGATTAATGTCAGCGAGATTGAAGTCCGGAACGATCGGGTTTGACAGGGGCGTCACCTGTCCATCTATCTATCTATCACTATATATATATATATATATATATATATGCCATTTTTACCGTCGGCGACTTTTAGAACGAAGACACATAGATTTGTTATATATTTATATATATATATATATATATATATATATATATATATATATATATATATATATATATATATATATGAAATATCGAGAATACCCTTGTTCCTTTTAAAACAAGATTTGCGGTCCATAGCACTTCCATTCAATTCAGCATCTATTTCAGCACAACATTGGTAGACAGTTGAATCAATTCCATAACAGATGTAGACAATGTATGCTCAGATTGTATATTAAGATGAGATTAACAAAAAAGCAAAGAGTTCAAATATACACCAAACCATTCGTTAGTGACTATTTAATATATATATGAAGTATCAAAAAACCCTTGTTCTTTTTAAGGCAATGTTTGCAATCTATAATAGATGTAGGTATTCTATGCCTAAATTATCCATTATAAAGAGGTTATAATTGCTGATTAAGTATTTCAGTTGTAGCTTGTTCAGGACACTTCGTGGGGCTCAACGTAACCATTCCTGAGTGGCTAAAAGATAAAAATAATTTATATATATATATATATATATATATATATATATATTGCAGACACGAGCGATAGCCTTTTCTGCAAAATGCCCTGAATAGTAACAATTGTTTGAAGTTGTGTAATTAAGGAAATTTCAAGCTCAATGAAAAATTACTGAACTTAAATAAATCAGACGGTCCCATAGAAAAAAATATGTATATATGAGTTATTCGGTAAGTAACATAAAAGGGTGACAAAAAAACAATAAAGCTATTGTATATTATTATCGATTTAATATTTTTAGAGATTTGCATACTTTGTTTAGTGGTGTTTAACTTTGTTATTCGTTTCGACAAAGTAGGAAGTCTCGAAGCAAGAAAAAGACTTACATATGTATATATGTAAATACATAGTGTGTAATGCTCCTCCATACATATATATATATATATATATATATATATATATATATATATTTCTAATATAAGACCATCTATTTTCAGTAAATTACATTATGTATGTGGGACACGTATCACAGAGGATTATCTAAGCCAATCTGCCTAGCGGGCGTGTATTGTGACTATTACGTGTCCGCTTCGTTTAGGCCAGGCCGCGACCACTTCAAAAGTGTGCCCGAGACGGGTGCCGCGTTTTCACATTGTATGTCAAGATCTAAATGTTGTTTAAACAACGACGACGATCTGCTACCACCAGTTGACAGATTTTACAAAGTGCCGACTTTACGGATCAGCTGTCTGGTCCGCGGAGATCCAAGGTTTTAAACGCGAGAGAGCAGAGTTCGTGAGGAAACCCACTTGATGAGTATTCTTTCTTAGCTTGCTGAGTTCTGTAAGGTGGGCTGCATAGCCCAGGCTCCAGATGCGCCGCTACCGACTATAGAAGGTGCTAAAGTAACACTTGCATCCAAAATTAGCAATTTGCCTCGCTCGAATAGTGTAAGTGTCATCCCGTCTGGACGAACGACCGCATGGCCTAGGGGCTCTGCTAAAAGTCTCATTAATGGCGGCATATCTAGGACGTCGTCCTGCGCTGAGTATACACGATAGGCCGCGATGTCCCAGTTTGTCAACGGGGACACTACACTGATACTGATGAGGGCTAACTAAGTCTACCCCTAGTCGTGAGCCTACTGTTATGCAAGTTGTCTCGACATCATGAAGGGTACATATGGGTGCACATGGAAGCGCGTATATCCGGGCGCCTAAGTCCTTGGCGGACAAGATGTTTAGACAAGCTATGGTCGTGTCGTGTCGGCAGCTTTATTGACAAAACGTCGTTGCACCTTAGCGTACAAAGGGGCACTTCCGTCACGTTGGGATAGTACGTTGCCGACTCCCGCTCTATCTAGATGGGGATCGCTTTGTTTTCTGCGCTTCTTGCATATTATATGTATCTGTGTACATAATATAATGTGTGATGTGTGTAACATTATGCAAGTGTTTGTCAGAAAGCATTTGTAACTTACGATAAATTACAACAGCAATACTTGTAGACCAACTAGTAGCACACAGACACGCAACACGTCCTTATTTGCTTCATCACCACCATCATCATTGTCAGTACCATCGTCGTCGTCGTCGTCGGTAGCCCCCGGCAGCGTCAATAAATAACTGATTCTAATTGGGTTTTTGCATGTGTTACGTTATTTCCTTAGAGAAGAGTGTCAATTACAGTGACGACAACAAGAGCAGCAGCAGCAACAACAACAACAACAACAACAACAACAACAACAACAACAACAACAACGACGACGACAACAACAACAACAATAACAACAAACAAAACAACAACGATGATGACAGCGACAGGGTGACAGCGACCGAATCGTGTTGGATAAATTTCAATGGACAAAGCCGTCGGGCCCATCTTTTGCCGTTTTTGTTGTTGTGGGTGATTGTTGTTTATATTGTTGCTGTCCGACCTGATTTACTAGTGCGTCTGCTCCTAGCGGCAGTCCGCTTCTACAGCTGCTCTGGTTGACTCAGTTTTCGGTGCAATAAGGCCCTGCCACCGCCCCTATAATGCTTGCAATACGCACGTAATCGTAGAGCACGCTCAGTATACGGCAGCTAAACCGCGTCAAACTTTAGCGGGAAACGAACCCCATATAAGGAGCAACGGGGTTTCAGCTTATATGCACATATTGAGTATCAAATGAAAGTGCCATACTTTAAAAGAAGGAGCTAAACAGTGACTGGATTACTATGTACGGGTCCTTATTAAGCAAAAGTCTAGCAAAACCTGACACTCCAATAATCGGCAGTTTAACAAGATGTTTACAAGACGTTTAGGCCTCTAACCTCTGAAGGTGTGCTTTAAGCAACAAATACGACTAATGGGGCTACTGAGCTGTCTAGCTGTGTTTTAAGCAATAAATACGAGTAACTAGAAATGTCCTTATCGGACATACAGATATAAAAATATCAATGAAATGTTTGCTTTTCTTTGGCTACAGCATTTAACCCAAGAGTTTTTTTTTATTTTTTAACCCAACATTAGTTAGTCTCGATTTATCTGTCGTATATACGTTTTAATCGACATGCAAACACTGTTGTCGGTGACCTGCTCTAGGGCGGGAACCATGGAAAGATCCAAGCCACGAATATATGGCGATTCTTGTATATCGACCATCCCCATCTTTCCGGAAACAAAGGGTCAATGTTTGTTATAAAACATCTTTTTTTTGATGGTTCAAATATGCGCGGTACATCGGCCGATCTAAGAACTCATGCCAAGGCGAGGTGTTATTGAGAGCTGCATGACTGGAACGCCGTTCTGCACTCTGGATACCTGGAAGCCTATGGTGTCCCAAGGCGTCCACTTTCTTGCCGCATGTACATCATCGAAGGTATAGTACGTTTGCTACCAGACGCGGTCCGGCACCAATGCAAGCCGTCGTGTTGTTTAGCTATGTGCCAAGCGACGCGCTCGATAGTGCATTTTACCATGTACCTAAGACTTTATCGTATTAGCCTCTCAGTCGCATTTTGTTTGAGATTGTTGGGTTTAACCGACTGTAAAGAAGAATCAATACGATCGGCCTGACCCGCTGAGATCTCGGGAAACTCTCCCGTAAGAGAGACGAGCTTCGTTTTGATTTCCACGAGCTTGGCCCCGTACTTGACTTGGCTCGGAATGCCTAGCAGGGCTCGTACGAACGGGCTACCAGGACTATGCACGCGGTACTTGTGTGAAATGTGAAAATCATGTCTGTGGGTCTCAAACCAACAGGCATCAGGGTTTGATGGGTCAGCCCTGTGTAAGAGATGGATTAAACGCATGACCGTAAATCAGGATCTCAGAAGAAAGGACACACGGTGATCGCTCCGAATTAGAAGTTTTTCCAACGGTGCCTTTACGTTTTACATGAATTTTTCGACATCTGTTAAGGCACTCTCGGGGATTGAGGAAAACCCTAGTAGCTCAATATTATATGTCTGCGGCCAGGCTGAAAATTAGGTATGATGAACGTACGAAGACTTTACACTTTCTGGGGTTAAGAAACAAATCGCTTATTGCTTCAAAGTCGGCGATTTTGAGCAGGTTATCCGCGACGGTAAGAGAGTGACCAGCAAGAAGCTTGTCATTTCGGTATCAAAAACGGAGAGAAAAGTAAAGCGATTCTAACGTGCCTAATACTCAGACAGAACAGAGGAGAGCTCAGGGAATATCCCTGTTGCAAGCCTGACTGAGATGAGGCGGTATATTCTGACAGCCACAAGTGAGTTGGCGACAGGCTCTAGCTGCAGCAGATCTTAGCGGCGATTTTTCGAAATGCCGATAAGCATGCAGATAGACGTAGTGAGCCGTCTTTCCTTCAGAGAGAAACACCCTGGCTCCAAAGATGAATAAGGTTAGTACAGCGGATGGGTGGCCCCAAACAAGAACGCCAACGAGATTGGCTACAGTCTTGGCCCGTCTGTTAGCGAAAGCGAAAGTTCGTTCTTCGGCTCTGTTGGCCCAGCGAGTGTTGTCTGAAGAGCTCTTCTAATAGACCAGGGTCAATAGTCACCCCAACTACCTGCTAATACTAATTAAACTATCAAACATATATCAAGCAAAGTTTTAAGCATGCGCTTAGAGAAAAGATTAGAAGATAGAGCAAATCCCCCTATCTACAAATGATATCATGTGATTAGAAGGGCCACTGATTTCGCCGCATCTGCTACGCCGTCTGGCTAAGCCAGTTTGGCTCATAAAATGATATATGCACCCCAGCATATAGGAAGACATCTGCGACAGAAATCAAGAAGAACCTCACATCATACTGCCTTCCTGATGGTACAACATGAATGGCTACCACGCTAGTGCAACTCGGCGAAGCCCGAGCGCCTACACTCATTAATTTGTTTTGACATTCCAGACAGAGTGACAAGACATGCCGAACTCAATGGCATCACTAGAAAATACCTACTAAAGGGTCTTACTGGTAGTGGCAAGTTGTGAACTGATGGGGTCACTATTCCCTTATGGTCGCAAATTCGCAAATCACAATTTTCTTTATTAAAAAAGTATATGTAAAAATTGTATTCTTTCTACAAACGTTTACTTATAACATGTACAAGTACCACAATTACGAATATACTAATTATATATCATTTACAATATTGCACGTGGTTTTCAAGAATAATTGAAGACCTTTTTGTGCATCTCTTGTTGGTGAATGATGTGTCCGGTGAATGATGAATAAAAAACGCTGGCTAGTCCACTATAGCCAAAGGACTACGTGTCGGATACAGTCACGTTTTAAGCCAGCGGCCCATTATGCTCCCATTTCCGGCTGGTAAGGCCATCCGACCGACCTAAGTCGACCCTCTGCAGTCCACCAGGTTCCAGTGTAATGCGATAGCTGGGCTTGTCAGAAAGTGAGATGAAAATTTCTCGCTCTCTCAAACATAACACTGGCAAATCTGAGGCCACTGGCGGCACGGAACTGGTCGTCGGCCAGCTTACTGCCGACAAGTTCGGACGGAAACACGCCGAGTCACGCTATAATAAATAATAATAATAATAAAAATAATAATAATTTTACAGTGTGTCAGACTACTGCGTAGTCTACTCAAGCGGTACCGCGTCTAGTACAAATGCCACTTCTGTGAGACTGTTTGTTGCATATCAGAATTTCACACAACATTAACAGAACTCTTTGAATTTATCATTTGCGTATAGGTCAAGATCAATTGTGGCAGGAAACTGTCAAATTAGCTCTACATGAAGTGCGTAACTAATTACTGGCGTGTCATATATATATATATATATATATATATATATATATTATATATAATTTTTAATCAACATATGTTAATTATCTATGATCCATATCAAGAGCTAAGACAGCACGTATCTAGAAGCCGCTTTTTCTCGTGCTGGGTAAGGATATGTACATCATGCTAATCGACAGTTGGTCATGCCGCTGTATTTTCACTACTCTTCTACTATTAATATAATGTTTATTGTAATGAGTATTATTGTAGTAGAAGCAAAGTACGAATGAAATTCAAATTCTGAGGTAGAATGGGGTACAAAGAAAACAAATCCGAGAGAGGAAACAAAACAGAGAAGTCATTTGTAAAAGCTATATGTACCAGGAATAGAACAGCTCGGCACCCGCTCCAACAGTTATTCTGGTTGTTGTTGTTGTTGTTGTTGCTGCTGCTTTTGCAGTTCTTGTTGTTGTTGTTGTTGTTGTTGTTGCTGCTGTTATTGTTGTTGTTGTTGTTGCGGCCGTTAATGTTGTCGTTGCCGTTAATGTTGTAGTTGTTGTTGCCGTTAATGTTGTCGTTGTTGTTGTTGCTGTTGCTGCTTTTCTTGTTGTTGTTGTAGTTGTTGTTGTCATTCTTCCTGTTGGGACTGTTGTTGTTACTGTTGCCCCTACTACAGAAGTTAAAGTCAGCGCCAAGCAAACGGCCACGCACTTCGTCCAAGGTTGCAGGGAGTGAGTCGTCAAGGCATCCACCAGGAGTTCTCTTCTTCTACTTCACCATCACCTTTTTCTTTATCATCTTATTCTGCGGCTACTTCACAGCTACTTCAGCTGATTCTTCTGCAGGGCTGCTGCGGACTGTTAGCGCGCGTGAATTGTCCCCCGTCAGCAGTCAAGGCACGGTGTCCTCGTGGCAATTGCGCGATGTTGCTGGCAAAGTCGTCACCGTGTCAAGGCGTGGAAGGTGAAAGTTGACGTAACGATTCGATCTAACATTCGAGACAACAAACATCAAAAAGCTAGCTCCAACCAAAAGGAAGGCCGATTTTTCGGCACCGTCGTCGGCACCGTATATTCGCTGCCGTTCCAAGTTGACATCCAACCGCCAGACAGCCGGTTAGACTGAACGAAGAAGTCAAGGAAGTCAGCAGTTGCAATTGATTAGACACAACTGGTTGACGTCACAATCGATAGCTTACTGAGGAAGTCAAACCACAGCTGTCCCAGATATAGTTATTGGGAATTATGGGTTGAAACATCATCAGGTTGCATTGACAGCGCGTTGGAGAGTCACACACGACTCAAAACTACCGCGCGTGCATTAAGAATTGTTGTGTCCCGGCCTGGCTGTATAGAGAAAACAAATTCGAGAAGGTTTAAGAGAGAGAGAGACTGCCGCCGTAGAGCCTGCTCAAATGTCTTACGCCGTGCGACGAGCCTTGCGCTCTCTGCGCCACGTCCTTTATTTGATAGCAGTATGTATAAGCAAAATCATAATGATCGGCCGCCCCGTAAGCGACAACAACGACATTGACAATGCTGATAATGATGTTGATGATGATGATAACAATAATGACACTGATGCTAAGCATAACTATGTTGACGTTTTGCAGTTTTTTCAGTCATATCGCAGCCGTACTGATATGTGGCGAACAGTGCTGCTAATTCTACACCGACCCTCCGATGTGCTTAGGATCGACTTTAGTGGTAACGATTCTGTGCCCCTAACCTCCCTCCTCCCCTTGCCCCTGTTAGGGGAGGGAAGTGGGGTGGCGTAGTGTGAAAGCTAACCACCAAACGACCAAAGATTGCCTGTCATCGTCACTTACTGGTCGTTGTCTGGCTGACAGCGATCGAGGGACTGACTGCCTGCCGCGCGACAGATCGCGCAGCAGCAGCAGCAGCACCAGCTCCCCAGCAATACAGCAAGATCTGCAGTATGGTCTTGCGCCTTGACCATCCCCACCACCCCCCACCACGCACGGCTGTCTACAGTAACGTTACCGTCGCGGTCGTCGGTGGTGCCGTCATTGAGGCCCT
>QVRM01003518.1:0-47500 GCA_003439945.1 Dermanyssus gallinae | reverse complement strand
TTGAAGCGACAATCGCCATGAAGTCGTTCATCGTGCTCGCCCTCGTGGCACACGTGGCCTTCGGAGGCTTCCTCGGAGGAGGTGGAGGTGGTGGTGGCGGAGGTCACGGTGGAGGAGGCGGTTTCGGAGGTGGAGATTTCGGTGGTGGAGGCCATGGCGGAGGAGGAGGAGGTCATGGCGGCGGTAACCAGGGCCAGGACGAAGACAATGCCGCCCTATCGGCTGTCGGCCTCGCCCGTCTGCTGGGCGGCGGAGCGTCGCACGCGCAGCACAGCTCGGGTGGTGGCGCCACGTACACGATCTCTGGGCCCACGCAGGAGATCAAGTCGGTGCACAAGATCACGACCACAAGCGCCGGCGGCCAGGTTCTGTCGCGTACCGGCGGTTCGTCCGGAGGCGGCGGCCAGGCTAAGATCCTCATCGTCAAGCAGGAACAGAAGCAGGGCGGAGGTGGTCACGGAGGCGGCCACGGTGGAGGCTGGCAGCAGGGTGGTGGCGGCGGTGGTGGTGGCGGTGGATGGTAGGTGACGAACTAGTAGCCTATTCTACCGAGATGCCTTCCAGTGGCACTTCTATTACTGCCCGTGCCATGATGACCAACCAGCACGAGCAACGTGCTACCCCCCCCCCCCCGACCCAGTTCTTTGCCTTCATGTAGCCCCCCCCTTTTATTCTCCCGCTCCCCATCCTCCCCTCCCGACCACCCGATACAACCAAGACAAGCAGCTCCCTGTACATACGCCGAACATTATCGTTACATCTCGGACAAACGAAATGATGGCGATCCAGTGAGAGATGACTCAAAGAGACACCAACCAGCACATTCAGCAGTAGCAGCAGCATACGGCTGTCGCCAGCGCCGTACACGCTGCCTGCCCGAACGTGTCGGGGCCACGGCAGCGTTAGTCGTGACACCTGTGACACGCCAGACTCCTCTTCTCCCCCCCCCCCCCCCGCCCCGTCGTCCTATCTCTTCCTCCCTCGCCCACCCCAAATTTCTCCTCATCTGCCCCTTGCACTTCGCCCTGTGTAACTCCGTACCCACACCACTGTACTGTATATACATACAACAACGTACTGCACGCCCGCGTACAGCAAAGACGGTACGCGTGTCGTCAACAGCAAAGGATGATGCTACTACATACAGTAGGACTGAACAAAGGAGAATTCCAAATGTCGACGCCGTCGGTGGCGGCGCTCTAGTGCCGTTGTCGCACGACGACCATGAGACCAACTAACTACACTGACGACGTATCGACGATGATGGCGACACGCTTGCCTACATCTATATAGAGATATATATTTATAGATATATACATAACACGAATAGAATAGGAATATGCTGATGTGCAGATAGTGAACAAAACAATTAAGGAGCAATTGAGTGTCCGTCCGAGTCCAACAACCTATGCCAAAACAATGATGTATCTAGCTAGACTACAATGCTGCCACAGAGCATTGAATGACAGCGCTGCAATAAATAACAACGGATATTGTACGCAGAATATGAAGGAGTGCTTTATTCACATACGAACCGCTATTGAACTGAGCTAGGTTCCATCTCCTTACAACAGGAGCACAGATCTTCTGAAAGCATCTTTTTTTTCTGAGAAACGGTAGCCTAGCGATACTAGCGTGCTGTATTCGACTGACCGCGAACTTGCTTAGTTGTTGGTGGAACTACTAGTCTTGGCGTCGCTGTTACTTCTGTTCGTGTTGCTTGGGTGGTGTTTGATTTGGCGATGCATTTCTCTCTTTATTTATTTCTCCAATTGTTCACCTTGTTGTTAGTATTGACGTGGCTAATGTGCTGCTGTTTTGTAGCCGTCCTTGTTGCGTTTGCTGCAGCTGCTAATCATGCTGCCCATAGCTCGGTACTGTGTTAGTGTTATGATTGTTCGTATTGCTGTCGTTGTTCATGTTGCAGTTTTTGTTGTTCATGTTGTTGTTGCTGTTGTTGTTGGCGTTGTTGTTGTTGTTGGCGTTGCTGTTGTATTTACATGTTTAAGTGTTTATACCACTGCTGCAATGTTTTTGTATTATCCATACTAGCAGTTTTTGCTGGTACCAGATGTTGTTATTGGTGTTCTTGGTAGAGGTGGTACTGCAATCGGTGGCTTCGCTATTTCCTGCTAGCAACGTTGTTGTTGGTGCTACAGCCGTATGATCATCTAGCATCTATATTTGTCTGCACCGTACGTTAGAAAAACGACTGTATCGAATGGTCTAATGCGTATTTGAATAGAAAGCTATTATTTACAATGTTCACATGCTTGATTTGGTGAGCATCTGACAGTTCTTCCGCTGACTAACGGTGAAAAAGCTTTCGGTCCCTCACTGTGCAGTCTAACATGGTCGTCCCAGCGTTTTACGCTTACTACCGATCGCTTCTCCGGTAATCAAAATCAGCCAAATATCTCATAACAACGACAGTGGTGAAAATGTACAACCATTTTTTTTATTTCTTCGATTGTCTATATATAATATTAGCACAAACGGTATCTGTAAATTGGCAGTCTTTTGTGAGGGGAAGGTCGCTTGCGACATAAATAGGCGTTCAAGTTCATTAAGAAAGCGCCAAATTTTCCCCTTGTACGAGTTGTCTGAAGATTTAATTTTATTGTACAAAGTTATATATATATATATATATATATATATATATATATATATAAATTTAGGGAGATAGAAAGGTTACATTATTTAAAGGGCTTCCCCAAGCTTTGTGCATGCTTCCCACTAGGCACCTTATTTCCTATTATTAACCTGCGAAGTGACCATTAAATACTTCAACAACCCTGACAAGAGCTTTTAATCTAATGTCTTGGTAAACACAACTACAATCTCATGCATTAGATCATTATCTAAACTCATCTGTACAAAACATTACGCATTTTCGTGAAACGTCAACTGTACATATGTGGCAAACAACGCCTGCACACCGCACTGAACACATTGAAGGCCACATTTCCTCCACAAGGGTCGGGGGCGAGTTTTGCTTAAGACTTAATGTATGTTGTATCCACAATCTGATGCAACTGTATATATATATATATATATATAATGACTATCATCATCATAAAAAAAAACATCGCCTTGGCCCCGCTTTTGAACAATTCAACCTTCGTTGCAAGTAAGTAGACATTTAACTTTAAAAGTCATGCAAAACGTGCGCATGCAGTGCCCATCGAAAGTTGTATACGCATCTCTTTTTGCTGTCGGCAGATTCGCATGGCGCCAACGTTCTCGTCAGACATCAGACAACATTTGTGAGGTCATTCTCCTTGCTGTCCTGGGGTCACCTTGCTTGCTTCGTCTCCAACAAGGCATAAATGCTTAAATACATCGGTTAACAAGATTGAGAACATTAAACAGACGCGCGACCAATCCACCCGCAGTTGAGGTAGGGTAATCGGTAGAGGTACTTCGATGGGCTAATGTGGTGATGAAGATGGTAATCATGATGATGCTTTTGATGATACTGGTGGTTTTATGATGGTGGCGACGGTGGTAATGGCAATGATGATGATGACGATGGTGAGGATCCTATGCGAAGAAGATGGGCATTTCGTACGGTTCACTAGTTTGCCCTCTGTACAAGCTTTACGAAGTTTGTGCTTGCTTCACGACGTGCCCGATCCAGCGCGGGATGACGACCAAGGGCAGTGTTGTGCGCCGGCCAGTAAGTACCGTGCACCGTATGATGTGTACGATTGCATACGAGAGCTCAACATTCGATTGCCGCATTGCCGAGTCGAGTCGACACAGCAAACCGATTCGATGATATTTTTTCCTATTCTTGTCCACTTATGATATATCTCTCGTTGTCTCGGTCTGCCTTACTCACACGCCGTCTCTCGCTCTTTCGATATCTCTCTATCTCTCTCTCGCGCGCACACACACTCTCTCGATGACCTGGATCTCTCGCTTTCCACACACTCACACATGCCCACAGCACAGCACACTACCCCACTCCACATACATACATACGTACATGCACACCCTATGTATATCTGTACATTATATATATATAGAGAGAGAGAGAGGGGGGAAACAGAGATGCACACATGATCGAAAACTTTGGCATGTCTGAGTCCTTACGTCGTATTCAATCTCAGACAGCCAGCCGTCGTCGTCATCATCGTCGTCGTCGTCGAATTTACATGGCCATGGTATTAGGTCGATTCATGTTCCGTCCAGGACGGGCTAGACGAATGATGAAAATCCTGGCAGAGGTGCCCTCGACCCCGCCGTGTTGTTGAGCACTACCCGACCACCGTTCATCGCCGCCGTCTGCATCGAGCTAGCGCCGGCACCGCCGCCGCCGTAGGCTGCGCCCGATCCGGAAGGTCCGGCGCCCGACGGGCCCGCCATCGTGTTTGACGCCGACGACGCTCCAGCCGCCGCCGGGTCGAACGACATCGTCGGGTAGTCCTCCTGGTCCGAGTAGCTTGGCGGCGGTTTCGTGGCGATTTTCTGCCGCTTCCAGCTCTGCCGGAGCGTGTCGTTGACGTTCGCGTAGTGGTTGACGAACGAGTGGGCGCGCGAACTCGCCCCGCCTCGTTGGCTCTCGCTCTCCGAGTCCGAGTCGCCGAGGTCCGATGGCTTTTCGGTGAGCGACGACTCATCGTCGTAACCGCCTGCGCCGCCCTTCACGTCGTCCTCCTCGTCCGAGTAGGTCACCGATGCGGGCCTACAACAAAAGCAGCAGCAACAACAACAACAAAAACAACGTCAGCGGAGAATAGAATAGGACAGGACAAGGGACGACAATTACTCGCCATAACGACAAAAACAGCAATAATAACAACCCCCCAAAACAACAAAAACAACGACAACAACAACATCCCGCCACAACAACAATATCGACAATTATACTCGCAATAAGACTCAGCAAGTTTCGCTCAAGTATCCGAATATGAAAATACAAATTAACAAAACTGCAACGATTTGGAGATGAATGCGATAATGCCGGTCAACCATTAAGTCATGCCATTAAGTATAGGGATCACCGAACAGTGTTCCCCTATAAAAGCCGGAACGATCGATAGATTTGATGATGAGACAAAATATAAAAGTAAGAAAAAATCAATTTGAACAACAACAACAACGACTACAACTTCGATGAGAGAAAACGTCCGCAAAAAAGTACTCACCCGACATATTTGGGCCGCGTCGAGTTGGGTCTCCTACGCACGCTACCCGTGTTACTGGCCAGCGTGTTCCGACTGAGGGAAGCCGTAGCCAGCGGCGGCAGGCTTAGTGGCGCCACCGGACCAGCGGGCCGCAGCTCGAGTGCGGCCAAGGTAGACTCGTCCAGGGCGGAATGCGATGCCCGCATTGCCTCCTCCTCGCGCTCCAACAGCTCTTCTGCACAACGATGACAAAATACGATCACCACCCCCAACCAAATGCGCAATTAGCATTCAACGGTGTTCGGAATAGTAGTAACCATCGGTATTACATTTATAACGAAGCAACAAAAAAAAACTAAGACTCATCGCATTTAGTCCTAACAATAACAGCAACAAACATTATGAATCAATACAAGCCAACATGAACATACACAACTGAGGTCATGGGCAGAGACGTTTGGACAGCGTGAAGCTAAAGTTGGAATATATATATATATATATACCACTTGAACCGTATCGACCACCGTCATGCACGATGACCTTGCCAATTTTCTCCACGAAAGCCAAACTCTACATAGTATATAGCTGCGCTATAGAACTCGCGATGCCACGGAACAGACAGCCCCGTGGCACCGGTGTTACCTGCGTGCAGGTTAGAAAGGAAAGGTACGCGGTTACGTGCCCCCGTGTCAATCAAAACAGAACAGCGGGCGAGATCGGGGCGCTACATGATGCAACGCAACGACTACTACTACTACTACTACTAGGCAAACCGAAGCAACATCATCCTCCTGCTATGCTGTCATTAAAGACTGTTGATTATCTTTTTTTTGTGAACGAATGAAATTAACAAAAATTACAGACCGCTAACCAACACACTCACACACCACCAGTGGCCACCATGAAGGCGAGGAGCTGAGCCTTAGGTCACGTGTCGCCCAGAAGGCCGACGAGGCCCAAAGTAGAGTCTTCGTTCGCCTCCTGGGCACACTGCTCTGCTCTATAATCGCCATGACTATTATTATTATTATTATTATTATTATTCTGATTACAGCCCGTAGCCGTGCGTCCGAACAGTGTGATCGTTATGAGAACAAGGGAACAATGCACGAAGGAAGCCAAAAGCTCGTGGGCAAGGATGTAAAAGCGAAAAAGAAGAAACAAATGAGGATCATGCTTGGGTGGTGTAGGTGAGATTAGATGTGTATATGCATGTGTAAGCTAGACATATGTCAGCATCTGGCAGGGAAGTAGTGCCCGTAAGCAAGCGGTGACACACACACTACAATCAAGAAAGAGTCAAATTAACTCACGCAGTAGAAGATCTGAAACAGAAAGAATTGAAAGAAAAGACATGAGAACGCAATGCGTGTCTCGTACACCTATAGCGACACGGTGCACGGTCTCAGCAGTTTGCCATTCTGCATCTTTAGCTGCCTCGAAATATGCACTCTAGTAAAAACGGGCCCATGCGCACAAAAAAAAAAAAAATATATATATATATATATATATATATATTCTTGCTATAAGACGCAGGTATCTATCTGCACTACCAACGAGGCCTCGCAGATCGCTTGAGACCAAGTACCATCCAGGAACACACACATATTTGTATCATCAAGGACATATATACACACGTTCCAGAATATTATTGAAATACGTATGTGGTTCTTGTTTTGTTCACCATTACTGCTCGATGAAAGTAAATGTGCATCAACTTGCTTGTGTCCAGACATGTTTTACAATCCTAATAAATATGTAGGGTCGTGTCTCGTGCACAATACGTCGAGAAGTCATCGCACAGCTTTAAATCAAAAGACCACCAATCAAAATCTAAACCATGCGACATCGATCTCGTTTCTAAAATTGCGGCGAAACAACGCTATTTTAACGCAAACATTCTTGCAGCAAGCATGCGTAGTACAAATAGGCAATCCTTTTTTGTCACGATCATGTAAAACAACAGCAACAACAAAAACAATAAAACAAGGACATTTGAACAGCAAACAAACCCTGGCGGATAACACAGCGAGGTGATTAAATATGATATAAACAGCTACTAAGCCAAAATTAGCATGACCAGAATGAACAGCAGAAAAAAGTGTCAAACGAACCTGTCTGGCACTGCATCGACGTGCTTTGACGGCCACCATGACAGCGATCTAATATGAGATTATCGTGTTGTAAAAACTAACCACTACAGTTAAAACAACGGCTAGATAGTTAGTCACCTGATGTGGTTCGACGTACCGATGGTGAAAACCGAACCGGAGACAGAGTCACCGGAAAGGCCATACACAATTGCCTGTCCACTTGCGTGACTATTTATCAGGTACTCTAGCTCCGTTTAGCAGCATTAAGAAGGCAGACAGATAGAAACGTTGCGATAACAAAAATAAACGCTCATATCGATATCATAAATATATAACAACAAAATGTTTGATTATTAAACTTTCAACATATATATTGTTTGAGATTTTAGACAAATTATGTGACTCTACCACGAGGGATGAGATTCTACTATAGATTTAATCAATTCGGGTTCGTATGTATTGCGGCGTAGTCTAACCGTCGTGCTCGGGCCCCCAATGTTAGTGAAAATTTCGCGTCAACACCTCCTAAGCGCCTTCTCCGGAAGGTAAGCACTGGAGCCGTATTGTACGAAGCCGCACTAGTGTAAAGACCCACCCACATGGAATCCAGCTGACCGGTTTCGAACACGATGCGAATGGGATCACCGCGGATCGCTCAATAGCCCAGGGTACATTAGTACATCACACCATTTAAGAACATAGCCCATTGGCCGATAAAGAGCATTCTTCCTCATGAGATATCACAGTTGATCGGGGGCAGCGATACGAGACAAACGCCGAAAGACATAAAATGCTAGGTTTAAAGCCCGGATTATCTGTACATGTGGCAACATTTCTGGTATGAAATTGTCCAACGAAGTACTAACTATCAACACTAGGTAGTAAATTACGATGTAATTATTAGGCTGTTACATCGGTGTACAACAATAATACAGTCAAAATCATTAGACAGAAAGTAGCACATAGGGTCGCTTCGCTAAGACTATTCGCGACACGTTATGGTACGAACAAAACGCAAGTGATTCAGAGTTATATATATATATATATGTATATATGACGCGCATGACAATCAAATTATAATTCCATGTATATATATATATATATATATATATATATATATATATATATATATATATATATATATATATATATATATATGCATATTATAATTCCATATATATATATATATATGTGAAGAAGGATCGAGGGGGAGACGTAAGCTGCCTATTTTTGGGAGACGCTGCGCTTATTATTCGTCGACAACATCGGCGATTAACTGGCAACAGTTGGTCGCCGCCTAGTTGCGCGAAAATAAAGTTAAACAAGAGAAATAATCGCGTAACTATTAATCATCATTTGATCGTTGACACAGTCACGGCCGCCGCGGCCGCCGTCGCCACCGCTATCGCTTCTGTCATCATCACCATCACCATCATCATCAGCGTCCCCATCATCATCATCATCATCACCATCATTACCGTCATCAGTGCCACAACGCAGCAAGGGCACGACCGGGGGCTCGGCAAATGTTGGAGACCCCGTCGTGGTTGTTGTTGTTGTTGCTGCTGCTACTGTCGAAGAGTAACAACCAGCGGTGGTAAACTTGGATTGATACCCACCACCATATTAGCTTGGGGCCATCGAGGTGCCGTCGATCATCTGTCTATCTTACATGGTCATCTATGGTTGATAGATGTCGTTTTGACACAGTTCACGTCCTGAACTGAACCAAGCAGCCAGCCAGTCAGCCAACCAACCATCGGCTGCTACCGAGCTGCCCCGGGCTACCTGACAAGGCTAGATATATATATATATATATATATATATATATATATAAATATATATATATATATGTTTTTTTTTTGTAAATATACACGTGTGTGACCATGAAATACATACGACACGGCTTTCGTAAATTTCAAATGCTGGCAATGGGACCGGGAAGAAACACTGTTTATATGTTCATATGCTGTGTACACTAACTGTCTACACTGTAAACATAGCCCGGGTACATTAAGCTTTGCTCCTTCATTAGTCCATGGAAATAATAATATTAAGAAGAAGAGGAAGAAGAAGAAGAAGGAGAAGCAGAGGGTCAACAAGAACAATAACAGGAATAAAACTATTGAAACAGACAATTATTGATGAGACGCATCGGAAAACGTCGCACAGGCTACTGTGGCTAATGTTGGTTGTTATTCGTGTACCAGTGGTGTGCACACGTCAGACGTTCGTCACTGTTGTCTATCGGACGAGTAAGCGTCAAAGATGACACACCCACAACGAGACAAGATTGTCGATGAACTCTTTACACATGATGATCTACTACTGATGATGATGATAATGATAAATCAACAATCAACCGACTTGGCTAATTAAGCTGTCGCACGTTATAAACGCCGAGCCGTTGTTGACTCCTCGACTGAATCAAATAAGCCAATCAATAATGAATCGATTCGATCGTTCAAGCGATTGCTCGCCTTTGCGCGTGGGTTCTTTCGTTCGTTCGTTCGTGAGTTTTGCAACTTACGCTTGTATTTGTATGCCGAGCCTTTGACGCAGAGAATCGTGGCGACGAGTATGATGATAATGGTCGTTGTGATGGCTACCATGACGAGAAACCACACTTCGCGGTAGAAGGGCATCGATCGCTTCAACTCCAAATAGTACTTGTCTGCGAGAGAGGAAGGACGCCGAGACGTCGGCGGCCGACGAAGATGGGCACGAGATACGGCGAAGGTACGACGCCAACGCAAGACGAACCGGGAACGACCGGCGTTGAACAGGTCCGAAAGGGCCAGCCGCAGGTAGGTTCCGGATCCCCACAGTGGCCGGTGACGAAGAGAAGGTCGCGTAAAGACGAGCGGCGAGAGTAGTTGTAGTAGTAGTAGTAGTAGTAAAAGCACCAAACGTCGTCATTGTAGCAACGAAGATGGAAGTACACCGGGAAATCATCACAAACAAAATGGGAAAAAAACATTAATATCAGGCAGGCCACATTAGAACAGAAAATTGAATCTGCTTTTGCTGTTCTTATAATTATAAGAGCTAAACAATGTCAATGACCTTCAAATTTAAGTAAATTACTCACTTTTTAATGCCTTATTATATATATATATATATATATATATATATATATATATATATATTATTTGCTCTATACCGACGATCCCTCGGTAAGTAAAGTAACAAGTGCTCGCTTCAAAACATCCAATTTCTCCGAAGAAAAAAAAATCGCTGGACTATATTTCAAGTAGTTAAACTAGATTTCCAGTTTATTGCGTTGTTACCTTACCGAACGCCCCACGTATGCATACAACTATATAAATGTATATTTATATATATATATATATATATACAAAAATATGGTTTTATTTCATATATATATATATATATATATATATATATATATATATATATATATATATATATATATATATATATAGGAGAATCCCTCGGTAAATAAGGTTGCTCGCTTCCAGACCTTCTATTTCTCGAAAGAATAAAAAACAGTGGTAAACAGACAGGCCGCATTAAACAGCAATCGCAGGAGATAGTCGGCCTCGACCTCGAGAAGACGTCAGGCGTGCGCACTTCGGCAAGATGCTGACCAACAGCATCAACGAATCAAACAGGAAAACGCAAACGCTAAAAGCTGCGCCCATCTTCACATCGCTGCGGGTACACTAAGCTTATGAGAAGTGCCACACCACATTGACAAAATATTCTGTTATCTTATGAGTGATATGGTGTAGCCATCTATAGTCCGACTTCATCGCGGAACGGCACAAAACTTTGCTTGGCGGACGGCCATGGTCAATCCTGAACACTACCAGAATAGGGCTAAATGATTGCCAATCGGTTTTACCAGCTCAAAAACTACCACCAGTTCTTCATTACGTAGTGTAATACATCCACATATATATATATATATATATATATATATATATATATGAGAAAATATAATGTAAGATCACAGGTGTTCGTGCTTCGTTAAGTAGCTTTAAAATTATGCTTTGCCGACAAGAAAATTCGAGTCCGGCGGCACTTGATCACGACCCTGAGCAATCGTCATCTTTATCCTGACGACCCATGCCTTGCGGCTAGGCCAGAAAACACCGCATCTACCTCGCGTCTCGTGCGGACGCACGTGGCCTTCGTCGCAGGATCAGGAACGTGCATGACAAACACAGTGATGTACTCATAATTGTGTTCAGAGGCCTTCAGACTTCAGAGGCGGAGTTTCAACCGGCGACATACCTATAAATATGCGTCCTTAAAGAGCAATTTGGACTGCACGATAACAAGGATTGTTGCCATCGCAGAAAAAGCCTCTCGATTTAGTCTCCCCACAGACGGCTGGTTTTCTTAAGGCTGGCACACCGCTACTGTATATCGCCGTATGCTGGCGTGACGAACTTCTTGACAGTCGATAGCGGCCAAGGCCAGATACAAACAAACCCCAAAGACGACGAGGTCATGAACAACATCAACAACAAAACAACAACAACAATAGCAACGACAACAACAACCGTTCATAACCACGGTTGTCGCAGCACCATTGACGTCACTGGACGATGTGGCTATTAATAGCACCACAAAGCAATCCGTACAATAATTTCGCCTAATATTGATCCTCATTATCAGAGCTGCCCCGCCGCGGTCTGTCTGCTCCTTCTGCACATCGCCAGTTCAAAGTGTCGACCTATCCCGCAGAGGGTCAAGCCAGATCGGAGTCAAAGCAGTAGCCACTGTTGTCACCGCCATCATTGGCATTATCAGCGCGAGAACGCATTGTGAAAAAGAAAAACAACGAAATTGCAAGGCAACACGACAAGCACAACAAAAACGGCAATAATCGTGACGATGATGATGATGATGAAGACGACAACAACGACGATAGCAGCAGCATCATCATCAACAACAACAACCCTAACAGCAAAGCAACAACCACAACAACAACAACAACATTCATATTAACTACCAATACAGAAAGTGCAGTGGCTACCACCGACATGACTGTGCTGGTGCTACTGATTGCACCTGTAGCTAGGGTACGTCCACTGTTTCAGTTACTACGACCACGATCCCTTGGTCCCGTGGTAATTGAACATATAGGTCCGCATATGAACTGTATACAGTGGATTGCAGTGCTTTTCTCTCTTTTCACCCTCTCTCTATTTATATATCTATGTATAGCTCTCTCGTTGCTACGACTACTATTATTATATTTGCGCTGCCAAATGTGTATGTGTAGTATGTATATGCTTTATATAGATACACATATACTGATTACACACGGTGGACTTAAAGCCTGATTACCCGGCCAGCATGCTTTAGTTGCCAAACATTGGACCAATTTGCACACAGATGCTCCTTGCTTGCCGAGAGCTTGTCGCAAGTGCGACCAGACAGGCCATCTATACAATCACGTACTATCATCGGACGAATCACTAAATAACGACGAGAAAACTATCAGAAAGTTGCGCAATAAACACCCGCCAGCTCCGCGGAACTTGTCGTGGTCTCCCGAGCCTACCGGACTACTGGATGGCGTGATGACCACGAACAAAAACATCACTCGAGCGTTACGATCACTCCCCAAGAGTTCGTCAGATCGGCTAGAGTTCATTCGGCTCAGGTTGTTGACGGACCCGATGGTTAGGAGCGGCCGCCGTTAACCTTGCTAAGGCACTAGCTGGTGTGGCGGACGTCATGGCTACGTTCCGAACCGATGGAGGCCTCTAAAAAAAATCCGTTCGGGCTGACTCTCAGCCAAGATTTAACGTCTATGGGACTGCTTTTCGCATTGCTTCATAGACGGACCCCCATAAATACAAATGTGCAACGGTGGGGCTAGAACCCGCGCGCCTATGTGTCTCCTCCGGTCGCGAAGCGCAGACGCATGCCACCACGCCACCGGGCTCGACAGATGGAGGCCAACGAGCCACAGTCGGAATCTCTCGGCAAAGGAAAAAATGCTTTTTTAAATTTGCCTGTATAAGACTTTCCAAAATAACACGTTATCTCTTCCTGGATCGAGCAGTCACATTCATTTGTTCGAACTTTTGTGGAATTTATTTGGGTTTGTTCGGAAATGTTGCATTTTACGTGGGCTTCTTCTAAACAAAAAAATCCTTGTGACAGCGTAGAATGATCAAGTACAGAAGCCAAGTGCTCCACCGAAGTAAGCTATATTTATCTACTGCATTACGTATGCAGCTCTGGCATGTTCAAACACAAAAAATAAATCCCTACATTTGGGATCGAACCTGCGATCGAGTACATCAGAAGCCAATACATATATATATATATATATATATATATATATATATGTATATATATCGGTAATACTAATATCTATTGTGACCGACAAAAATCGTGCGAACCATTTCTGTCGGTTAGCTCGACCTATTCATGAATTACTGTTACTATTGCTGCAACCCTCTATCATTCACATAGCTGCTTCTACACAACGACGGGCAAATAGACACCATATAGTCATGATGGAAGACCTCCGCGTAATGCACTGACAAGTTCTGTGTCGGGACCATTTTAAACAAAATCGCCGCTAAACAATGCGTTCTTTCTCTTGGTAGTTGTATCCCGGACCTAATTACAACAATTAGGCTGGAGGTGCACGCCGTTGATGCCGCCAAGCGAATAACGTTTCACCAATTTGTGCCCTCGGACACTTCGTTAGAACTAAATTTAGTTATCTTTATTTACAAGAGAAATCATTTTGTGTCGTATAACTCACAGTTCTATTCGTTTACCTGCTAATAGAGTGCGCTATAGTGTTTGCGCTTCTTCTACACACGTTGTGCCATTAAGTGCAAGCAGGCCTACTTAGAACAGATATTACCAACAAACTGTCAAAAACTTAACGCAACGACAGTCTGTGGTGCACGAACACACTCAGAATGAGACATCTCAAATAGATAAATCTCTAATATTGACTTGTGGTAATACTCAATATAGTTGTTGGCGCTATAAATCAGAGTAACATAGAGTGGCACTCACTTGGCGTTTCAACGATATCCCTAGCGTCCACTGGCCTCGAGACTCCATAGCTGTTTCTGGCCATTAGTCGTAGCTTGTAGCCCATCGACGGGAGAAGATTCTGATACGAGAGCGTATACGATTGCTGAGCGCCGTTATCAAGGGCAACGACTGTATGCCACGGCTCCTCTTCGTTATTCGATGTCGCCGGCTTGACCTCGATGAGGTAGCCCGTAATGGGCACGCGGCCGTTGTAAGAGTTTCGCCAAGACAGAGTCGTGCTTATGGTCGTGCTCTTCATCATGAGATCAGTGGGCGCCTCGGGCGAGTTCTCCTGAGGTCCCGTCGTTACGTTCTTGCTAAGCACCGGCCCATACCCGCAGATGGTTTCCGCCCGAACGCTAAAGGTGTACGTGAGGTATTCGCGAAGGCCGCTCACGTGGAGATAGGTGACGTTTAACTTTTGGCGGACTTGCTTACTGAACTCATTGCCCTGGGAGTTAGACGTTTCGTATGTAAGCAGATAGTTCTGAATTACGCCGTTAGGGCTGTGTGGCGCGTTCCAGGAAACGAGCAACGAAGACATGGTTATCTGACTGAAGGTCAAATTGGTGACTGGCCCTGGCTTATCTTCCTGCGTCTGAACGACGAGAGCGTCGGAGCGTGGTCCGTCTCCCGCTGGATTGAACGCAAGGACTTGGATCGAGTAATTAGTAAAGCTCTCGAGGTCCATAAGCGTGTACTGGGTGGGTTCAACTGGAACAGCCTCTTTCATTTCCCGCCAGACACTGCCGTTGGCCATTCTGAACGCCGAATAGAAGATCTTGTACCCAAGGAGAGCACCGTTAAGCTCCGACTTCGGCGGAGATTTCCAAGTAACACGAATCTCCGTCGAGGACGTGGCTTCGGCCCTTACCGAGAGGGGTCTTCCGGTAGGTACGGCCTCGCCGACGGCAACTTTCTCGGTACGGCTGGCCGGGCTCTCTCCTTGCGCGTTAACAGCAAACACTCGCACTTCGTAATCTCTGTCCTTAACGAGGTCTTCGATCGTGATATTGTAAGAGTATTGGCCTCGAACCTCTTCCGAGCGACACTCCGACACCTGCACCCCGCTAGAAATGAGACACGCTAGTACGCGATAGCCGCGAAGTTGCGTTTGGGTGTCCCCGTTCCAATCAAGGTCGTCAAGCGGTGTCCAGGTGACTGTGATTGAGGTCGTGGTGTACGGTGTGACAACGATGCCACTGGGTGGCCGCTCTGGGGCTGCAGGCAACGTCTTGGTTCGATTAGACTCGATACTCCATCCACTCGATCCAATATCGTTGACTGCCTCCAGACGGAACTGATACACCGTGGAGGGTCGGAGGCCAGTTACGGTAAAACTCGTTACCTGGGGATCGATCTTCGTTGGGAGCGTTTTCCACGGCTTATGCGAGTAAGGCTCATACTGCTGCACCAAATAGTAGCGTAATGGCGCGTTACCATCGGCGCCAGGTGCCCACGTGAATGTCAGCTGGCGGGCCTGAATTTGTGATGGGGCAACGATGGGCGGGGATGGCGCCTGCGGTTTGTCTCTCGTCGAAGTAGTTAAAACTTGTGCTCGGACCTCCTGACCCCAGCCTTCCTTAGTGCGGGCCGATACGGAGAAAACGTAGTACTCGTTCGGCCGTAATCCAACGACCTTGAGCGTACGATCCATGGGACTCACTTCCTTATTCGTGAAAATCAGTTCGATGCCTTGCTTTAGAAGAGCGTGGGCAACTCGATACCCAAGAATCTCGCCATTTGGTTCCTTGGGAACGTCCCAAATGATACGAGCACTCGTTGTTGATACGTCGGGAAACGAAACGTTCGACGGCTCACCGGGAACTGAGGACAATATAGAGAAACTAAACGTTAACAGACCATAATACGTACGTGCATGTATACCTACGGTATAAAGTTGATAAATATATATATATACAGTCCCTGAAAAAAATATAGGGCCACCCATTTTTGTTACATTTCACGCATTTATTATAACCAATCGTGTTAAAATCACAGTGATACATGCTCACAGAGTAACAGCGAATACTTCTATCGACATTTAGGGTCTCGGATTACTTTGAACCACGAGATTTTCAATTTGGCACAGCTACACCGCGAAAAAATTATAAGGCCACTAGCAAGATACCTGTTTTAACAAATTAATTAAGCAGATCAATGGCATTTGGGCTAATTTCACGGCATTTAGACTATACATAGTACTCAGTGAACTTCCTATTAAGTCAGATAACCTCAAAAGTGCGGTTTTGTATAGTGTTAAACGAATTTTGGATGCCGTTTTGCAAGAGCTCGTCCCAAGCCTCGAAAATTGTTTTTATCCGTGTAAACTTTTTGTTCGAGCCAGCTGCACACATTCTGGATCATATTAAGATCAGATGAGAGTGCAGGCTAGCGAAGGAATTCAATGTGACGTTGGTCGAACCAGCTTCCGATCAGCCTGGCGGTGTGAATCGGGGCGTTATCGTGTGTAAAAACGAAGTCTGGCCATCCCATCAGCTTAAAATGCGCCAATTGCTCTTTTAGCAAATCCCCGTATCGCGTCGAATAAACACGACCGTCTAAAAACACAATCGATGACTTTGTATAATATCCGACAGCAGCCCAGATCACCACTAAACCGCCACCTAAGTGACGTTTTGACAAAATTCGTTCTTCCTTGCGGACATCGTGCGAATAATAGTAAAATCGATCCGATTCATCAAAGTTAAACTTTTTTCATTCGAAAGGAGCGCTCTGTGTCACTCAGTGGTCCATCACATCGTATCGTGGGCACTCAGTGGTCCATCACATTTTATCGTGGGCGAAGTCAAGACGAGCTTTCATCGGTCAGCGGTCAATCGTTGTTTTTTCTTGTGTTTTTGCCAATTTGTCTTCCTGAGGAAGCTTTGCACAATTTCGCACTTTCGTTTGCACGTCGGCCGCCGCCGCAATTGCCCTCGCCGAGGGCGTAGAGTTCGACGCTTTCTTCAGAATTGCAGCTTGTTTCGTTCCGAAATAAAATTTGGACGCCCGGAACTCCTTTTTTTACGGCGTATTTTTTACCTAAATGAACAAAGTTATTTACTACTTGGGCACAACGCCCCAATTGACAGGAAATTTTGCGATTAGAGAGGCCGATGTCTTTATAAGCCTTGATATGGGCCTTTTCTTCACCCATGAGGCGCCAGTCTAAGCCTATCGTTTCAACAAAGAAAAAACTTCTGGTAGGAGGTCTGCCTTTGTTTCTGTCGAGCCGTTAGATGAGCCCAAATGTCGTTATTCCGTTTAATTAACTCGTTAATACATGCATCTTGCTAGTGACATTATCATTTTTTCGCGGTGCAGCTGTGCCAAATGTGGAAATCTCGTGGTTCAAAGTAATCCGAGACCCCAAATGTCGATAGAAGTCCTCGTTGTTACTCTGTAAGCATGTATCACTGTGATCTTTACACATTTGGTTATAATAAATGCGTGAAATGTGGCAAAAGTGGGTGGCCCTATATTTTTTTCAGGGACTGTATATATATATATATATATATACGACTTTGGTTGATTTATGATTCACTTAAAATATACAACTAAATACAAATTCACCCTCCTATATCAGGGATGCTTGGAGCAGCGGCATGTAAACACATGCTTATATATATATA
The DNA here is from genome assembly GCA_003439945.1 of Dermanyssus gallinae. NCBI lineage: Eukaryota > Metazoa > Arthropoda > Arachnida > Mesostigmata > Dermanyssidae > Dermanyssus > Dermanyssus gallinae. Next base: position 29,596 of record QVRM01003518.1, on the reverse strand, counting down.
TATATATATATATAATTTTTTTTTGTTTAAAGGCGAACACTGCCGAGTATGCAAACGTATTGTAAATTATTAATAAATCATCACAATATTTTATATATATATATATATATATATTGCGTTCCGAACAACCGCAATCAAGGAATCGACTAATACGACAAAGCAAATGAGAGCTGACGACCAACAAGTCTTACCATCCTCGAAGGTAGTGGCCAGTACGGGTTGGCTAAGAGGTCCGTCTCCAGCCGACGTGAAGGCTAGCACTTGAATCGAGTACGTGGTGAACTTGCGCAGCTCGGTTAGCGTGGTCGAGTAGGCAGTCTTCTCGATGCCGGCATCGATCACCTTCACATGCGGCTTGACGGAGTTATGCTTGAGGGGTCGGTAGGAGATTTTGTAGCCGAGTATCTCTCCGTTGCGGTAGTGCTTTTCGACGGGCTGCCAGCTGACGACGATCGTCGTGGATGTGGTGGCCTTGCCCTCGAGACCCGTCGGACTTACGGACGGCGGCGCTTCGGTTGTATTGGCCGTCGAAGCGTTCGACCAGGGACTCGAACCTACGTCGTTGACGGCCGCCACGATCACCTCGTACTGACTGAATGGGTCCAGGTTGCGGATGACGAAGCTGTTCGCGTTGTGGTCCGTCAGCAGCTCGGAGCGATACTCGTCGGCGTGCGCATCTTCCAAGGTAAACTTTCGGTGTGAAATGTTATAACCCTTCGGCACGCCGCACCAGTCCGCCTGTAGCAGTGGCGTCCAGCGGACACGAAGAGCTGTCGCGTTCACCGAGCGCACGGTGACGTTTTGGGGCGGCTTGGTGGGCGGCGCCTGGAGTGTCTCGAAGAACTTCGTTGCCGGCGACGGTTCGCTCTCGCCGACGATGTTTTCGGCCACCAGCCGCAAACGGTACTCGGTGTACGGTATAAGGTTCGGCACGGTGATGCTATGCGTCGACGCCGCAACCTCCTTGGTTCGTCTTCGCCTATCGACCTCAACTCGGTAGTCGAACAGCGAGTTCCACGACGACATCTTGTCACCCTTGCTCACCTCTGCGCCTCGGCCCTGTTGGCTTTGCACGTGCCAAGTCAGAATCGAGGAGTTGCCATCGAAGCCCGGGCGAAACTGCAGAACGACCGACGTCGGACCGATATTCGATACGGCGAGATTCGAAGGCGGCTCTGGCAGTACGGGAGGGATCCCAGACTGAATCGACGCTGCCACGGGTGGACCGCGACCGACAATCGTGCTGGCCGATATCTCAAAGATGTAGGACGTCAGCGGTTTTAGGCCCGAGATGAAAACGGTCCGAATCTCCGACTTCACGGTTTCGGTAATCTTCGTTGTAATATCGTTTTCCTCCCAATAGTCGATTGCATAGTCTGAATCGCATTAAAGAAAAAAACATTATATATATATATATATATATATATATATATATATATACTTGATCATAGAAACCGTATGACTTTCATTGCGCTCTCATTTCGAGGAACACAAATCAAAGCAATCGTATTTCTAAAATAAGTCTTCTAGTCCAAATGCATAGCAATTAAGTAGTTGTTGAATAGTCCTGCAAGTACAATCGCTAGGTAGATCTGAAAAGATAGCTTTAAATTCTGATTACATGAAGTTATGTACCCATACATAGATGTCTACTGTAATCGTGCTTAAGTGTGTACGAATAACCAACAAAATTATTATTTATTTTGGTTGACATAACCGGCTACAGTTTCCGGTGTATATACAGGAACACGCACATGGTACAAGCATGTTGACTCAAAGAAACAGTATATAGTATACACTTTGCATACCAAGAATAATTCCGTTCGGCTCCTCTGGTGGCTCCCAGAGCAGTTCGAGCGAGGAATCCAGGACATTTTCGAACGTCATACTCTTTACGAGTCCGGGTATGTCCTGCTTCGTGCAGACGGTAAGTCCTTGACTTCGAGGGCCGTCACCCGCCGATGTATAACAGAGAACGGTAATATTGTACGAGCGATACTTCGCCAGACCGGGAAAGATTTCCTCTTGATCGTCACGGGGGTCTCCCGTGGATGGCCCGACCCGAATCGACTTTTCCACGACTCCATCATACCAGGCCTCCACCTTGTAGCCCTGGTTGATACCGTTAATTTGCTGCGGATCGGGTGGGCTCCAAATCACCTAGAAAATGCCGGGAATGCCGTTAGCCAAATACTGTCACATCTCTACAGAAGCATAAGAAAAGGCAATACACTCAGGGAATATAAATATATGTGAAGTCTCTAAAACCTAATTAAGTTATGGCATGAAAAAACGAGAAGATAATCAACCCATCTATATATATATATATATATATATATATATTTGTTTTTTTTGCGATCTATTTTTGTGGAGAAGGATGAATGCTTTTACGCACTATTGCAACGAGTGCATAGTGTTCCCCCTCTCGAGCAGTGTGGAGCTCGACCACAGCAGTTAGATGTTAGTCCGCCAACACCCCTACCCACTAAACACACCTTCCCCCTTTAGCTTCACTCTCTAATGGTCTAGATACCCATATAACAGTACTATAGGCTGTAAACAATACTATGAGCCGAATATATACACACTACTAGCGCAAACGCAGGCAACTTGGCTAATTAATTACAAGTTGAAGGGCAGCCTACCTTGATGTGCGTTGAATTTATAGCGTACACCTGCCGAAGAGTTGGTGCGCTCTGTGGGGGCGCCTCCTTTGTTCGCACGATGACGGGTTCCGAAAACACGCCGACACCTTTTTCGTTGAACGCTGCCACACGAACCTGTGAGAATACCCCAAATTCGACACACAAATTAAGCAAAAGCACAAACAATATGTGGAAACAAGAAGCTAACGCAACTACATAAATTCAGGACTTTGGGGAAAAAGTATCTTCTAAGTATCTAATATTTCCAAAATACTCAAAATAATTACGCTCAAATGCAGTTATCTAATTGATTATAACATTTCGCAGTTTAGTGGCAATTTTAGGTCACTAAAGTGCACGTGAACGCTCATAGAGTTATTCAGATTTAAAATATAGAAGATTACCTCTATTATATATTAACGACCTTCGTCTTCATCGATAAATACCTTGTTTAATCTTCGGGACACCCTTCGGGCGATTAATACATGGCTTGCTACTACAAGCGACTCTCCATAGCCCTCTATTAAGCATCCTATTTATATAAAGACCTTCGTCTATCAAATACCTCCTCTGCTCTGCGGGAAAAAAACTAAAGCGATCTATGCATGACTTGCCGCTACAAGTGAATATCTATGGCTGACGCCGAATAAAGTGTCTCTCATATATATATATATATATATATATAAGTACCTCGTATGTCTGCCACACGATGAGCTCATCGAGGATGAAGGGCAGCTGTTGACTGGCGTTGACGCGTTTCTCCGCCTCGTTCGATCCCGAATATCCGGCCAGTTTGTAGCGGATGGCGTAGCCCAGGATCTCGCCGTTTCGGTCGCCCTCCGTCGGCGGACTCCACTGGAGAACGATCGACGTCGGACTTCGGGCGGCGACGACCAAGTTCGTGGGCGGCCCGCCGGGCGCCTCAGCCGGCAGCACGATCGTATTGGCCGCCTGACAAGGCTGGCCGAGCCCCACGGCGTTCTTGGCCCGCACGCGGAACTGGTACGGCACCGACGGCTTGAGCATGCCGACCAGCAGCCACGTAGTGTCGGCCGATATGTTGTTCTGGTGCTCCTTCCAGCGGACGAGCAGATTCGAGTCCTCGCTCTGATTCGACTGCAGCGGCAGCTCGCGCCGCTCGAGTATGTAGGACGTGATCGGTGAATTTCCATCGAAGCTCTTCGCCCACGACACGTTCACCGTTTTCGGAAACTCATCGACGAGCGTCACGTGCACGAACGTCGGCGGATGAGGCAACTCGATGACGTCCAGACGCGCCGTACGCGAGTCGTTGCCTCCGGCAGAGGTCACTCGACAGGTGTAGTTACCTATATAGCGTATATATATATATATATATATGTATAGGGTAGCAAAAAACACCATAGACACCGTAAGTATTTGTATTTGTCGAGCCCGGTAGCGTGGTTCATTCGTCTGCGCCACGCAACCGGAGGAAACGCATAGGTTGGCGGGTTCGAGCCCCACCGTTGCACATTTGCATTTATGGGGGTCCGTCTTTGAAGCAATGCGAAATGCAGTCCCGTGGACGTTAAATCTTGGTTGAGGGTCAGCCCGAAAACTTTAAGTATTTGTTGTATATATATATATATATATATATATGCAGACATGGGCGATAGCCTTTTCTGCAAAATGCTTTGAATAGTTACAATTGTTTGAATTTGTGTAATTATGAAATTTCAAGCTCAATAAAGAATAATTGGACTTAAATAAATTTGCCGTCCGGAGAAGACGGTCCCATACACATATATATATATATATATATATATATATAAACGGTCCGAAAAGAAAGCTGGGCGTCAATTGCCCTATCGGATGCAGATCGATACAACTCACCTTAGCGGTGTTTGTATATATATATATATATATATAAACATACATACATATACCGATCTCAAAAACAACTTCGGTTATAAGACGCACAGATTCTCTGAAGGATTTAAATCAACAAGGGAGGCAAAACCAGATATATTGCTTATTCACATCAAAGTATATCAAACGTGTTAACAGACATTAACACTGCCATTATGCGTATGCCTATGCGTATTACGCCTACAATCGACACTAGAAAGTCTTCAAAATAATAGGCAAAGTGTTGGGTGGCGCGGGTTTACTCCATCTCCCATTTCATCCTTTTCTTTCTTTCTTCTTTGTCGCAAAAGTGCGTAGTGCAGGATAACCACGAAACCATTACGTGTTTGTATTGCGCGTGCCACAACGGCACGAACGCGGAAGAAGAGCTAAGATGAAGCACGTACCGATATCGGTGTTTCTTGCCTGCTGAATGACCAGAGCTCCGTCACTTCGCATGAGCACACGCGAGTTCGCCTGCAGAGGTCGCCCATTAAACAGCCACGTCATCTCGGGCTCGCCGCCACCCTTGGCGTCGCTTTGCACGCCGCACTGCAGGACGGCGTTGTTGCCCAGGATCACCCGGCTGTCGATCGGCGGGCGTTCGATTCGCGTCCTGCTCAGAACCGTAACGTACGCTGAGGCTTCCGTCCGTCCCGCCGAGTTGCTCATCTCGCAGGTGTACCGGCCGGTGTTGTTGACTTCGGCGCGCGCGACTGTCAGCGACCTCGTGTCGGGGTCGATCCAGAAGCGGCCCTGCGTCTCGAGCGGTTCCTGGTCGTTGAACACCCAGCGGACGCGTGGGTGCGGAGCCCCAGTGGCGTTACACTCGAGCGAGAATGTCTCGCCGGCCAGTGCCGTCACGTTCTGCGGCCGCCGAACGAACATCGGCTGGAGCCGCTTCACGTTCACCCACGTCGAGCTCATATCCTCGCCCACCCAGTTGACGGCCAGACATTGGTATACGCCGCCGTCGTCACTGTTGTTCACCTCGAGGTAGGCGCCACGCTGTTCCAGCCGTTCGCCGTTCCGAAACCAGGTGATCTCCGGAGGTGGGTGACCGGTTGCGTTACAGCTCAGACCTGGCCCAATGAATCAACGAATCGCAAGACAAGTGTAACGTTAGCTGCGTTAGTTAAGTTGTCGTCGTTAGTTAAGTTGTGGGGGCACATTCGATCTCGCATACCTACGTTCCCAAATACTGCCACACTGGCATAGAGATGCTCATAGACACGCAATCGGCTCTTACGAGTTGTTACAAGATGAGTGCGCTTCTATATATGTATAGGAGCAATATGTTTAATTCTGCACATTTGATCATATGGCCGCTATTTATGCCTGGCGTGCAACCACTCCTCCTGTCATTCTACGGGCAACGACGTCGACACAGCGTTAGGGGAAAAAAAGGTTATGTGAAACGCCGAGAGCTACAAGTGGTAACAAGTTGACCGGTTGGGCCTTTGGGTCCCGTACCAAGAGAGGATCCGGTATCGATGGCCCGCTCGGGGGGCATCTGTCGCACAACGGGCGCAGTTGAGACGGTCACGTTACAGAACGCCGACTCAGAGTCCTGCGGCCCGTACGATGTCTGAACGAACACGCGGCATTCGTAGATGCCGGCGTGATCCTGGCTCAGTTGGTCAAGAATGAGCGATCTATTTCGCGCCTCGAGCAGGAACGGCAGGCCGGAGTATTCCAGCTCGATTCCATCCTTGAACCAAAGCGTGCGCAGTTGCGAAATCGGATGGGCGTTGGCGACACACTCGAGCACGTGCACCTCACTGGGCACAGCCATTACCCCCACCGGCGGCACGCTTAGGTCGACTCGGTCGGGAGGCGCCAGGACGATTTTCGGGCCAGGGTTGAAAACGCGACTTGACGAAACCTGTTTTCCACAGCATGAACAGGGCAACAGACAAACGATTAAAAAAAATAGCATACACTAATAGTACTCTAGTACTAAAATAAACGCTTAATTCTATTAACCCTAATAATATATATATATATATATATATATATATATTTAAGTGATTGACAGACATTGACAGCACTAAGGCAGACGCATAGTTCAAAGGTCCATTCCGTCGACTTTTGCTCGACTCCAAACGTCGATGTGCCGGAGAAAAGCGATTCCTGTAGCTTTACTAAAAGCCGACTATGTTTCGAATTTCCAACCTTCTTTACAGATAGTCGAAGAAACCCCATTTCCCCATTGAAATTTTCCCTATTATTAAACTAGCAACAATACCTGTAGGAAATGCGCATCAGCATACCAGATATAAGCGATGATAAGTGGCGCCTATTGGCATGCCTCGTATAGATGTTACATGTTGTAAATTGAATAAAACATAAGTATTTGAACGAATGATAGACTTTGAGCAGCGCCACTGAGACTGCAAGCATTGAGTGAGCATAGGTGATTTGGTCTATACACAACTGACACAAGAATGTCATCCGAATTGAATATTAAAACAAACAAGCTTACCTTAAACTCGATTGGAGGGCCCTCGATCTCGCCGCCTGTTACGTGGTTCGTAAGCAGAAGTCTGAAAGGCAAAGCACAATGCAACAGACAAAAAACACAAGTGAATTTCTCCATCAGGTATCAATACATACTTGTACTCAGGAAATGCGTAAACCTATAGCTAAAATGCCTATTTTTCCTCCCTCACGTTCGAGACAATAAGAAGCTCCACATAGGACCAAAAACACCGAAGGCATTTCTATGAATCTATAAATAGTTCAATTGAATAATGTATAAAAGGTGCAATAGGCTGTAAACTGTTGAAATCAGTCTTTCGGCTTGAATAAATATATGTATATATATATATATATATATATATATATATATATATATATATATATATATATATATATATGCAAATGGAACAGTTGGAGCGACAATTGTCTCCCGAGAATCTCCTATAAGTACATGTATATATCCATATATATACACAAGAGGAGTCGAAGTAAGCCTACGGGTAATATCACAATTTTGTCATTGTCACAAAAATTCTCCAACTTCTTCGAGTCATTGACAGCTTAAAATATGTGGCGCCCACAAATCTGCTGTAATCCGGCTGTTCCTGATGGAATAATGGTTGAGAACTGAATGATGCGAAACGCTACAAATATCACATTTATCTAAGATAAGAGACGTTTGTTTGGGGCCTCGCGCTGCTGTATGAGCTTAGATAAACATACAGAAGAAAATCGCGATCGATAAGACAAATCCTTTAACAATTTGCACTCCATGCTGCTTTCCGACAGAAGTAATCCTCACGTTAACGGACAGCAGACGCCTGGGTGGGCCGAGATAAATATATTAATAATAATCAATTGAAACATCTAGGTATCCACATATGTACAGTGCAATGGGTGAAGGCATTTTTGATGCTGCTCAAAATTTATTTGTAATATAAATGTAATCGTTGGTGGCAAACAAATGATGTTCTGAAAATAACATAATTATCTCACCATTCAAATACGTAGTATTGAAACATGGTGCACTTGACATCGATTATAAAATTAACGACTGAATTTTACTGACTCTCTCTTAAACACGGGACATAGGCATATATATTTCGTCTGATCTTAGTTTTATTTCACATCACCACGGTTTTAGAGAGATCATTGCGCATTATACATACTACCTTCCGCTGTCTCGCTTTAACGGTACCCCATGTGTACATTTGCCTTTATAAATATATTGTTCTTCCCAAACGTACATATTGCAACTCTGTCTGGGAGCCCAATATGTCTAAGTACAGAAAGCTAATGGAACGCGCCCAAGACACGTTCCTGAGACGCCTGCGGAAAGTTCGTGAAAGGATTGTTTGCTCGGCGGATGGCCAAATGGGCGCATGCAAATTCAAATAGCACTCGCCTATTTGGCAATTAGGTTAATTTTTCTTTCAGAGGTAGTATATTGAAATATGACTATGATACCACACACTTTTTTATGTGATAATAAAGGTGACTAATTAATATTAATAATAATAATAATAATAATAATAATAATAATAATAATAATAATAATAATAATAATAATAATAATAATAATAATAATAATAATAATAATAATAATAATATGCCGACCGCTGCTGCACCTGCCGCCAATGTCAGCTCCATCAAAGCTGCACTCACGCACGAAGTATATGTGCGAACATAGAGAACGCCAAATCTCTCTTGTTGTTGTTATATCTGGGCCACAGGAATGCCTGTACGGCATCATAGCAACAGTCAGAGTGACATCTTCGGTTAAGAGTAGCAACGACAAAAGTGCATTCGGCGTGAGAAAACAATTCTAAATTAAATATTATCAGCTAGAGCTAGCAATTGAAGCTAGTCACTGCTAAACCGGCAAGTTTGGAAAGCGCCTGATTATTAGAAAATCCAATCTGAAATAACCCACCACAGCATCAACAACAAAAACAATATCGTTCATCACGATCAATGCACTGCTGTCACCGCGCTTCTGTAGACAAGATCACAAGGGCCCTTTCTAACAAAGCAAGCAAATAAAATGCGAGGCGAAGCAATAGCAGCAACGATCGTTTAACCCGAGATTCTGTCTTTTGTGCATCAATTCCAGCCCGTAATCGTTCCAAACAAATACCCTAGGATATATGGCAAGCGGCCATGGTCCCAACAGCCAAAGAAAACATAAAACTATATCACAAACAGTAAATAGTTAACTATGAAACCACTTCACAGCAAGCATATATATACATATACATACATATATATATATATATATATATATATATATATATATATATATATATTGCAGCTCTGTGAAAGGCAACAGACTTCATTGCCATGAGTCGCATAGTTAACTATGAAACCACTTCACACCAAGCATATATATATATATATATTGCAGCTCTGTGAAAGGCAATAGACTTCATTGCCATGAGTCGCATTCAACATAGCGATTTCGTCATCTGTCCTTTGATGAATTAATGCGTTCTTTAAAAAAGAATGCAATTGTAGCAGTCGATGCTTTCAATGACGTTAAATGAACAACACAACGCTATACACAATAATTCCCGCTACTATCATAATATCAACAAAAAATGCCTGCTATCATATTTCCAATAATAAAGTACCATACGTACACTACTAATACCGGAACGATAACAAGGGTATCTAGATGTCTTAACATCTAAGGCGTTGAAATACAGCGACTACATGACTGAATTGGCGAACTGGCATTAACGTTGTTATATTGATTACAATTTAAACGAAAATCGGCCAATCTAAAAGCATCGCTTCGAAAGGGGTAAGTTTCGTGCGTAAAAATCGAACTCCCAACTTTCGTGCGTCAGAGTCGCCGGCCATATACGAGTACTGAACTCGACGCCTCACTTTATGCCAAATAATAATAATAATAATCGTAAAACGACACATTTGAATGACAAAAAATGCCGAAAGCTGAGTTTTGTGAACAACCAAACTAAACGATCATTAAAAAACTCTACAAAAACAATTTACTTAGGCGCAACTTGAGACTGCAGCGCGCAGGAGATCCATAGAAAGACGGACGGGCGCGGTGGTTTTTAGCTGCCGCTTTAACGCCGCCTTTGGCCGCCCGCAAAAATAGTGCTGGTCATACTCGATTTGACTAATGGATCTAAGAACAGGCGGATATATTGGGTATGCTGCCGACGTAATACTAATAACAATAATTATAGCAATCAAACAAGTAATCATAATAGCAGGCAAAATGAGTTATTGACTTAGTGCTTCGTCACGACGATCACTCGACCCAGGCATGGTCAATCGCATCAAGCGACAGCAACGAGAATAATCATCAGTTCAAACATGATAATTCATAATGCGAGTAAAGGTACACCGAACACAGGTTCCGTACTACAGCGGAAGAAAAACCATAACGCTACTGCATGTCGCCTGCCTCATTGCTAATTATCGATACTAATTCGTTCTGTGGTACAAGCAGACGCTACCAAGCGTTGCACCGCTTGTGGATATAAAGATAGAAGACGCGAAGATAAAAAAGAAAATGAGGTAGCCGAGAGAAATTTGCACAATCGGCCGCTAACGTAGTCATGTAAATCTCGTATATTTGTTTTTTTTTTTAAGTTTCACATGTGTGTCTGTGTGTGTTAATGATTTATAATTCATCATACTGACACGCGACTTTTTTGCGCGAGGCCAAGCCTTAGGCAGTTTGGACATGTCCAGTGTCTATCCTTCGGAGAGTGCTATCCCGGCCTATAAATGACGCGCTCTCGTGTTGCTAAGCGGTTGCTAGAATTAAAAACATTTTTTAAGGAGGTTGTTTTTAATTCTAAACTATCCTCCGTCCCCTACGGGCTTGGTACTTAACCTGAGGTATATCTTCAATGCACCGAGGGCCGGACATGTTAAGATATCTAGGGTTTCCCCAACAGTCCTTGTGATAGCATGGCCGCTGACTCTCAACGGTATGGTTTATCATCTATTCTCAATGAGCATCGCTCAAAGAAAATTCGACCAACAACAGGGATCGAACCGGCGACACCCCGGTAGATGACAACCATGACTAGCGCACTAGTCCCCTAGACCACGCCGCCACATTAGCGGTTGCTGTTGTTGCTGTTTTTATTATGTCACCTGATAGAGGCTGATAGAGGTTTTACAAACGTTTTCCAGTAGCAAAATCTGGCGACGTTGACTTGTTTCTTCGGCATCGACAATAGACGATTAGACGCGTGCGAGACATGCCATTATCGTACTCAAGCTAGCTTGTGCGACGATGCGATACATCGACGACCAACCAACCAACCGCAGATCGATGTGGTTTACAGCAGTGCAGAGCAAATGCGCAGCATTTTTACAAGCGCCAGCAACAATCTGCTTTACTAGGTATGCATAAGCAGCTTCATCGCCACCATCATACACGCAAATGCTCATTCTAGTCGTACTCGAGTCGGTGCAACTCTAGTTTGAATCTTCGGTGCTAATCGAATGTTGTGGCTGTTGTTGTTGATGATGTTTTTATAGTAGAAGACCAGAACGGCCACGAAACGCAATAAGGAAGAATAACCTTTAGTCTGCGCTCGGCAAATATTCGAGTTAGGCGAGACTCTAAACGCAGATACGATGGCTAATAACTGCCCACAACTAACGGAGAACAGAGAGCGAAGGAGAGACATTAAAGCAAAGCCGACATGAAAAGCGACGACAAGTTCATCGACGACTAAACCAGCGGCATCGATCGGCATTATTCACAGCAAAGACAACAACTACAACAATAACAATAATAATCAATTACACGATTAGTGGCGTAGAATAACAATAATAAGCAAGTAAAGCGTGATAAACCTGGCGCAAATGTTCATACCTTACAACTGAACATTTTAATAAATAATAATATTAAAAAATATTAGGAGTCAGTCAGTTAAAATTCGCTGAATAAAAATACTTCATTCCAACAATGAAGTTCGGATTATTGGGGCAAATTTTGAAATGTATCTCATATATACTGTGTAAGGGCAGTCGATCATCTCTTTTGCCACTTTCGAGCATACTTTGAACAGGACACACCAAAATACTCTAAAGAGAAGGAATTTTCTCATTGAAAGAACATTGAGCGGAGACTATTAATATATATATAATATATATATATATTTCTCTTTGATGGGTCCGCTCAATGTTATTTCATTGAAAAAAATCTTTCCTTTAGATTATTTTGCTTTTCTAGCAAAAAGCCAACGTAACTTTGATGTGTCCGTTTAAAGTAAGCTCAAAAGGAGCAAAAGAGATGATAATCTTAAGACACAAGGTTAGATCTATAAAGTGGGTGAGGCAAAGTCCCTACAAAATAGCAGTCTTTGTAACCAAAAAGGCCTGTGTTTGTACGCGTTTGTGCTGGGATTTCTCTCGTCGTTTCTAAGAAGAGGCGAGAAAGGTCATTTTCAGTGAGCCTGTGACGCTGACATGGTCATGTTTACATAGACGACTCCTGTTGAAAGTTGCTTGCCTCCACGCTATTCAGGATCCATTGAATGGTGTGGAGCTGCCCACTAACTAACGGAACTGGATTTTTGACTAGCTCAGACTAATATGGTGATGATAATAATAATAGATGCATGTCTAACGAGATCACTGCGCGAGCATTAATTAGAAACGGACGGTCGCCGAGCGTTGCGCCTAGCAGCAGAACCAGCGCAAGCTCGAAGACGATGGTGACTTCGGTCACCATCTAGCGTAAACGGGTAAGCCGCTGTATTTGGCTACATTGAACTGAACTTATATGAACTCGTAAGCGTATTCACATGAAAGTCTAACGTAGGTGGACCTAACTGAAGTCTCGTGTTGCGCCGGTACTGTTGTCAAAATCAACCTCAACACTGCAAGGGTTGAGGTTGATTTTGACAACAGTAGCACAACAACAGCGAAGAAGGGGGGCGGTGGTGATTTTCTCTCGCACAGGCTCAGACAGGGCAGACCGAATGAACGGAAAGACACGTACTCTGACGTGAAAACGATGAAGACGACGACGGCGACGAACAAGAGCAATCGAAGCCGGCCTACACCAAAATAAACAGCGTGACCGTGAAAAGCAAACCAAGAAGGGTACCACCCACCACCGCGAGAGACAAGAAGAGGAAACAAGGAAAAAAACGGTTATGACTAGATCGTCAACCGGTACTCGGTTTCGTAATGGCAAATAAAGATCCGCGTACAGTTGTTCAATTCAGACAGAAATAAGCATAAGAGGCATACTACACAGAGCGAATTACTCCTCTGTCACCTCTCAGAGAAAGAGAGGATGACGTAGACAGGGTACGATCGAACGAAATATGGCCATTGTGTAACGCTTAAGTTCGCGGTCGTTCGACCCTGACGGCCATCGTCTTAGCAGAAGTGATCAAAAAAGTCACCAGAGATGAAGTTGGCTCAACCAGGTGTTCTTCTATTGGTCGCATTTCGTATTGTCGTCTCGAGTTGAAACAGCTCAACGCAGCACTAAGTAATAATAATAGTGGCTGAAATACGGGACATTTGCCGGAAAAGAGCGGTTTTTCGCTCTCCCAGACGGTGACGACATGGGATAGATCTGACTCTTTAGCGGCCCCTTGTAGACACTAGTTCTCCCTGACGCCCATAAGGTGTAGCTAAGATAAACTGGATACGAAGGGATGCTGGAGTTTTCCCTGGCCTGAAGTCTGCCTCGCCTCTATGTATGCATTCTTCAAGAACCAGCAATCAAAGAAGGCTAGTAAGTTGAGCTGTGAAAGCGTGAACTTCTCCAATTATCCAGATCCCACCATCATGCTCTGCTCTTCCCATTTTGTGTAATCGTAGTCACAACTAGAGTTTCTGCCTCCCACCACCAAACTACTATGAGGCTACGTTATCACCATGATTCCTGTGACTACGATTTCGCTTGATGCCTTTCGCTATCCATGCATCCACAGCTACGCGACGCGAACCGCTCTAACAAGTCGCAAAATGCAGCCCTGTGCAGCAGCACCACCGCTGATCTTCAACAGTGGCAGCGGGCACACCAGGAGCAGTAGAGACGTAACGCCAGCAACAAGAATGCTAGAAGAAGAAGAAGAACCCACACCATGATATGTCGGCGATCTAACAGCATATGCTGTGCTGGGCGTGTCTCAGCGCACAGCGTCGCATTTTGCTTCCTTCACGTTTGCTGTACAAAAATGATCTACCTTCTCCCGGAGCAGACGAGAAGAAGAGGAAAAAGATGAAGACGAAGCAGAAGAAGAACAACAAGGGGAGGGAGAGAAACATGGCAGCTTGCCAGGCCATAACCGCGATTCCATGGAAAAGGGTATGCAAGGGGCACGAAGAATTTGTACCACCGCATTGCGCGCGCCACCGACCGACCACTGTCCAGCTGGTTCGCGGAACACTTTCGCTAGCGTAGTATCATCTTTCAGTGGTCAGTCTGTATGTCACGTATGATTGTATATCATATATGTACGTGTGTATGTATGTATGCATGCCTTCTTTCCTGTGTGCTCCTCATTACATGATTAAGCTTCTTCCTTGATCGATTCCAATCTAGCCTAGTTGCCACCGTATTAGCGAATTCCCACACGTAGCTGCTCTACAAATGCTCTGCCGACACGGAGATGCATACCGGAGGCACAAACAGACACACGAAACGAAGCGTCTATTAATTGCCCTCACTTTGATGCATTCCGGACTGTTTACGCAGTGGGTATGCACGAGGTTGCTACTGCTTCTGATACTGTCGCTGTTGCGCGAGATACTGCAAATCACTACTGTGTCCCTTCGCACAAAGCACTGATTAGTAAATCAGTTGCACTCGGCATAATAGTAATGCATAGGTGGTTAGTAGGACAAGCACAGTGTAACAAATGCTATGACCGATGCTTCAACTTCACTAAGCTCACCTGAAACTAACGGGTGTGAATTGAACGATTTTTTTTTCTCGCTCCCGTGGGAAAATTGTATCGTAACAATGTCGACACGGGTAAGACACGCGCGTCAGCGACAATAATGCCCACTTTGAAGCGAGAGCTCGCTTAAATTTTGCAGATTCAGCTTAAAGTTGTTATGTAGCATAGTGGTGATGAATACGAGCCATTTTACTAGTGGTTGTGATAACAGCGGCAACGGCAAGAATAGAGCTGCAGAAATAGCCGTAGTATTTATGTATGGAAATATCGGCATGAACGACCGTTCGAGCCCTCTCTCTATATATATATATATATATATATATATATATATATATCACACTGTAAAGACGACAACCGTAACATTATCATCATCGACAGCAAAAAACCAACAACAACATTGCTAGCAAGGCCCATAGTAACTAACCCCGTTGCCGCCTTGATAGATCAAACGACAAACGGCGCATCATAATGGCGGATCATATACGTATGCGGGTCGAACACAATTACGCTGCCTCGGTTTGACTCAAAGAGGCCAAACGAGGTCGTTCTATATAGCAACTAGGTTTCTCAAGTTGTGTGTTACATCTCGTTAACAAGACCCAGAAAGTGGGAGGCCGGCGTGCCTATATGGAAACAAGGTTGCCTTTCTAGCAAGACCTATAGTACTTGCTTTCCTTGCGGCCGCCTGGCATGTGCAAACGGAGCACAAAGGGAGATGGACGAGAACATTAATTTCAGACATCACGTTGACACGTTGGCTCGAAACAAACAGAGAGACAAACTAACGGGCTCGCGTGCTCAATATCCGACATCACTCCAGAGCATAAATATATATATATATATATATATATATATATGTGTGTGTGTGTAAGTACACGAAATGCAAGATTATTATATCAGTTACTACATCAGCGGGTGTATACATCTCGCTGTGTATATATATGTATATATAGCCTACAAGCCCTACAGTGATAAAACCACATATGCTTCCTGTTAGAATAGATGCGTTTTCCACCATCGGTTTTTCTTTGCACAAACATACGCATCAACGGCCCATAGAGTAAATGTTTTGGCCGCCATCCGCCATGTTTGTCGAGATGGCAAACACAAAATATAATACATTTTCATAAAGAATTGAATAATTAATTACTTTAATATCTGATCATGGCCTGAAACTTCAGCCTATGTGGAAGAAAGAAGGAGCAACCGAGAGAATCACCAGAAGGCTACCTTGTTGAAGGCTAGTAGCACCTTCAATTCAGGCGTTGCCTCTCGATGAAGCCGTAAATATGCGTACCTGTATTTGCCGTGCAGGTCTCGCTGCACGTCAAGAATGAGCAGCCGCTGATCCTGCGTGACGTGGTAGTGAAGACCGTTTACGACCGGGGTACCATCGCGCGACCACTGGGCGATCGCTCGAGGCACCGAACGAACCGCGGGCTTCAATAGAACCTATGAAGCACACCAAGACAGACAGACAGACAGACAGAGAGATAAACACGAACACGTTATTTTGAGTTCAACTGAGTCTGAGAAACTGGAACATGTTGGAAGAGAAATATTAAGAGAGCGCGAGCAGGGCTAGGGCGACTAATCATTTCATTTGATAAACAGACTGACTGATCTGCGTTCACTGAGAGAAAGACGCCCATTTGGGAAAAAAATAACCCGGGTCAGTGTTTAATTTACGCAAGCAGTACGGTGGCCAAGGCGTTGCCTTGACCTGGCCTTACATATGCTTTACCGCTGCCTTACTGGCCGATAAACAGTTCAGACGCCTCCGAGTTACAGCAAGGCAAACCCAAATCAAACCCCGAAGCCACCGCCGCCCCAGCCTGGCCTAACCTCTTCGTTGATCCTCTTTTTTTGTACGACTTCGTGACCACCTTCGTCTATGTGTGCATCTCTTAAATCTTGTTTTAGCTCTCTCTCTCTCTCTCTCTCTCTCGCTGTTGGTCTATTAGAAAATATGTGATACTGTTGCAATATGTTTGTTGTTTTTTTTTAATTCGTTTTTACCTTATTCATGCTTTTAAATTCATATATTCGTAGACATTTATTAGCATTTTTTTAGTAGCATATTATATTATGACATGTCGCAAAGTTAGCCATTCAGCCGATTTCGAGAGATTATTGTCGCATGAATGTATAAAACGTTATATCTAATGTCTGCAAATATTGCTGCACTACTGCACGCATTACTCACGGCGCTAAACTGACGGATATTGATGCGATCACACGATACACGACAGAGAGAGAGAGTGCACGCGCGCAAGAGATAGAGGGAGTAAAAGCGAGAATAACGAGAAGAAAATCGGAAAACGTGCTATTTTTCCGACAAACCTGTATGTCTCCTTCAGCCGCGGTGTAGACTGCCTCGTTGCTGTAAGCCTCTGTAGTTTCGATGGCGGCCACCGTCACCTTGGCAGATTTCGATAACACCGAGCCGACAGAGTTCATCGCCAAACACCGATAGACGCCCTCGTCTGCAATAAGATCATAGAATGAGGTCATAGAAGAAACAGGGGTTAGTGTCAATCCATCGGCGTTATATGACGAAATATGTTTAACAAATTGATAATAATCATAATCATCATGGCAGATGCGTATGGGCCATTTTGTGCTGAGACCGATAAAATAGTGTCGGTTACAGATTTGGACTATTAGCCACCGTTTGCTCAGTTTTCCATGTTTGTATAACATACGATCCTATTCGCGGGCTTCTTGAATCAGAAACAGAGCGTGTGGTGGAGTTAATCGTAAATAAAGCTTTTTTTTGTAACAGCTATGCGAGATAGAGAGAAAGAGAGGGAGAGCTAGAGAGAGAGAGAAAGAGATAGAGGGAAAAGGAAAGAACAAGAAGCTGATATAGTCTCTAGAACCTGAGCGCACCTGTCTAGGGAAACTCCGTGATTGGTGCAATACGTTACAAATAAAATGTTTTTTGTTGAAAAATAGTGATAACACTAACAACAACAACAACAACAACAATAACCATAAATGAAAGCAACTCCAAATATTGATGCATAAACATAGCGTGAATAACAGCACGTATACGATCAACTACGTAAACTTCCACCACCCACCAACAGCAGACACAAAGAATAACAACAATAACAAAAACGCGACAACCATTTCCTCAAACAGTCATAACGACCAGCCAACCAACCAACCACAATACAAAGCAACAATACAGTGCGTTTGTATCTGCAGCAACAGCAACAGCATAGTTCATTCATAAGTAAGCGGACTGGGGACCTGAAGACTGCAGCACTGAGAGGAAGGGCGCCAAAAGCTAGCTACACATCAGATGCCGCCGGCTCCAAGTCCGGCGCGTGCATAGATAACGCGACTTCGCTCGGCATAATACAAAACCCACCACCACCACCACCGACCACCGACCAAAGATGTCCGTTAGACGTCCGTGCCGGTTGGGTCACACAGAGATAGAGAACGCCGGTGGCAGTGACGGCTGCTGCGGCGGCGACAAAATAGACAGTGAAGAACGCAAATGTATGTGCCAAGCGCCCCACAAAGAGTTCATGGGTGAACGCCTGAAACGGGGGACACCCAGATTTATACTCGGCTAGGTATGAGCCAGCTGGCAGAAACCCGGTCTATAGCATTGTATGTGTGTGTGTGTGTGTATGTGTGTGCGTATGTGCGGCAGCGTATGAGGTCAACGCCTCGAATACGAAGCCTAGATACAGGACACACTTACGAACCTACATATATATGTTGTTTTAAAGATTTTTCGTATGGCTATTGCCCGTGTACGGTTTTTTCATGTCATGGCTAATGTTTCATCCACTCCGGCATTTACCTGGTCTAAACTGGAAACCATGCAAACCAATTTAAGAGTGGCCGGTTTGGGTCTCGAACCCAGTCCTCCCGAATGCAAGGCAAAGGCTTTGCCATTAAGCCATCTTGCTCGGCTATATATGTATACGTAACTACTAAATTAATATATGTATACGTGACTACTAAATTCCCTAGACATTATCTATGTGGAGCATGCGCTGTTGTAGTAAAAGTCGTTTTTGCACTGTGGTTCGAGAGAAGGACAGCAAAAGAGAGATAGAAAATTACGCTTGCTCAGAAATATATGATACGAATAAACGTGGCCATCAATCCACAAGTATTGGTTTAAGACTACATCAGTTACATCATCATGTTCCTCACACACTCTATCCTCACATATATATATATATATATATATATATATATATATATATATATATATAATCATGTATTATTTGACAAGTATAACAATGTGGTGTAAGAACATGTGCAACCCGTCGGGGCAAAATCAAGGTGTTAGGTCAGGCTTGGCGTGTCCACCTAGCCAGGGTACCTCCACCGAAGCGGATTCCCCCCCTCTGAAACGTCTAATGAGACGTTGTAGTAGATATTCAGCCTGCCCTCTGCTCTGTAGCGAGTGCAGTTTCTCCCGACGTCGTTGAGCAGTTTCTCGTGAGCACTCCAGCCCGCCAATGTCTTCGAATGCGAGAGGTGCGAAAGGTGTGGGTAGCCGACACTGGAGTACTTTCTCACTTGCTGCCTCCGCCAGGGCTACCGCGTGTCCAGGGCGGGCTGCGCCCGTACCGACCATTGAGGGGGCTAAAGAGTCGGTTACGGTCGCGTCCCATACCAGCATTTGGCCCCGCTCGAACGGAGTCAAGGTCATACCATCTGGTCTCCTGGCATCATCTCTGACTAAGCCAGACGGCTCCAAAATGCATGGGTAGCCTGCCGATCGCAGCCCCCTGCTGAATGTCTCATTCAGGGCTGAGTGACGCGCGATTCTACCTGAACTTTGGGGACAGGAAAGTCCGTGGTGGCCTAGGGAATCGACCTCGTCACCGCATCTGCACCGGTGTGTGGGGAGACTAGCTCTGCTCCCAGCCTCAACCCGACTAGTATGCGAGTGGACTCGTCGTCCAGGAGGGTGCCTAGCTGAGGGCTTGGGAGGGCCTGCAGCCATGCACCTGCACCCGGTGAAGAAACTGCCAGTAGCCTCGCTTTGTTGGCGGCCGTAGTTGTTCGGTCCCATAAGCCATTCCAACGACCGTTGTTTGCCAGCTCTGACCACGCTCGAAAATTTGAAACTGCTTCGGGGTCCAGAATAGCTTCAACGCCACTCGTCGCCGAATGCAAGGATGCGATGTGTGCTGCGATTGCAAGAGAAACTGCTTCAGGCAGGCCCAGTCCACCTCTGGCTACCGGTAAGGCGGCTTGAACTAAGGGGTCGTTTCGCAACCGCAGGTTAAGTATAGATTCCAACGCCAGGCCTAGCTTCAAGTTTATTTCCTCCAACTGGGGCGAGAAGGCTGAACACTTGATTCCCCTGAACAGGTAGTTTAGCCTTGACGCAGAGAAACATATATATATATATATATATATATATATATATATATATATATATATATATATATATATATATAAATATATATACTTCAGCAAAACAAAGTATAGAAGGCTCCGCCCTTTGTTTTAACCCAAACAATGTCTGTATGCACGTACATATGCCACTAAATTACGTGCATATAGTGAATAATAAAAATAGTAAAAACAACGCAACGCAAACAGCAATGACACCGCAGTCCAATTAAGCCAAATATGCGAATTGTATATATATATATATATATATATAAATTACAACAGGCACCGCGAAACCTCTTTGTTGAGACTGAGTCTTCGGAGAGTTTGTTAGAAAAGAGAGAAGCGAGCGGCAGACTATAATAGACCATACGAGCCGTCCAGTTCTGTCAGGGATTGTTGTTATCGCCATTTCGCTGCATTTTTTCTTCCTCGATCTCTCTCTCTCTTTCGCTTGCTCGGATGATGAGACGAAAGCGGACGGAACGAGCAAAGGAAGAGACCAAAAAAACAGCAAATTATTTTTGTTTCGCTGCGCCAGCTCTAGCCTGCCTCAAAACGTTTTACACTGCAATCACACCATTAGTTGCCAAACGGCGGCGACAACAACGACACCACACGTTTATGCCTCTGTGTCTGCACCGCGTACGCCAAAAACAACTACTGGCGCTATTTGCTGTCACTTGAAAAACAGCCTTTCGCAGCATAACTATAACTGTTAAACATACATGTATATAAACGTTGTTTTGTTTTTTCAACTGTTTCACTCAGCCCATCAACAACAATAGCAACAACAACAACAACAGCAACAATAACAACAACAACAACAACAACAACAACAACAACAACAACAACAACAACAACAACAACAACAACAACAACAACAACAACAACAACAACAACAACAACAACAACAACAACAACAACAACGACCAACGACAACAACAACAACAGCAACAACAACGGTGATTGTGAGGCGATAAGCGACGCTTGCCAGCTCTGTCCATGGGCTGTTGGCTGAGTGTCACTTACGAAATTGGCATAAATGATTATTGTTCTAACAATTTCGTACGCATCGCAACGTGAAATCAAGCAAGATTACCCGGTCCTTGCGACCGCGTACTTCGTCTTGGCCACGATGGCTGGTGCCGCGCCTGGCGGTGCACCGCCAGGCACGGACACGTCATGCAGTTAGTTGTGTGCCACTGTTACCATAACCATACGGCGAGTCTAACTAGTCGTGGTACAGCTACCATTACCGCCACTCCCTTCTCTTCCCTACTACGGAGCCAAGTCGACTGCCGTAAATTCACTCTACGGCTTCGAATGCCTGAGCTGCGCACGAAAGACTCGCGGTAATACTCCACTCGCGAGTGGCAACATTTGTCAACACGATTGAGCCAAGCGTCGCTCGACAAAAGCTCGACAATCGAAAATGAATACAAAGCCTGATACAAGTCATCTCTCAAATGTTCTACAGCACACTACATTCGCTGCCGTCGTATTCGTATGCGATGCGTGCGGTGTTCTGTGTGATGAAAGTGATCTCCGCTGATACGCATGCCATGGCAAAAAATGGCGCGCAACCATTATTTTATGAAATTCTAGCGCCTAAATAAAGCAAACTAGTAGTTGTTGTTGTTGTTGTTGTTATTGTTGTTGTTGTTGTCTGGTCTCTGTAGATACAGGAAATTACATTTATTCGCTAGGCTACGTGACAAACCGTAGCAAAATCCGCTGTAATAAAATTAACCTAGCAAAAGAGTTATGGCGGCGTGGTCTAGGCGTTTAATGTGCTAGTTAGGATTATTATTTATCGGGGCGTCGTCGGTTCACAGATTCACGTTGTTGATTAAATTTTCTCTGAGCGATGCTCTTTGTGTATAGATGATACCCTACTGCTTGCAGTCAGTGGCCATGCTGCTGCCATAACGACCGTTGGGGAACCTCTAGATATCTCAACATGCTACCACAACATGCTACCGCTGCTGCTACCACATTTTGCATTCTGTTGGAAATAAATGTCCCATAAAAATTATGTATGAGTCTGCTATAAAAGTCTGACTAAAGTTCAAAACGAAGTGCTGGGTAACACGTCGTAGTCTCTGAGCAGGCAACGCTAAAGCAAATTGATTCATTTATTATACCTAGAACTATTATAGCATTGGCGGCGCTACCTGTCCAAGAAGAAACGCAAATAGGTTAAGGCTGCGGTAGACGTTCAGCCGAGGTATTAGGAAAATCTATAATAGTATTTATTAGTCGTAGAGAACTTTTAGACGCCAAGTCTAAAACGCTCTTGTTGTTTCCGTTGTGTGTTTCGACATAAATACATATCGTTTTTCATTCTTCTCTTCAAAAAAAGAAGTCGTCTCTCCAGCAGCGGACAGAACAGGCACCTGATGCGAGACACCACCGAGCGGTTGCCACAAGCAGCCATTATTGTGACGCCAAGTCGGACAATTTGGATATAGAGTACATCCTGTTCATTGCCGTCCATCGCTTCACACACGAGAGCATACGAGTTTTACAGCTGCGTTGCGGTTGAACGTGTGGGAATGCCTGGCCGTGTGTGCCAAACTACGTAATAACTATATTGGTAACTGGCTTGCTAGGGAAAATAGATAGATATGTGCATAGTTGCATAGAGTGAGTCAACATACTACTAAACCACTGAACAGATCATGCGAAAAATAACCACGCAGAATGAGCAGAACCAATATTAGAGGTGTCTCGTCACCAGGTGTCGAGAAATCATGCAACTGATGGCTATTATCTCTCTCTCTCTCTCTCTCTGTATTTCTCTAGCACAGGCTCTGAAAATGGTCCATTCCCACAAAGTCCCATACTTTAAGCGAATCCGAACCCATTATCCTCGTTGAACTCATTCTCGGCCGATTTTGTCTATTCTGTTGTAGTGGACGAGCGATCTTCAGCGAGATTCTGCTTAACCAGTGCGGTCGCGCTACAAGCTTTGCCAACTAGTGTCGCATAATAATAATAATAATAATAATAATAATAATAGATAATCATCATCATCATCATCATCATTACTGCGCCAAATAGCATAGCAGTGCTCTTTCCAGATTCTACCTCGCGTTAACGCTGAAAGTCGCCACCGGATAATAATTAATTGCTATGAGTGGTGCAGCACTGATTTTTCATGGAAACAAGATCACCAAGCTTGCAAGCTAAGCCCACACAACCTAGCGATAACAATAGCAATCACAATTAGCAACGATACCGTACACGAAAATGTTGCCGTTGTGCAAAATGCTCCCAAGATGTGACTGATGCGGACGGCCTTAATTCGAAAACAAGACAGAAAGCTAAGATTCATTACGTTACTTCATCCAAGTCGAATCGAGTCCTCCTCGCGGCCGATCTCTGTTCAGTGAGCGAACCCGTGAACGTGGTCCCATCAACCTACATCTCTATCGAAACACTGCAGTGCTTGTCTACCAGCGCCGGCCTGCCTGTTAGAGACAGGCAAGCTAATTGATTGGCGACCGAACCGCCACATCTCCTAGCACGTCGAGCTCGATGATTCTGCTTTTCTTTCGTTCGTTCGATGAATCAACATTCACCCCGCATACCCCTCCAGAAACTGCCGATCCGATGTTCTTCAACCAGGGTCCGGCAGCTTGACAAACAAGAGAGAGATAGAGAGACGAAAACGGAATCCTCGTGGAGTAACCGTAACAGTGCCCGGCACTCAAGGAGGCAGTCGCAAGCGGATAGACAGACAGACGAATGGATGGCACAGCACATGAAGGCAATGACCGCCCATCCGTGAAGTTCGTGTCAGTTGAGGCATCTGGCATCTCGGTGCACTTATGTGCCTGCTTTATTATTGTTACCATTATTATTGTTATTGTTATTATTATTAGTAGTACTGCCACTTTTATGATGATTGCTATTATTATCGTTATTATTATTAGTAAGAGTATCAGAGCTGAAAGCTGGTGCTGTCGCCCTACTCGGCTACTGGCTCATCAAAGCCTCATCAAAAAGGCGAGGATGACGTGACGACGTCGACAACAATGGAGAACTGCCCTGAAGTTGCAGCAGCAGCAACAGCAGACGAGGATCCCGGCGCATCATTACCATCCGGACCCTTGCGGCAGCCGACGTCCCGACAGAGAGAGCATGGGGGGGGGGAGAAAGACAGAGACTTCGCGATGCCAATTCGAGCACAAGCTTATATCGCCGCAATGTCGCTTTATGAAATCCTCGCTGCAGCAGGTTCTGCTGACGTCGTGCAGACCGAGATGGCATCGTTACGAGAACTATTCGATCAACGATGAAAACCGAAAAGCTATTTCAGTTAATGTATCAACCTATTGGGGACGAAAACGACGACGACGACAATAGCCACAATAACAACAGTAGCAATAACGCCAGCAAGACCGCAAACAACAATAGCTGCACCAGAGGAGCTGCATCAACAGCACGAACAACAACAACCCCAGAAAAAAAGATAGGATATTATACACTCGTCTAGAGGGCATTTCTAATACGTCTCTCGCACAAATATAGTATTTTATGCGGTCGTCTATAGATATATTATGCCTTATAAATAGAACCTCGATGAATTGACGGACACCAAAAATATTATCTTAATGAACTCTTACAAATATGCCATGAAATGGTGTACTATACCTACTTATATATATATATATATATATATATATATATATATATAAGCCTTTAATATCGAAAGATGGCATGTGTATTTAAGTATACATGTCAAGCGACTAATATATATACATATAATGTAACTTCCGAATTCAGTCTGCTCTTGGTTACACGTACTATCGTCACATTGCCCTAGTTGGCTACGAAGCACCACAGCTAATAATGCTCACTCTTTGACATTTCTATTGTACGCCCGACTGGTGCAGTTCTCATAGCAACAAACAGATAATCAATTGGTCAAGTCAAACAGGGCTCGGTAATCAAATCCAGACTTGGGCTTTGGCGCAATGATGATTACAGCCGCGTATAGATTTCCGTATGCTGTGCTCAGTCAGCCACGCTCACCACACACACATTGCTCGATGAACCACCACCATGTTGCATGACTCATCCACAGCATCGGAATGTCGTGTCGTCCGTAATACGCGGCGTCATCTTCAGTCGTAGCGAGGCAACCGTCGATCATCACCGAGAGCAGCAGCAGCAACAGCTGAATTGATTTGAGTCGCGGTGCGATCGAGACAGAGAGAGCGAGACAATTCGCGGAATAACGTGCGACGATACATACGACACACGTGCTAACATCACTGCGTCAAGACTTTTTTGGCTCGGCGTACTACGCACGAATCAGGCAACAGTCACTTCGACGAAGTCTCCCCAATTACTCCGAAATCGATTGCATATATATATATATATATGTGTATATATATGTGTATATATATATATATATACATATATATATATATCTATATATATATATATATATATATGTATATATATATACATATATATATATATATATATATGTGTATATATATATATATATATATATGTATAATACGATTATGAGTATCCAT
The DNA here is from genome assembly GCA_003439945.1 of Dermanyssus gallinae. NCBI lineage: Eukaryota > Metazoa > Arthropoda > Arachnida > Mesostigmata > Dermanyssidae > Dermanyssus > Dermanyssus gallinae. Next base: position 3,748 of record QVRM01003518.1, on the reverse strand, counting down.
ATTAAGACATTTTCGGGCGCCACAAATCACAATTACAACCGTCATGGGCTGCGCTGTGTGGTATCAGGCAGCGATTTCACACTCCATAGCATTGGAGTTCGACGCACCTAATCACGTGCGAAGAGCGAGACAAGGCGCACTCATTGTGCACCCTGAGAAGGGGCACTACCAAAGCATCGAAAGCACAAGTGTGAAAAGCGAAAGACCCGATCTGCAGCTAAGACCTTGCTCGAGAAAGTATGGGCGGCCTTCTAAAACAGTAATTTTAATTTGACGAACCAAAGTGACGTTAGCAAACGTCCCTACGTGGTCTACCTTTCCAAGCATTGTGTTTCTACCTAAGCTGTTCAAAGGTGCACCCACGCAGACGCTACTACGGCAATTCTGTCAACGGAATAGATGAGATAATTCCTTTATAGATATTTGGCTTAAGCACGGCCTCACAACAACAACAACAACAACAACAGCAACAACAAAGGTAGCGCTATTTAAATTAAGACAATATTGATTGAGTTGACATAATTCTCATCGCGAGAATGACGTGTGAGTCAACGTGGTCCACCACCGGGTCCTTCTGAAGCAAATCTTCGACCTCCGCACCACATTTACACATAGAGTAGCTGCACAACTATGTGTCCCGCCAGTAAAGTTTTCCCTCTTACAGAGAAGGTAGCAGGAACGTACGAGAAGCCAACCGAACGTTCTCCATCCGAAATCCAACCAAAAAGTTTTCTCAACCAACGGCAACGAATATCGACGCCATTCTTCTCCAATTCCTTCGAACAGTCAGCGCTTACTCAGCCCACCAGCAACCCATTGACAGTATGCCTCATACGCCTCTGCTGGTTTGTGCAGTTCTCCCTTTATTTTATCCTTCTTGGAGGTTGTCATAAAGCTCGTTACGGTGGCGGGGCAGACGCCAGCGTTATCACCAGCGATCGCGACACCGGCAGCAGCAACAGCAACAAGAACAACAATAAATTGTTGTTGCTGTTTTTGTTGCAGACAGACGCAGCAGCAGCAGCAGCAGCAGCAGCAGCAGCAGCCGCAAGTAACAACAAGTTGATCAAAATCGATAACAACAACAACAAAAGCAAATCCCCAGCCAGATTTGATCATCGTCGAATCGTCGTACATCATGATCAAATCATTATCAGCCTCATCGCTAGCATCGCCATCATCATCACCATCGTCATGAGGGAGCGAGAGAGAACACCTCCCTCAAAACAACGCTATCTATTTCGATCTACCGTCTAATAATAATCCATTCGAAGAATCCACACGAAAGAAACTCGCGCCAGAAGAAAACAGCAGAAGAAGAAGAAGACGAAGAAGAAGAAAAAGAAGCCAATGGAAAAGACAAAGAAGAGGAAGACGCCGAAGAAACAACACAAGCAGATGAAACGAATAAGTAAAATGAAACTAGATAGAGATGGACGGAGGAATGGAGGAAGGGATGCATGGATGGATCGAGGAGAGAATAAATCGACATCGACGACACCGACGGCAGGACGAAAAGCCAAAAGAAAGACGAAAACCCCGACAGAAAACCCGAGCAGATCCCTCCAGCAGAAAAGAACGAATCGACACAGACAGAGAGAGAGAGAGGAGGGGGGGGGACCGGCCACTTCGTCGGACAGAAGGCAAGGCCGTCGTTATGAAGGTTTGAACCGCCAAAGTCAAATGCCACCACCACCACCACCGATATAAATAGGCGTAGGCAAAGATGATGCCGGTGACGCTGAACACAGACAAAGCCGGCTGTGCCAACGTAAATGTCGTCGCCCCAGAGATAAGGCTTGATGGCGCGGACTCGCCACCGCCGCCACCACCAACACCATCACAACTATCACCACCACCATTGGCGGCACCATGGCAGCATTAGTGGTGGCAATCGGAGAGTTACCAGTAGTGGTAGCAAGCAACAACACCAAGCAGAACAACAACGACGACGACGACGACAACAACAACAACAACAGCAGTAACAACAACTACAACAACAGCAGTAACAGCAACAACAACAACAACAACAACAACAGCAGCAATAACTGTAGTAACAACAACAAAACAACAAAGACGACAACAACAACTGTAGTAACAACAACAGCAACAACAACAATAACAACAATGACAATAACAACAACAATAACAACAACAACAACAACAACAACAACAATAGACCATAGCGACAGTCGTCCCCAACGAGACGGCAGAGGTCTCCTTGCCTTCAGCGCGCAGTCAAGCGCTATCTCTTCTGTGCCGCCGCCCCGCCCTTCCTTCACATTCCCTCAGCAGCAGCAGCAGCAACAGCAGTTCATCGGCCTGAGAGCTCTCTCGCGCGGTGTTACCGTTTGTTGCCGGTGTTGGTGCTGTTGTCTTCGGTGTTGCTGACGTCGGTTACTGCTCCTGTTATTATTGTCGTTGTTGTTGTTGTCGTTGTTGTTGTTGTTGTTGTTGCTGCTTCTTCAGCAGTTGCACTTAATGTTTGGCAACTGACCACCGGTCGACAGCAGCCGACGGAATACAGCGTCTGTCGCAGCGATGGCAGTCGTTGACGTTGTTCCCATTGTTGTTGTGTTGTTGTTGTTATTGCTGCTGCTGTTTTTGTTGTTGTTGTTGTTCCTGTTGATGCTTCTATTCTAGATGACCATCATCATCATCATCATTACCAGCACCACCACTAGTGCTGGTGTTGCTGCTTCTGCTATGCTAAGACTCGTATCGCGAGCGTCTTCTATATAGGCAGCGTTCTTGTTGTTGTTGTTGTTGTTGTTGTTATTGTTGCTGTTGTTGTTACTGTTGTTGCCGGTAGCAGTGATATCGCCAACCCGCCAGCAAAGTCCAGTCATTCAGTCATTCCGTCAGTCAGTTAGTCTTTTAGTGCAGTGAGTCAACCAGTCCCCAGTGAGTCAACCAAACAGCCATCGGTAGGCAGGTCGCTGTCACGGGCTCTCGGCTACGTTGTTACTCGCCGGGTTGTCTGCTGCTGCTTGGTCGGTCATGCCCTGTCGTCGTACCCCCGATGTCGCTTGTCGCTCCGTGCGCGGACGGACGGGCGAACGGGGGAACGGACGATCAGATGTATGGGCATCTTCTGGGCGTCTTCTCCTCCTCATTTAGCTAGTACTTGCATCGCCGCCAACATTCCTACAGCTACTACCCTGACTTCCTTCCTCCTTCTTGTCCTCCTATTTGGACCCTTAGGATCCAGAGCCCCACTCACGCTGTGATTGTTGTTGTTGTTGTCGTTGTTGCCGTTGTTGTTTCGTTGTTGCCGTTGTTGTCGTCAAATGTGTTGTTGTTGTTGCTGTTGTTGTCGTCAGGTTTGTTGTTTGTTGTTGTTGTTGTCGTCAAGACTGTTGTTGTTGTCGTCAAGCCTGTTGTTGTTGTGGTCAAGTTTGCTGTTGTTAGGTCTGTTGTTGTCGTTGTTTTTGCCAAGTTTATTGTTGCTGTCGCTGCGGTTGTTGCCGTTGTTCCCATCGTGGTCAATCGTTCTTATTTTCTGTCCTTTGGCGTCTTTTTCTGTTGTTGTTGTCGCTGCCTTTTTCGTCGTCGGTCGAAACGTACGTGGACAGCCTTAGAGTGGTTGGTTGCGATTGTGTTATGAGTGGTCGCGATAGATTGTTGATTTGACGTGGTCGTATTGGACTTTATTGTTTTTGTTCCTTTGTTGTGGAAGTTTTCGCTATTGATAATGTTGTTGTTGTTATTTATTTTTATTGTTGTAGTTGGTGTTATCTTGCTCCTC